>OY796857.1:6424189-7024189 GCA_963680765.1 Agrochola lychnidis | reverse complement strand
GACGACTGACGAAACACGAGGTTTGCCGAGGGACATTAAGAACATTGTTACTGATATAAATATTAGACCTAGCTTGAAAACTCTGTTATTCTAGGCTGTTTCAACTAAGTTTAGGAAAATACACTGAGCCTAACCAACCAATTTCTATGGGTCACTCAACTTTTGTTCAACCTGTGTTAATAAAGCAATGAAAATAAAACAAAAAGACAACAATCAAATGTTTTGATTGTGAAGGAGGTCACTTCTATCATCAATCATTTCAACTCCCAAAGGTGTAGAGGTAGAGAATGGCGTATATAGTTTGTTCCGTCTACAAGAGTTAGGTATACAGTATTATTGGTTATACGACGGCAATCCGTTAAGGGGATGTAGGAGAGGTCATTTGCAACCAAATTACTCCTGATGACCCCTGATGACGAATAATTTGACATTTATGTTTTAGTTTCCTACATTTTAAAATATAAAATCTCAAATTACTCGAAAATGGTTGACATTGGCATAGGGGTCATCGGGGTAATTTGGTTGCAAATGACCTCTTTTACATCCCCTTAACGGATTGCCGACGTATAACCAATAAACCCTGTGTATGTGTAGGTACATTTTTAATTTAAGACGCTTGAAGAGCGATTTCAAAGAATTGACTGTTCAGCACAAGCCCATTTTATTAAAGGAGTTACTTACAAGTGACCTGCCTGTTTAATTATCTCTTTTTTAGACTTTTAGTATGTACCTCATATTGGGCAGAAGTGCAAAAGGTAAGAAATATTGTGGTCCATACTCCTGAAGGCGGTGTGGATCTTTGACAGTCGTTACGAGTAGTCAGAAGCCCGAAAGTCTGACAACTAGTTTTACCAAGGGTATCAGGAGGTCAGATAGGCAGTCGCTCTATTAAAATACTAGTATACAGCTGCATCCAGTTGCACTAGAAGCCGACCCCAACATAGTTGGGAAAAGGCTAGGCAGATTGACTCCCGAAAGCGGTATGTAGATACTATGTGGCTCTTACCTTTATTTCCACCGTAGTTTTCTCGCGGTAAGCAGATGATAAAAGAATAAATGCGTGACTATTAGTAGCATCTGAAAAACAATAAGCACAATGAGATTGATTTCTTTTTATATGCTTTTAACTGGTTGTAACGTTAACTGAACTCTTGGTGACTTCAGTTATATACGAAATGTTTGCCCACAGTATTTCTCGAACGTAGTGGTCCAAAGGCAAATGGGGTAAAGTGGAGGTCTACCTAACATTAAAAATTTTAAAGTTGGGATATTCTCAACAGTTCAGAAAGTTTCGCTTATAATAGCATTAAAAAAAAAAACACTTCCACTTTGATTTTTCGACCCTGTGAACAAAATATTTGACGTAGCGAGTTTAAATTTGGCTGGGAGATGCCTTGATAGTGTAGGTACAAGATTATGTATTTACGTTCAGTATGGCTCTGCAACGCTTCAGATTTTATTTTTATATGTCGTTTCTAACTTATTTTTAAACTTTAGCGAAACTTACTCGGTAGTATATTTTTTAATCTGGGCTTAGGAAGTTTCGCAATTTTTTTTAAATGATAGGTGGCCTCCTCCGCTTTACCCCATTTGCCTTTGTTTGGAACACCTGTATTCCCTTTCCATTTACCTATTCCAGAAATACGTTTCGTTTGAAAAGGATACGTATACTTTTACTTACATAAATACGAAACACCCTTTCAGTCAACCGGATAGCCTCAACAACACCGTCGAATGCCTGCCATATATTTTCATACATCTGGATATTTAAGAGCAGCTGCTGCCATCTTACGTCTGTACCAAAATCTATCATCTTTTTGATAAATGCTAGTCTTTCGTAAAGATCAGCAGTATCGTTAGAAATAAAACAGCTTCAAAATCTTCTACACTAAACAGCATTACAATATGTGGCACAATCCACACCATGCTCAGTTCGGAGGCGAAAATATCTAATACCAAATAAGAGCCGTGGATTATCATGAGCATAATTACACTTAAAGTATTAAACACGTAAATTTTTCTATTGTGCCCTCCTTTACCTGTAACTTTTAAGTCTTTGTCTATCCTTTGCAACGTTAGAAACAGCTTTATGTTAGTGTGTCTGTTTATAAAATTGTTGGTGACTATGATAGCACCGTTTAAAAATACTCCCATGTTAGTTTGGAACATTGTCAAAACGAATTCAAGATTACTTGTCGTAAAATCTACGCCGTCGATGCCCAACTTAAAACATGTTGCACTTTGGATCCACGCCGGCGGATAGATGGCGTTATATCGTATATTCACTCTCACAGAACCTATAATTGTTTGTACATAAATTAGCGGTTTAAACAATTTTATAAAATTCTCATCTAAAATATTTTTATTTAACTCTTCGAGATTAGATGCCATTATTTAATCGTAGGTCAGGTACTACTGTAGCACTGTCGCTTTGTCGTTTAAACACATATAAATTGTTCTAGTCATTTGTCATTCAATCAGTAAAATGGAAAGCATTTAGCTGAGTAGTTTGGTATTTATTAACATCTGTAATTATGAAACCATTTTCCGGTTATTTGAAATGTTGTCATAAACGTATTCATATGTAGTTATCAGTTGTAAAAGCTGTATTGTGACCAGTAGACTACATTTATTATTTGGATTTCATGTTAATGAAATATATTTTTTTAAACAATGCGTTATTTAAAAAAATGTGATGATTTCTGAAATCTACAGGTAAACTGTTTGACTTTGTAAACAAGCATTTGTCTAGTGCATGTGCTTATTCTGCATTTTTGTAGCACAATCATATATAGGTCTCAAACTCAAAGCATTTATTTTGAATAAACCAACTAAGTACAGGCACTTTTGAATTGTCAAGGGGTTGGTCAGTCAGAAAGATGAAGCTAGTTGCCCATTCCAAAGCGTAGTAGGTACCTATGGAGAAGAACGGACAAGAAACTCCACGGACACACTTATAAAACCAAAATATTGTTACAAAATATTAATAAGCTTATCATTGATTAAGTAGCTTTTTAGGAACTGTTTGAGAACTTTGAAAAATCAATTACGAGTAAATTCAGTTTCGAACACTCGAGACCAATTTGACTTTATTTTTTAGCTTACCTTTGTTATCCCACTGCTGGGCAAAGGTCTCGTTCATACTTTTCCAGTTTTCCTTATGTTGTGCTTTCCCCGGCCAGGCGGTCAGGAACGAGTCTGATTTGATTATACTTCGTTTGAAATAAGATTAGACATTTAAACAAGCCTTTTTTACAGTCCGTTCAACCGATTTTGACTTCTATTGCGTTGGCATAAGGATGGCATTAAAAGCAAAAAAAGTGGTTACAAACCAACTGTTTACTGCAGCTGCCATTTGTCATGCCACCAACGCAATAGAAGTCAAAATCGGTTGAACTGACTGTAAAAAAAGGTTTAGTTAAATGGCTAATCTTATTTCAAATGGAGTATAGGTACTAATTAACTAACAAAATACCAAATTACTCAGACAGTTTACTCGTGGTAGGTAGTATACTAGTTCTTGTATTCCGAAACGCATTCGTTTTACCAACACTATAGGTAAATTATTTGGAAGGTATTTCACATATATTTCACACTATACGCCGGGCGTGGCAGCGTACCGGCGTAGTGGCGTAGTACTTGCAGTACGCGCGGCTTGTCATTGTTCCCACACAGGCTCATCAAGTATGCGCCTCTGAATTTTGAGCGGCGTATTCAAACATGTCCCCGTAAGCCTCTACAGCACGTATTTTATTGGCGCTTCACACGATATTCCTGTAATAAATGATTTACACAGAATTGTTTGGGATAGCTAGAAACGAGCAAATACGGCGTGCTTCAATTTCGCCAAATTAATTAAATTCATAGTAATTTTATAGTAATTTCAACGAAAAAACAAAGCTATTGTTTGTCGCAGCTCTAACTTGCCCTTTTATATTGGGATTATTAGTAAATAAATTGTATATTTGGGACTAGGATTGATGTTTGAGCTAATGAGTCTTTTTCTGTGTGTAAAGATTACTTACTAAATATGTATTATTTTTTCGTTGTTTTACTTATTATCCTATACTATTAAATGAGCAATATTTTGTATAAATATATTTGTAATCTAGTTCTTGAAAACGGCTCTTACGATTTCGGTGAAAGTTGCTATATACAGGTTAATAGGGGCGAACAACTGATCTAGCCGTCTCATTTCTAAGAAAATTCGTTTTTTCTATTTTCACCCGAGCAGAGCTCTATCGACCATGAACTAATAATTTTGGTCAACGAGGAATTTCATTTTTGATTTTCGTGCTAATTCCTTTATGTTCGGAAATTCCCCTTCACTGCGAAACCGACAGAAGACAAAAAAGACTCCTGCAATTGGTATTTTGACGTAGAGCAGAATAACAAATATCCAACATAAAACATTGCAACTTTTTACCGTATCGAAAAACTAAGCACTAAGTTCTCGTGACTTTTCCATTTACGAGAGCGACTAGAATCGTATTTTAAAATATAATACGCTTTTATTTTGGAAAATTCCGCGAGTGGCTCTGGGGAGAGAAAGCTAATTTCAATTTCATTTAGTTCTGGCGCGTTTCCATGTGCCGCCGCCCAGAGAGTATGGTACGCCTGTACCGGCAGACCGGATTTTTTCTTAACAACAATATTATACTGTGGGCAAGTTACTTTCTTGATTGGTTACATAATATTAGTTGTGTAACTTACTAAATAATACCCTCCGCGAATTATGCATTTATCTGAAACCACCATACTTAATGAAATTCTAAACACAATGTGGAAAGCAAAAGACCAGAATATAGGTGTCAGTAAGAAATGCTTTCTATCAGTAGGTACTCTAATTACGTAACTTACTTTCGTAAACGATTTTGACAGTTCAACAACATTCATTGCGTTATTTACGTTGTTGAGCAGATTTTTTTCCAACTTATGAAGCAATGGATTAGCAATCTGTTTCAAATCGAAACAAATTATTATTGATCGTGCATTACGCAATTAGGTTACTGGTTCCATTTGGAATTGTTCAAGCTGCGAAGATGACGAGAGGATTTTTGTATGATGCTATCTTAAGCATTAAAATAGCCTCCACCAGTGGTGATACTCCGGCGCAGCTTGTGCAGTCAGTCAACCCAACTACCACCTTATTTACCACGGCATAAGCTTATACAATTTTATTGGTTATACGTCAATCCGTTAAGGGGATGTAGGAGAGGTCATTTGAAACCAAATTACCCCTGATGACCCCTATGCCAATGTCAACCATTTTTGAGTAATTTGACTTTTTTTTTGTGTATGAAGTAAAAATATGAAATGTACCCAATAACCCTAATATACAGGCTTAATGGTTATACGTCGGTAATCCATTAAGGGGATGTAGGAGGCGTTAATTACAACCAAATGACGTCGATTGATTCCTATGCAAATGTCGACAATATTCGCGTAATTCGACATTTTATATTTTTAATTTAAACATTTTCAAATGTAAAATGTCAAATTACTCTAAAATGGTTGACATTGGCATAGGGGTCATCGGGGGTAATTTGGTTGCAAATGACCTCTCCTACATCCCCTTAATGGATTACCGACGTATAACCAATAACCCTGTATATTTCGATACAACAAGAACAAGAACAAGTAGACACTGCCATAAATTTTGTTCGTTTGTAAGTAAAGTCAGGGAAATTATTGTTAAGCATATTGACTACCAACTTAAATTGTTCATGTGTTCAAATCATAACTGTCATTCTTTGACAGTTGTATGAAAGGCCATAATACGGAAAATGATCAAATTGCTTAATAATTAATTTCCTTGACTGTATAATAACACAGTAAAGACGACTATCTACACAGCAGATCTTTCTTTAAAACTCTATGTTTTATATTTTCGACCGGAAACACTTTACTTTAAAACACCAAAATATCAATATCCCAGGTATTTTCGAAATAAGCACGCTTTACAGAAAGGCATATCTAATCTATGGTGGTGAGTGCAGCTCCACGGAACCCTTGGGAGCGTTTGGGTACCGTAGGCAGATTACACCCTGTCTGAGCCTCAATACGCAATTTCATTGCAAGAGGATTTCGCATTTTTATCGGCGAATCTATCCGGTGTCTTTGCTATTAGAGTGCCCTCGCTTGAGAGGGTTTTAAGGTCTTTATTGTTTGTTAATGTAAGGGGTTGTATTGTGTTTGTACGATAAAATGAAGAAATAATCGGTATTTTATAATGTTTCAGAGAACTCAATACATGGTCTTCATTCACTGTGTAATTCAAGAATTCATCAGACGAAGGGTTAATTTACTTGCTTTTATTGTTTGTGGTCAAACTGTCATAATGATATAAAAACGGCAAACAAAACCGAATAAACAAGTATTAAATAAATAAAACGTATTTTTATTTCAACCCCAAAAATGAACCGTATATCTTAATCCTCCCTATCAACCTCAAAGTAATAAAGACTGACAAATAAAGTACATAAATTACTTCTAAACTAAGGTTCTAACTTTATCCTTCTGTACGTCTGAGTGACGTGGGGACAATTTAAACTGTGGTACATTCCGTGCCAAGATATCAAACCGCCCTTACGGTGGATGATTCATATTATTCGCCTTCAAGTCTTGATTATTCCAGTGATATTGTAAGGGAGTTGGCACACGAGACAGACAGCTATATTGTACCGGTTAATTTTCGTAAGTAGTTGTCGGGTGTATTTTGTAAGAATGAAATGCACTTGAAGAGGAGGACTTGTAATATACAGAGAGTTTGTGTAACTTTAAACTTTTTAGAAGTTGCCTCTGAACTTTGCAATTTATGTCATCATTGCCAGCCATTATTGTCCTATGTTGTATTTTATTGTTAGAGCAGTGCTGGCCTTGTGGTAATGGCTTCCACTTATGAGTCAGAGTTCGAACCTAGGCAGGCGCTTTGATCTGTGTAAATTATTTCATCACCACTGCTCTCAAAACGGTGGTGGAAAACATCGTGAGGAAACCATGTCCTAGCATCAAAAATTCGAAGACTTCTGACACCTATCAACCCGCACTAGGCCCGCGTGGTAGATTACAGCACACTCCGTCTCAAAGAGAGGAGGCCTGTGTCCCAGCAGTGGGAAAATTATAGGCTGATTATATTTTTTTATACAGTGTGATTCTTTATAATGTGCACATATCGAAATGAGGGAATCTATGCTTAATTTTAACGACAGAAAAAATATTTTAAAAATCTAAATATTTTTTTAATACTTTTTAAGGAATAAAAAAAATTGTAACAAAACGGTGTAACTTTTAAACTAAATCATCTATCGCGATGAACATAATGATTGGAAGTAATTAGGCGTCCTCGTAAAAATGTAAAAAAATATTGTTTTCTTTTTAAATTTTTAATATTTAAAAAAATCTTTTTGGCATCTTATTGATAAATTTTACAATTATTGTTAAAATTGTGAAAAAAAACTACCCTCAATTGAAAATAAACATGTTTTTTTAGAAAAAATCTGTATTTTTTTAAAATTTATCAATAAGATGCCAAAGAGATTTTTTTAAAATACTTATTAAAAAACATTTATTTCGACATTTTTTCCTTTCATTATAAAGAATAACACTGTATTGTCCCACTGTAGGGCAAAGGCACACACAGAGAAGGCACGAGCATTAATCACCACACTATATGTGCCTATGTTGAATTCATAAAATGTCCCCGTTCCAATATTTTCTATCCGTTTGTTGTCAAACAGAACTTAAAGTGTGACCTAAGCATTTCTTGCTTTGGCTCACGTGGCATGTCATCAGAATCTCGTAATAAAGCCAAATGCGTCAGGATTAAAAGTGGTGTAATTACAGGACCTTCTATAGAACAGAAGGGTGCATATGAAAAACTCGAGTGGAGCTGTTATTACGAAATGACGTGTTAAATGAAAACACGTCTTATTTGCATAATAAGGAGCCCGACAGCTCCCCTAGGAAATAATGACAAGGAAGTTTTGAGAACGCAATGGGCGAGAAATGAAAACCTACGTTGAAGAAAAACAACATACCTACAATGTTGTTTATGTAGGTACTATGTACCTTAATAAAGTTGTAATTCAAAGTTGAAAGAGACGTGAGAGATGAAATAAGAAACATTCAAGAAGAAGCAGAGATATAAGACGTGGCTGCAAAGGCAAAGGATATAAAACTATCATATTTTTGAAGTGAAAACTTCTTTAGGCGCGTTGGCATTTTTGAGATGGGGAAAAACAATTGAACTCTCGACACCATTACCGACACCTCATTTGTGTAAACGCGATTGTGCTCTTTATTTTATTATGTTACGGATCAATGTTCTATGCAAGTATTTTTACTTCAAAGGTTTTGTAACCGCGATTGTGCTCTTTATTTAGATAATTTTACGGACCAATGTTCTATACAAGTATTTTTCTTCCAACAAGACGATCTTTTTCAAGTTTTCACTTCTGTTTGCACTCCCGGAGTGCCACTGTTTTTTTTTTAAGTGAAACTTCTTAGGCGACGACTCGATAAATTGACGAGAATTAAGAGTTAAATTTCACGGACGCGTCACGTTTAGGCACATTTCGTTACATGAGAGAGAAGAAAGATATGACTCTCTCTGTCTCTCACATTTAATCTCTCTTATTCTATATTTTTTTTAGAAGTTTCACTGCTATCACGTGTACGGAGCTGCACGCGCGGGATATTTTTTTTCTCTATTTTAATGAAATGACACACATCCTTGGTTCATAAGTCTTACAGTGTAGTTTTATTGCAGCCAGCTCTTATTCAATTTAAATTAACTATAATAACATTACAATTTAATATTCACCACTTCGCTTTGAATCACAGAAACAGTGTGCAAGCCTCCCATTCTAAACCACCTCGTTAGAACTTGATTAGAGAGGCCACAATGTGATAACAAGCCGGGCTTACAAGCCAAAACTTCTGATTATCTCGTTTATGGGTTCTGCAACTTTTTAAAGAAATGTCTTCGCGAATTAGCTGTATATCAGGAAATAATGCCGCGGGGCGTGGGAGGGGCGCGGGGGCGCGGCGTCTGGGGGAACAAATTGACAATTTATACCGTATTAACAGACTGTTGCTTGGAATTGCTTGTGTTTGAGTGGACGGGTTTTTAAAGCGATAGGGTGAGCAGACTTGTCTTGTAAGTCGGTATCTTATGAAGTATGACTAACACACTCATGAATTTATGTGTAGACGAGAGGTAATTTTACTAGTTAATAGAGACGATCAAATCATGTTTGCGGGGTCAACATGACCAGAAATCGCACAAAACAGAGAGATTTGGAAGGAAAAAGGGGAGGCCATTGCCCAGCAGTGGGACACAATATATGCTAAAAAAATTGAGCACAAACTTATGATAAAGCTAGAATTTGCTTGAATTGAGTACAGCATATTTCCAATTCTTAAGAGCGTTTATTCTGAAACTGGGCAACGTCGCAAATAGATGTCAAATATTTCGCTGTTTTGATTAATTTGCCAATATTTCTGTATGGAAATAAGAAACGTGGCTAACTAGTTCCTTAGAATATTAATAATGAATTACAATTATAACACTGAATTAGATGTTGCAACAATTTTAGGTATAAAAAAGGCATTTGGGAAGTTTCCAAATACTTTTTTTACATCTAAAACTAAATTTTCGGTATTACGATTTAATTACCTATTGCATTTCATTATTAATATTCTAGGGAACTAGTTAGCCACATTTCTTATTTCCATACAGTAATATTGCTAAATTAATCAATACAGGTAAATATTTGACAGCTATTTATGACGTTGCCAACTTTTAGGATAAACCCTCTTAAGCAACCAAGAATTGATCCCTACTACCTACATATAAAACACACATCCACTACCATTCCCCCATTATATAGCCCACCGAGTAAGTGCGAAGTTTAAGTTGAAGTTGAACTAGTTGAAAATTGGCATATTACCCGACAATGGCTATGCAATCGCAAATGCATTAGTCGAAGAGTGCTGGAGTCACCCGGGTTCTAGTCCTCGGCTGACCGTATGCAAACCTACTCGGTAATCGAACCGACGTACCGTCTCAAGTGATTCTATATACTGCCTCCATATACTCGACGAGGAATGGCTTGGCATCTATTTTAGTTTTCGATTTTCGTTAATAAAATTGATGATGACAATATTTGTTTACCATGTCCTATTTTCCAAAGAGTGTAGTCGAGTGGGAGTCGATAAAGGGTGATTAGAAAATGTTAAACAATTTTACAAGAAAAAGTAGCAGCATTTTTCTGACGCTGCGTGGTAGCGCTGGTACATACCAACCAGCGCTATCACAGGTGTCACTGGCACAACGACTTATTCAAACATTCCAAATTCTAACTGAACTAAACAGAAACAAATGAATGCGGCTGAGATTCCCTCTTCAAATTCAAAGGTTTCCTAGGCTACTTTTTGGAACGAAGTTCTTTAACGTGGTTTGTAAACTTTCAGAAATCGTCACGCTAAAAAGTGTTAATACTTGCGACTGTCTTCTTCTAATTCAAAGAGAAAGAAAGAGCGAGAGAGAGAGCACGCCGGCAGAAAAAAAAACAAAAGAAAAGAGTAAAGTGATTACAGTGTCGTGCGATAAAATTGTACACATCAGACCGAGTACACTGCATGCCGAAGAGAGAGAAAGTGTGAATTTGGTCAAAATATAAATCCAAGATGGTGGCTCGGAAAATTTTCCAATTTTTCATCATGGGTATCGTTTTTATGGTTTTCGAGGGTGTTAAAGTTGATAGTGGGGTTGAAATGTAAATCCAAGATGGTGGCTGTGAAAGTTTTAAAATTTTTCGTCAAGTGTATCGTTTTCATAGTTTTCGAGGGTGCTAAAACTGATGATAGATCAAAATGTAAATCCAAGATGGCGGCTGCAAAAATTTTGTTTTTGTTTTAAATCATACGTAAAAAAGAACTTCGGTCCTGACAGGGGTCCCGACAGCACACATTTTTTATTTTTTTCTGTGTACGAGTATGTTTATTTCTAATTGTAACATCCTAAAACGTAAACAGTAGAGCCGTGGAGCCGGGAGCAGTGATGGCCTAATGGTGACGGCTCCGACTATGACTTTTAAGTCGTTCAGGCAGGTAGGCACAACATGTCTTTAATAGGGCATGTCCTATTAAAGAACAAAAATTTGCAGAATTGTGACATCTACCGACCCGCACTGGGCCCGCGTGCAGCCAGCGTACAGCCCACTCCCTCTCGAAGAGAGGAGGCCTATGTCCCAACAGTGGGAACATTATAGGCTGATTGTGCTAAACAAGAACGCAGCAATATTTGTGATAGGTTCGTACCCGAAACTGTATCTCCTAAACACAGATTATATTACTCAGTGATCTAGCAGCACGTCATTCAACAATTTCTGTCATGTTTTTAAGGTCCGTCTGTTTGTCCTTTTTATCAGGAATGTGTGGAGGTATTAAGTGAATTTCAATTTCAATTTTCAAATACGTACATCTACGGTGCTTTGGAGCTCTAAAAAAATTAAGCTTCTACATAAGTTCTTAACGCCACAAAAAAAGAGATACGGCCATTTATGCGACATATTTTGATACTCGCAAATAAATCAAAACCTATAGGGTATTTCCCGTTGTCCTAGAATTATGAAATTTGGCAAGAAGCAAGGTTTCATAGTAAATGTTAATAAAACAAGTCCGAAAATACTTCATTTATAGCTTTATCACATACAAAATATTTTTTTGCAATTACATACGTTTTTTCAACTACAAAGTTAAGTTTGTTCTTGAGATTTTATTTCAATTACGAAATCCTTCATTGTACGTGGTCAGACACGCACTTGGCCAGTTTTTTTTAATAATGCATAATTTGTAATAAATTATTAATTAATAATTTGGAATACATTTTAACAATAAAACTTATTTCGTCCTAAAACTAAATCTCAATACACACACATAGTCCACAAATTCCCTGCTCGTATCAGTGGCTCGTAAACTGTAAATACCAGTTAAGAGCCAAAAGACAAATGAAGCACCTTATCCGCACGGCACGAAATCAAGACTAATATGCTCACGCTTGCAATTTAAAAGGGTAAGTCAGGAGTTCAGGACGGAACTCTTTAAGACTTTGATGAAGATTTCCTTGTTAGGGAATTAGTTCGAGGAAATAAGGAGGTGAATGATTGCTAGTTAGGTACTAAGCAAATAATAGCACTATGTATTTGTTTTAGGGTTAGATTTTCTCCAAACATATCAAAATTGAGAAAGTTGGCAAGTTGAGAACCAGTATGTCACCACTCCTGGAGACAAATTGAATGCAATCGAATATAGAATAGAATAGAATACTCTAGAACGAACAAACAAAACGAACACGAACAACAAGGATACGAACGGGATTTTCCTATATGCTCCATATTCACAACATAATAATCCTAATGTTGAATGACTTTTTACTACTAACGACATTAGAGCAAGTACATTTACACCTAGTTCTTGAACTGTCTTCAAATAGGAAGTTATTTTAATTATGTCCTATACTATTTAATGAGCAATATTTGTATATATATATTTGTAATCACGTTCTCGAAAACGGCTCTAACGATTTCGATGAAAGTTGCAATATAGAGGTTAACGGGGGCGAAAAATCGATCTAGCTATAGGTCTCATATCTGGGAAAATATTTTTTCTCCATATTTTCACCTGAGTAGAGCTCGGTCGCTCAAAGTTTAAAACAAGATGGCCACCTTAGAATAATAACATGGCAGCATGGAATTAGTATGAAGTATCCTAAATACTCCCTCATTGGTCTAGTGGTCGCAAGCGCTACTGCTGAGCATGAGGTCCTGGGTTCGATTCCCGGGTCGGGCAAAGTGTTATTGGGTTTTTCTATCTGGAATTTCTCAGTAGCAGCCCGGAGTCTGGATTTGTGCCCGGTTGATGGCAATAGGCTCGCCCCCTATTACATGGGACTTAAACATAACTGGCGAAATGTGGGTGTACCTGCTACAGGGACACCTCTGCCCAACCCTTCGGGGAAACAAGGCGTGATGTTATGTTATGTTATCCTATACTATTAAAAGAGCATTTTCTATTTTCATCAGAGCAGAGCTCGGTCGCCCAGGTACTAGAGTTAAAGTTAGCGCCAAACTTGATGGCTGTCATTGGCGATAAAAATTAAAAAGTAATAAATATGCAAACGAACCAAGTTCCCAACTGAGACGATTGGCGCAAAAATATTCGTTTATAAACCCTTTTTATAAGCAAGGTGATTTTAACGATGGCTTATGGAAATATTTCAGTTAGTAACCAAAGCGCTACTGCTTTTATTTTGTGTCCGTAGGTGTGTCCGTGGTATCACAGCGGGCCCTATCAGAATACCAGCGCTGCGGTATTTGTTTTTTCAAATATCGTAGCATTATGCTGAGATAGGAGCCTTTTTGGCCTCGCACAGTTCTTCTTTTTGTTTACACAATAAAAAAATGTTTTTCTGAAATTGTTATTGTTATTATAATTTTCTTAATTTTAATGTCGCATGCCCTAAATAAAAAAATCTTTCTTTCTTTCTGAGCATGAGGTATTATTGGGTTTTTCCTACAGAAATTTCTCAGTAGCAACCCGGAGCCTGAAGTTGTGCCCGGTTTATAGCAATAGGTGTGCCCCGTGTGTTTCCCTATTATATGGGACTTAAGGCGAGAATAAAAGACTTTTAATGATTTTATGCTGAAGATCACGTCTAAACGAGGAGTGTTAGTGAATTGAAAAAAAAAAAAAAAAAAATTAGAGAATTTTTTTAATAACTTAATATGTTAATATTTCAGATTATGTTTATATTACATAATGTAATTAATTTATAAAGTTAAGTCTAACGCGGATAAAAAACTGAGAATCACGCAAAAACTATTAAGCGTATTTGTCTGAAACCTTCACCATTATAAAGATAATTTAATTATTGATCTTTTAGTATACGTGTTTTATTTAAATTCTTTTTGTTTTATGAATAATAAATTAATAATGCGTCTAATTTGGGAAAACGCTCCTTGACGGGCGAGTCCTATTACTGGCTGGATGGACGTAAGACGCGTTGCGTGAGCTCAGTACAGAACACACAAGCTACCCGCTCAAGGTCACTGGCATTTAGTTGCGTCTTAAAACATAACTGGTGAAATGTGGGTGTACAGTTACACCTCTGCTCTACCCTTCGGGGAAACAAGGCGTGATGTTATGGCCAAAGTTGATTTCGTTATTTCAAAATACGTTATTGGGAACTAAAATATGTTTCAGATTTGTATGATTAAACAACTTGTTTGATACAAACAACCACAAATTAGCTGAGATTGATATTTCCTTTGAAAACTAGTAAATAAAGGGGTATTTGAAAAGGACTTTATATCCTTAGAAACTAGAAGTATGCAGCAGTGATAGCCTAGTTGTGTGACCGTCGAACTACCAAGTCATAGCCCTCAAGTTCGAACCCAAGGCACGCACCTCTGACTTTTCGAATTCAGATGCGTATTGTATAATTATCACTTGCTTCAAAAACGGTGAAAGAAAACATCTTGAGGAAATCGGCATGCCTGATTTTTCGACGGCATGTGAAGCCAAGTTAGAGGCCCATGGGCGGCATAAAAACTCAGACACCAGGTTAGTCACTAACCACACGAAAAAAACGTCTTGGACATAATCCTTAGAACATTGATTTTATTCATTTTGCGACTACCGTAATAACTGCCCAATCTCACTATCACGTAAAGATTATGTGGGTGTATCTTTATTGTGACATTTTTTGTAAACTCTTACAAAAAATGTCACAATAAAGATACACCCACATAATCTCTACGAGGCAGTGTTTATGCCCGTCAATACAGTATGTAGTTATTATGTGATTCATCATTACGTGTCAGCTATGTTTTATGAGGCGGCGTCGCCGTCGCCCGGCGCTGCCCAATTTCACGCACCAACACCCGCTATATACTCGCAGCGGTACTAGTATTTCCAAATATGCGGCCGAAGTTAAACGGTATGTAGAATGAACTCACACTATCCATTCCATAAAAAGACATGGAATGGATTGTGTGTTTTTAATTGGTAGTTGAATTTTGATTAGAAATAGCAATTTTGATTTTAATATTGTTTTATAAACAACAGGGAAAATATAGAAAATATGCGTGACAGTACAATATTGTAACACAGTCTCTTCTAATCGTTTCTTACATATAAAAATGTAACGGTAAAAAAGTTGACCAAAAAAACAGTGGCACTCCGGGAGTGCCGACAGAAGTGAAAACTTGAAAAAAAATTGGCACCACGGTAATCGACGCGTTGATGTCTTTTACTCCACGGTGTCGGTAACAGGTCGCGAGTTCAATGGTTTTTTCCCATCTCGAAAATGCCCAACGCACCTAAAGAAGTTTTCACTTCCATTATTATTTGAATCGGATTGCATGTATAATTTAATATACCTACTTCAAATGTTAGTACTGGGTAATTTACCGACACTGAAACTTGAATTCCAATTTCAGTGTGGGTAAATTACTAGTAATATAATAAATCAAAAATCATATAATCAAACTAAGCTGAGAATCAGTACTTTTTGAACGTCAAATTAGGTACACAAGACAGTCCCCCAAAACGCCCGCCCTTCACCACTTCCTAGTGCCTTTAGCTGGGAAGAAGAACTGGCGTAAAAAACTCCCCTGCAGCACAAAATAGAAGTACCATCATACACTTTTTATACATGTTTCTAATGGAAATCTTAGTAAAGTTATATTATGAAGTCTTCTGCGCAAATAAGTGATTAGTACCTGGTCGACCGAGCTCTGCTCGGGTGAAAATATCAATAAACATATCGTCCAGGTATACCAATGTTGTATCACATTCTCGAGGCTGTGAAAATAGAGAAAACGAATTTTCCCAGATATAAGACCTAGCTAGATCGATTTTTCGCCCCCGTAAACCCCTATATTGCAACTTTCATCGAAATCGTTAGAGCCGTTTTCCAGAACATGATTACAAATATATATAAAAATATTTAAATATACAAATGTTTCTCGTTTAAAAGTATTGGATGTAGGTAAGTAATAATATTATTTTTCAAGGAAGAGGAGGGCTATACTACTGTTACATAGTGTACTGGTTCGGAGGACAATGCAATTTACTGCAACACCTTACTACATAGTAAGTAACTTCACCTGGATGTAATGGGAAGTTTGTAAGAAACTTTATTTTAATTCAAAATCTCTAGATATCATAATTTATAGAGAAAATCACAATGAGTATGCTTTGACTGTACACGACTGCTTCGCCTGTTTATATCTAGAGATTATTATCGATTCTTGAATATCACCACAATAATTAACAAATAAAACATTCAGTTAATTACAGAGGCTAATTCTTTCAACCCGCAAATGTAAAACAGTAATAATGAAGTTCCACATTGAGCCCCGTCATTGCCCCCCACGCGCCAATAAAGCTGAGGTCTAGATTTATGGGAACACACGATAATCATAAGCGGAACACAACACGCGTTTTATTGCCCGCCGGCATTCTACACTCAGCTTTATTTGCATATTATTCCTTTATTACTCTCTCAGAATTCATATGCTAATGTCAACGACGATATTTTCGATCCCAGCGGTATCCTCACGGATGTGACCCTAAAGATTTCGACACGTTTTATGTGTGTTTCAGCGGGTTTCATTTGAATATGTTTTAAGTTTGCGAATTTATTATGTGTTAGGAAGTTTTGGTCAATTCTTTTTGGAGGGTTATGTGTCTTTGGAAGATTTTTTGTGTTTGGTGGAGTGTCTCGTGATGCATGGCGATGCGCTTGGTCTACATCTATGAAATGTCTCACTGCTGGAAGTCCAGCAGTGAGTCATATCATGTGTACATAGATTAGTAAAAAGCTCTGCAGCCATTGTTCAGACGAAATTGTTACCTGCTCAAAATCTGAAGAGTTTCAAAACAAAAGTTATCAATTCATAATTCAGCAGAGGATTTAAATTATGGTGATAACGAAATACTCGTCATAATTTTCCAATCCCACAGGTTTTAAATTAAAGAAAATCTGCATCATAATTATTTAAATCACCTAATTTAAATATAGAACTTCTGAATTCCACCGCTCACATTTTTTATCCGCCCATCGCCGTGAAAACGCAACAAAGTACTGATAATGTACGGGGAGCCAGCCACCCATGTAATGGTTTTATTCCGAGCGGTGATACCCTGCCGTCTTGTTCGACGCACCTGTGATATCCCGGGCTTACTTCTAACCAGCTAATTGCTAAGAGGATTTCGGAATTAACGAGAACAGATCACGTTTTTGCGTTGAATACCTAATTAAGAATTGAGATGGATCGTCTTTTGTTGAGTGTTAAATGTTTATCGGCTAAAGTACTTAAGTGTTTTTAGGATTTTAAGATACAGGGAGATATTTTTGTTGTCTTAATTTTAACACATTAATTTGTGCCTTATTTAATTTGTGGTTCTATTTTGGAGTAAGTAACTTGTCGATGGGTATTGATAGGTTTTGGAAAACTCTTAGCATACCTACATGTTTAATTAGAGTTGTTAAAACGTAAATATACTATAAAACGCAAATTTTGAGCCATCGTGCGATGCGATATAAAAATTTATGATAAATGTTTGACGAAACTCAAATAAAAGTAAAATTTGAAAAAACGTCGAATTTTAAACATCAGAATTAAACTATCTAAAGCCGGGTCTACTGCGCATGTTTTTTTAGAAACATTACACATAAATATTTGCTTTCATACAAAATATCGTGTTTGTATACACAAATGGCCTCTTTGTTGCGATGTTTTTGTGTAAAAACACGCGCAGGCTTTAGTGACACGATACTTTCCTAATGTATATTCCGATTGAGGTTCCGATGGCAAAAATACTGGAATAATTGCGGTTTTAAAAACTTGTAGTTCCCCATCTATATTAAAAAATCATTGTAATCAATTTGAAATAATAAACAAGTAGTACAAAATGCACGGTATACAGCAGTGCACAAACATTGAACGACAATTGCGACCAACTGGGCGATTTTAATTTGTAATCCAGTGCGGCGATTAAACGTCGACCGGTAAATACGATTGCCGGATTAAAAGTCCACAGTTCATTTAACAGCTGCCTCAGTAATACCGTGAAAGCTTATTTTAATTCGGCTAATTAATGTCCAATTGTTTCGTGTATCGAGTCGCCATAGTAAATTGTTTTAATAATAACACTTTTTTTTCGTTAATGTTCTTAATTTAGGGCGCTAATTGTGCCTTTGGTTTTTTTTATTATGAAAGAAGGAGGTACTAACTCATGTTATGTGTATAGCTAGGTATGATGAGAAAAAAGAAATGGGTCATAGATTCGTTGGCGCTTGACACCGTTTGAGTCTCGCATAAGTCTCACGACACAGTTTTGATGACTGTTTTTTTTTAAAGCTACGTAAAAATACTAATATTTTATGTGGGATTTATAAACTGTCTTTGTTTTTACTTGTACTGCTAAAAAATTATTGTGAGTACAGTGTACACGAGTACTCAAAACAGTGATGTACAGTATTTTTATTTTCTGAATGTCCCTTGGAAAACTTTGTGGTTCGTCAGTCGTCGGATTTCTATCAGTTGCCCTTTACACTTGGTGCAGATCGGACGCTCTCAATCGACTTGGAAGTATATAGAGTTGTTAATACTCTTTTAACTTAATGTAATTTATTTTAAAAATAGGAGGAAAGCTGCTAAAGTCGCAGACACGACAGATAGGAAAATAGTTTTAGAATATAGTTTACACGGTAATCAAAACAAAAGAACAATAAAGTACTTAGTTCTGAATTCAAATTATTATACACGATAAATCTAATAATTGATGGATATGGAAATTAGCATTCGTTTGTATTCGGAAATGCGACAATTCCCGAGGGACATTAAGAAAATAGAAATACTGTCAACTAATATAATAAAACTTAAAATTTAAGAGGTCACAAATCACAAGCTTTCCCATAACACACAATTTCCATGAAAGGTATCCTGATGTTCACGATGTATTCGTAGACGCTGAACTTTGGCGCTCAGAGGTCAGGACGGCGAACGTTCTATTTACAGCGAATATCGATGTTCTAATATGGCAGACCCACAGATTCTAGCTTCAGTGTAAATAACGTATTTCTGAAGAGTATTGGGCATCATCTTATGTTTAGATAAACAGGACTGTCAAGTACAGTTACACTCCCAACTAATTGTCTAGATATCGGGTCTAAAATTATGCTTAACGAAGCCGAGAGTCAGTTGTACTCCTTGTTATTGTGATCATTATTTTGTACTTACTGGACCGTACCTGGGAACCTCCTGGTTACGGAGACATTGCAGATCAATGTTCTAACTTTTTCCACGAAAACAAGTTTAAAAAAGTACCCTAAAACTTTTGTAACGTTGCATACGCCCAAAAAGCACAATGTTTTCCTTGCGTGACATAGCGCGCTGCCGTAAACAGCGATTTATCACAACAAAAATCAAACTCGTTTCCCAGCAATAATTTTTGGTCAATGTTACTTAGTTTGATGTTACATAAAATGCGTAGTTAACGATTGTGATGATTCTTGTATGTGATAAATCGACTATTTGAATCAGAACGAAACGTTTCAAATCTAGTTGCGATCTCATCTCAGTAAAAATCAATGTCAATACTTGAAAAAATAAAAAAATAAAAATGAGGTATTTTTTACCCGACTACGGCAAAACAAAAAGAAGGGTGATGATTTGACCGGTATGTATGTATGTTCATCTGTTACCACATAACTTACTCACTCGATACGCATACTCTCAGACAGTATGGCTGTTCTGCTAGCGCTAAACAGTCACACTGTTGACTCTGGGCTGATATACGAGTGTCACCAGCGCCTTAACCAGGTGGGTAGCCTCAATAATATAACCATTCAATGGATCAAGGGACACAGCGGTTCGCGGGGCAATGACGCAGCCGACGAACTTGCCAGAAGGGGGTCGAGCATGGCACCAGTGGGGCCTGAACCCATTGCGCCACTCCCCTTCGGGTACCTACGCACTCTGGTAAGGAAAAGAACCAGGGATCAACATCACAAACTTTGGTTGGACCACGGTGAATGCAGGCAGGCCAAGGAGGCACTCCCTATGATTGATGGCCGCCTCACGAAACAGGTTCTCCGACTAACGAAACAGCAGCTGCGTACAATTACAGCAGCTGTAACTGGCCATGGGTCATTTAATAAACACCTCTTTGTCATAGGAGTCACAGACAGTCCGCTGTGCAGAGCCTGCATGGAGGACGACGAGACAGCAGCTCATGTGCTGTTAAACTGCCCAGTGGTCGCCACATACAGGGCCAAGTACTTCGGTAACCCAGGTACCCTACGTGAGATTGTCAGTGACACCAAGGCGTTGCTGGCCTTCTTTGAGGAGCTGGGGTGGATCGAATAATCGATTTTCCCACCCGTACGCAAAATACGCGCTTTGACGTGGAGTTGCGGATACCAGCCCGTATTAGCTATTACCTACCACATAACTTCTAAACTACCGATTATAATTTGACAAATGAGGTATCATTGGAAGCGTCTTGATCGTCCACTGGTTACAGGCTATGTGACGTCGCCGTCGCATTGAATGTAATATGGCGCCCTCTAGACGACATAAAGTAAAGAGCTAAAAAAAAAAATGTGCCATGTTCGGTATCAAATGAAAGGGCTTGAAAAGCACATTACAAATATGTGTATTTATCATATTGTCTAAGTTAATAAAAATGTTTAATTTTTTTTTTTAAAGCAAATGTGAGATTGTACTACGTACAGCGCGGCTGTAAAATTAATTCCTGTTATAGAATAAAACCCAAAACAAAAAAATAAAAAATAAAGCTGCTCTGCAAATACTTTATCACAAAATTATAACCCCAAAATAATTTAAATAAAAAGTGAGTTCAAACACTAAAATCCGACTACTGAAAAATCACGTCTTGATTTCTGTCTGAAATATTTTCTTGTTTCATAATTTTTACAGCGTGATTTTTCAGCAGTCGGGTTTTAGTTTTTGAACTTACTTTTTGACAGATTGAGGTTGAGATTATAGATTGCGAGTGTTCGTAAAAATACTGGAATGACTTCTCAGTATTTTTATAATCCTTTTGTTTCTATTTTATTAAACCAACAATAAAAATCTGTTTCAAATCATCTGTTGGATGGATTTGCTTGGCGGCCAACTTATGCACTAAAATGTATCACTGACCTCGTTGAATTTTGTTTCGTAGACACTTGAAACATCTCTTGTTATGGCAGTTTGGGTCACCTCATACTATTGTGTAATAAGTTAAGGCTCCGTGCACGAAAAAAACTCTTTTTCGTCAATAACTTACCTAATTATAAGAAAGCTTAAAGTAATTGAAACATTAAGTCTGTGTAACTATATTAGTACAGTTTTAGTGGTGCTAAACCATTCGTGTCAGTCACAGCACCTATTAATATTTGTATTAGATTTGCGCTCTCGAAAATATGGTTTATTTCGCCTTTGATTTACTTATTGAAGATAGTGTACAATCATAAAATAAAATGTTGATTTTATCTCAAGGGTAGCTGAAAACTAATGTGTTATTTTTAAATTTCTTGATGTGGTTTGCTAAATAATAGGAAAAAAATACATTACTGATGGGTTACAAAAAAAAATGTTTTTTTTTCAACATTATCTTTCAGCTATATTTTGTATGGAAGTTCAAAAAAGTGGTTCCCCTAATGTACAAGTATACCATGTAATGATGTTGATGATATTTTCAAAATCAAAATTAGTTTCTTCTAACGAAACGATCAAACGTCAGTCTCGCGTCAATTTTTGGAAAACTTGTTGCGAATTTTTGTAATTTTCCACGAATACTTAATTTATTTGAAAAATCCCTTCCCGCTATGTACAAAACAAAGAATTCGACTTTTCAAATCACAAATAATTTTGTTTAAATTCTGTTTCCCTTTCTCACAACTAATGAACAAAACTAATCAAAATCTGTCGATTTCGTGCACAGCCCCGTAATAACTTACCTAGGTAGATAATAAAGCATGGAAACGAAAAGGTTTCGTTATTCATAAGTCAACTGCGAGTTATGATAGTTGGACCGAAGGACTTCGTCTTTAAATAATTATTTTGAATATAATCTGGAATTAATATGACACTTATGTGACCTAAAAATATGTATATGACATACCAAATATTTTTTTGGTAGATATTATTTAAGCATTTTAAGTACCTAGTTATAAAACGTTTGTTTTTTTGTAAGCAATCTAGATAAAAATATGAGATTTTATAGCTCAAATCAGTATAAAATAGCGCACCTTGCGTAGCTCGTCCAGCTCGCAACATGTCAAGAGAGGCACACGGTTTTCTGATACTAATAGTGCAAATTGTAAGGAAAATTCGGTGAGAAACTGCAGCCGAAAATTCCGAATAAATTTAGCAGAAAATGTGCTAGAAGTAAATCTACCATTTAAAACTCTTATAGTATAATATATTTTTATATCTCATCATGCGTACAAATATACTAGAAGAAGTAATATATTCAGAAGTTTATCTGCTCAATGCTGAGTAAGTTACTTTATTATTACATAGATATAAGAAAATGCATCGTAAAACTCTATGCCTCACAACTTACTACTACCCATCTCAGCAGAATTTCGAATTATTTCAGAAAAACAGAACAATAACTTGAAATATTTCAGTAGACATTATTAATATTGAGATACTAAGGCAACACGAAGTTCAAAATAAGTATAAATTATCCCAGCTTTCGGTCCATAAAATAGTGTAAGCTAGCAGATGATAAACACCCACATCCATTTAACTTTAAAGCGCTTAATAACTCTAGAAGCCCTTAAAACTAATACCCCGCCATAATTAGCTAAAATTACTATCAAACGAGAATAAAACAATATAGGTACAACTAAAAGTTAGTTATCTACGGCGCGGCGTCGTTTGTCAAAGCTCTTGCGTCCAAAAGTTTGGCTATTAACCGAACCTATCGGCTTCAGCTTAACTCCTACTTAACGTGACGGGATCATAATTGATGCGCTTAACTTGCTTTTGGCATATTTTAGATTAATTAATTAATTAAGTATTGATTGCGATTACGTTTTGTATTTGTTATTCTATGATCGTCTGTAATTGATGTAGTTTATAAATCTCTCTCGTGCACGTTCTGATCAGAAAAACAAACACATTAGTTTTTTTGCTTTCCGAATAAAATATGTTTAATATTAGTTACTTTCTAAAGTTCGTGCAAGAGGCTGATCAAAACTATTTAAGATTATTGCGAAAATCGACCCGAAAGTCAAGAATTATCCATAATGGTAATATTCCACCAAGACAGTTCCATTAGGAGGCCCATGTTCAGCAATCATCATTTACAGCCCGTTATGATAAAGGGCATCCACCCAAGCCATTTGCAGCAGCACCATAACCCTAAATAAAAAAGATAAGTGATAAGCAAGATGTAAAAACTCCGTTTAATCCGCGACCAATTCGCGGTACAAATACTTTTATCGGTTTAGGCCCACATTAAAAAAGAAGGATACCGATATAAAATTAAGTCAACAAGCTCCGCCGAAAAATTATTCATAGAAAAAGATCGCGAGGTGAAAACTGTGGGGTGGGTTTGGGTAAGGGATGAAGAAAGGGAAAAAGTTGGATAACAGCCTTCATGAATTGGAAATGTAATTTGGCGGGTAGGTGTGTGTGTGGCAATTGTTTTCGTTCTATTGCCGGATTACGACGTTTCTGATTGACGACGCGTGTGGCGTGCGTCGCTTCGGTGGGATGGCGCTAGTTTCGTTCGGAATGGGATGGCAGTATCAGTTGCTTGTCGTCGTTTCAGTTGATGGAATATTGAGTGATGGGGAGTTGTCTGTGACGGTTCTGGGCCTGAAGTTTAGGTTCGATCTATACTGGTTAAAAGGTTTCCATTTGACTAGTTTACGAGTTTTTTTTATTAGATTTGTATACCTACATTTTTGCGAACACAAAATATCAAACCGATACTTGGGTATCGGTTTGAATTAAATGAAAACCTAAATAAAATACATGTTCTTCAGCTTCTCGCATCTTCTACTCAAAAACCCATGCAATCACAATCGTGCAGTTGAAACAAACTCAATTCGTCCAAATAGCCCAGTTACTCGTAAGCTCCACATAATAGAAAGTATCCCCACATTCCATCTGCCATCTCATCTGCAGCTCTCGGCAGACAATCTTGTGACAGACACGCAGACAACAGAGGGTCTGTCTAGCCTCGTAAAACACACGTTTTACCGACTTATTATACGACAACGTTTTGTAAAAACGACTTTCTTCGAGTAAAGGGAATCTAAATTGGCGTAAATTTTACGAGCACTATTTGAAGTGAGATGTAATTTTGTCAGGAGCTGATGGTAGTTTTTTTCGTGGACGTGAGGACGCCATAAAATGTTTGAAGGGCGGTTTAGATGCCGTTAGCCCGGGCCAGTGATAAACACGGCGGCCATTAAAGTTCGTTGTTATCAGGTAACGCTGCTAAGTTTGTTGTTGGGCGCAAAATGAAATACTTAGAGGTGATCGACGAAAATAGAACACTGTGATGTCGGTGAACGGCCAGTAACTATTTTCGCGTAGACAAAAGGGACGATGCTTGGGTCAAAAAAGAAATTCTATTTAGTCCGTCGCTCAGATAATAAAAATATATAAGACACGTACTTTTTGCTTCATCATTTATAAAAAATTACTTAGATAAAACGCATTAAAGTTGGGGAGTGGGGGTCGCTACGTCACAAGTAAGTATGAAATCTACATACTCGGGACGTCATGCCACATTTTAACTCAATGTATCCCCGTAATCTGTTGATAACGTAAAAAAGGAAAAACAAAAATGTGTGCGGTCGGGGGCTTCATCAGGAACGAAGTTCTTTCTCACGTATGATTTAAAACAAAAATTTTGCAGCCGCCATCTTGGATTTGCATTTTGACCTCACTATTGGCTTTAGCACCCTCGAAAACTATGAAAACGACACCCATGACTAAAAAAAAAATTTTAAAACTTTCGCAGCCGCCATCTTGGGTTTACATTTTGACCTCACTATCAAACCATGAAAACGATACGAATGATGAAAATTTTTAAAATTTTCGCATCCGGCGTCTTGGATTTTCATTTTGACCAATTTCACACGTTTTCGCTCTCTCTATGCAGTGTACTCGGGCCGATGTGTACAATTTTATCCCACGACACTGTCATCAGTTTACTCTTTTTTTTTTGTTTTCTTTTTTTCTGCCGGTGTTGTCTCTCTCTCTCATTCTTTCTTTTTGAATTAGAAGAAGACAGTCGCAAGTATTAACACTTAATAGCGTGGCGATTTCTGAAAGTTTACAAGCCGCGTTAAAGAACTTCGTTCCAATACGTGTGCAATACTTTTTAATAACAAAAAAAAAAAAACAGTGGCACTCCGAGAGTGCCGACAGAAGTGAAAACTTGAAAAAAAATCGGCACCGCGGTAATGAATGCGTTGATGTCTTTTTAATGGTCAAAAGCTGGTGTCGTCACAGTGTCGCGAAATCAATGGTTTAGTCCCATTTCAAAAATGCCCAACGCGCCTAAAGAAGTTTTCACTTAAAAAAAAAAAAAACATCCCTATTGTGCTAAGTTTCATTAAGTACAATCATAGTCTCACCATTTCACAAATAAAGTCTCTAAAATGAGACTAGACTTCTGAGACATCAATTCTTAAAGCTAGAACAATGTAATCTAGAAATAGAACCAGAAAACAACGGCATGAAACTGACTAGTACATGAATTTCAGACGTAACTGTTGAGTGTCAAACTCATAAATGTTCTTACAGTTTTTTATTTTTTTTATTAATATTACTGATCGTGATACAATGCCGCTTGCGGCACTCCATACACTGCCTATTTATTACAATAAGTGACTTCGATCCGTACTCAATCTTATTTCAACGCGGTAGTGTTGAGATTAATGTTTAAACCTATTCGCTGCATATTAGCAACGCGGTAGTATTGAGATTAATGTTTAAACCTATTCGCTGCATATTAGCAACACGGTAGTGTTGAGATTAATGTTTAAACCTATTCGCTGCATATTAGCAACGCGGTAGTGTTGAGATTAATGTTTAAACCTATGTATTCGCTGCATATTAGCAACGCGGTAGTATTGAGATTAATGTTTAAACCTATTCGCTGCATATTAGCAACACGGTAGTGTTGAGATTAATGTTTAAACCTATTCGCTGCATATTAGCAATGCGGTAGTGTTGAGATTAATGTTTAAACCTATTCGCTGCATATTAGCAACGCGGTAGTGTTGAGATTAATGTTTAAACCTATTCGCTGCATATTAGCAACGCGGTAGTATTGAGATTAATGTTTAAACCTATTCGCTGCATATTAGCAACACGGTAGTGTTGAGATTAATGTTTAAACCTATTCGCTGCATATTAGCAATGCGGTAGTATTGAGATTAATGTTTAAACCTATTCGCTGCATATTAGCGCCGTGTAATTTTTTTTTGGGTTACCAGTTAATTCAGTTTTAATCGTGTTACCAACAAAATATAATAACTACAATATCTACCCGCCGCACTATGGGTGAATAGTAAGTAACCCGTACCCTAATTGCGTAATATAACAATATAATCTGTTTCGATTTGAAACAGATTGCTAATCCATTGCTTTATAAGTTGGAAAAAAAACTGCTCAACAACGTAAATAACGCAATAAAAGTTGTTAAACTGTCAAAATGAAACAAATTAGGCAAAATTGTTTATGAAAATAAGTTACGCAATTAGGGACAGGAATAACCCAAACAGACACTAAACTAAGTTCCCATATTTCTATATCAATATACATAGGTGTGTAACCCTTGATATGCCTAGCCAATAGTGTCATCTATCTTAGGTAGCACACTAACAAAGACAGATGACCCGGCCGTGCAAGCTAAGGGGCATAAAAGGTTAGCCATAGGACATAATAGAAAATGTAATTTACAGAAAAAGTGGCTGTAAAAGTACCTTTATCGTTATTTTTATAGGCAGTGAATAGTTTATAAGTACATATATTATACGGAACCTTTAGAAATGGACCCGGGAGAGAAAAATAATAAAGAGAATGTGGGGCAAGTCAATGAGGTCTTTTCACTGCTGTTATAAGTTTTAAAATCCTTACTTAACACGATTTTATCTTAATTATGTTTGAAAGGAAATTAGAATTCTAATGCCCATTTTCACTGACAACTAAGTGACACTTAAATGAATCCCTAAATAAAAGTGCATTGTTGGATTTTCAATGTTAGGCTTAGCGCTGAGAGTTGAAAATCCAACAGTGCACTTTTATTTATATTTAGTCTATTTTTTACTTAGTTTAAAAAACCTATAAAATACTGATCAACAAAATAAGTTTTTTATTCTTCTCGAATCTTAAATAACTTACACTTAAGTTAGAAAATAATGACCAACTAAATGAAGCAACATAAATGATCAGTTCGTTCTTGCTCTCGACTCCACTCCGTGGGGAGTACAGCGGCTGGTTGTGGCTGATAAAATGCGCCTCCAAGGAGACCGGTACACTCACACGCGAGTGTACGCTGGCGGACATTGCTACTTGGACATTTGATAACTTGGAAGAATAAAAAATTACCCGTGTATGCAATAAGTTTTTAAAATATATTGGTGAAACAAATAAAATCTGATTTTGGAAAAATGCACTTTCAAGAAGATTTCCTTAGGCGACATTTCCTTAACATTTTCATTAGTTTTTCTTGTAGCATTGAGACACCCAAAACTTTGACAACACGTCAGGCCACATTACCCTAATGTGACCTGATAAGGAAAATAACGAACGATCTTACATAACTTTTAACATTCTTTCGATTATTTCAGGATTGAACAGCAAAAGGACCTTTTAGACAACAGACAAGTTGCTTAAGTTAATTCTGGTCAAAGACCAAGAAACCTTGAAACAAAGAAAAAGTACTAAAATTAAAAATTAAAATTCATTTATTTCAGGTACCACATAACCCATATTGAAACCTTCTTTACATTTGCGTCTCCAAGCTCACACTACACTACTAAACAAACGAATAAATACAATATGAACACAACATCAACACAAATTAGAAACATTAAATTCAAATTACATTCAATCATAATTAATTAATTAGCCCTTAGTCATTTCAATAGTCTATTACGTGCGACACTATATGTAACTTGTCTGTCACAGCAGTGTCGCACATAAGGACAGTCCAACCTATTTGCTATCATATTCAGAACGACATTGGAGCTGGCCCGCACTCTGCGCACTAGAGACGCGCAGCGCTTCCGCATGGTCGCATGAAAACAATCCGTGCGAGCCCATGCGAACATACCCGAAGCGCTGCAGTAGCGAGGCAGATCCAACGTCGCTCTGAACGCGTTGTTAAATTGGATGCGGAGGGTTGGTACTACCTACCAAGTTTTACTGAGCCAATACTTTTGTCCCCGATTGTAAATATCCTCTTGATCCTATATACTTAATTCTGTTTTTAATTAAAGTTCAAGTTACCGTGAAAAACTTTTCCCGATGCAAATGAACGCATTTACCTTAAGAAGACTAGCTTTACCTTCCGGTACAAGTTTAGTTATTACTTAGAAATAATTAAACAACTTATTTCTTTGATCTTATCTTTTGTATTGTGGTTTCTGTTTTTGTTTGGCATGGGATTTATATTCCTGGCCACTGTTATGGGTTACATTTGCAACAGTGACCGTTGAGCATGAGATCTTAGTTATTAATTTAAGAAATTCCGAGATGCAGTTCGGAAAAAAGGAGTCAGATTATCACCGTAGGCGTAATAAAAACATGGGGACTGCCAAAAGAAGTAAAGTAAGAAGTAAATTTTTTTTTTCTTTTTTTGATGCCAATCGATCCTGTTTCTTATAAGAAACAAAAAACTTTAGAGGACCAACTGAGGTTTGATTACTAGAAAAGTCAGAAATCGCAATAAACTTTTCCCATACGTTTCGTGTGTGGGAATGTCACTCTGTTTACGTAATAAATATTTTTGCTGATAAATTTTCATATACCGAGATAAATTAACGTTACTTAGCATGCACTTTTTTTTAGATATGTTTCCGTCTTTATCATGCACTTTTAGTATGACAGTTGTGCGACAGTGATAAGAATAATGCTTAGCCAAAGCCCATGCTAAGTAAGTAACGTTTTTAAATTCCGGTAAGTTATTTCGTTAGTTCCATTTTTGGCTACAGGTTCAGATAATTTTGTAGTGGCGCAGCGATGTGGTGGTCGACCACGGAAGATGGAACCGCCACTCCTCGCGTGCGGGGGAAATAAGCCACGCCCATCAAACTACTATTTATTTTCAATATAGGCACTTAAATCACTATTTAAACAATGCACAGTATATACAAATTTAACTTTTCACGTGGTCAATTTAACTTCACTTACTGCTACTAAAGCATGTCGATGACGCGAACCCATAAGTTTTTCCCCTACCAAAAATTGCACAACGCACCTAAAGAAGTTTTCACTTAAAAATGGTCTTAATTCTCAAATAATATTATTAAAAGATTACCTTAGAGAATCAGCAGTACAATCGCGTCAACAACAAGATAAGTAAGTAAGTACTCCTGACACCCAATTTAAGATAATATTCAAACCATCTCTATATGTATTCGCAGTTCTTAGAGTCGGTTTTCCTTGTCCCCAAAACCATCAGGATACTTCTATATATTTACAATCTGTCGTGTGATTTAAAAATCATGGACTTATTTAAAAATGGAACTAACTTTTTACTTCGACCCATGGCAACCAAGGAGGTCTCTCAACTGGCTTAGCAAAATAGAGCTGTTAAAAAAAAACAAATGTACATTTTGGCGCCTGAAAAATGTTTCTTTGTTCGTCTATGATTCTGTAATTTATAATTAATTTACTTAGTTTTTATTTAATTTACCTTAGAGTCGGTTTTCCTTGTCCCCAAAATCACCAGGAAACTTCCATATATTTACAACCGCAAGCGAAACACATTATGTCGTATATAAAGCAGGACATTCACGGCAAGTTTAAAATCTAGTTGTCTGAAACCCATTCGGCGGTACCTGGGTAAAGCTAGGTCCAAGCTACTGCCTATGGTATGACTCTGTAATCAGCCATTCCGATGCAAATTCGCTCGCTGAACCAACTATGGCTTTATATAAAGGGCTGTATTCGCGTTTACTGTTGTGTGTTTGATTCAAATGTTGTGAAAGGGTTATCTTATGATATGGAGGTAAATATTTACCACAATATACGCCTTATACACAAAATCTTATTCTTGAAAGAATTGGTGGCAATTTCATTCACTCTGCAGAAACTCGGAGCTCGCTTCTTTTTTTGCTGTTATAATACAGTCTTGAAATTGCTGCCGCGTTTAGTGTTCTATAATATCATAATGTTATTCTACTGTGTATATATTTTTGGTTTAGATACCATAAGAATACTATTCTCTATTCTTAGGTAACTTCGAAGTATATTGCCTTGATGTAATGTACTGCGTTGCTAGGTAATTTTTTCTACAACCTACTGAGTAAAGCGACTGCATTTAATTTTAGAATTACTTTATTTGACTCTTCTCCGTAAGGAATTATCAATTGGAACCGAGCTCATACATCTTTAAATTAAATTTTAATGACAAATAAATTCTTAACCTTACGAAAAACTCACCCTATTTTAAAAATTATCATAAATAATTTTTTAAATTGTAAGTTAAAATAAATTTACTAATGGAATAAATTATTATATTTCTGATTAAATATCCTATATATCCTCCAATTAATCTAATATTAATTACTGTTAGTTTTAAATTAAATTTATTACGATTTATTACTTTAGTTATATTATTTGATTTTTTTAATCAATTATTTATTGAAACATTTTTAATTATAATAATATTAGTAATTCCTAGCTTCTGACGTTTCATAAGTGCCCATGTAGGTTTATGTGAAATTAAATATTTGGAATTTGAATTAGTAGAGTTTTAGCGGTCCAGTGCCATTTTCGTTTTCAACCGAACCAGTGTCCAATTCCCTGTCCACACCGCGACTGTATCTCCATCCCAATGTTTGGAGCCGCGTCCGCTATAGGAGTAAGTGAATTTTCCCCTTTATGCAGCCACTTGACTCTGGCTACAGAAGGTTTTATCCTTTGATTACACTTGGAGAAAGTTGCGAAGGAACTCAATGAGGCCCCGGGCGCGACGATAGATGAGATCGTTTCAAAACTTTTGTGTTTACATGTCAACGTTACTCGATCCGTCTAGATTGTTCGAGAACAATCGAACACTGAACATGATAGGCGATATTGATTTCTTAAGAAGATAGTACTTTAGCTGTTTAATGATATGATGTTATTATACGACATACTTAACAATAAATTTGACTGTCCACAACTGCTCAGTAGAATAAACTTTAACGTCCCGCTCAGACGTACCAGACATACCACTTTGTTATCAGTACCATCGGCCTCCACTAATTATCTAAAGATGTCACCATTCTTACGTCTACCTGCATTATATAATGATAAATTCCCAATATTAGATCCTTTCAATACCACACGGAACAAACTTAAAAAAGAAATTATCCATATCCTCCATCAAACGCCAGATACCCAGCGAACTCAGTAGTGCCAGTTTAGTCATACGTACACAAAAATACACACACCTTCACATACATTACAACACCTACACTGTACAGATACACAGATGCACGCACATACTCGTATTATAAATATTAATAATTGTGTCACTCTCTGTATTTCATATTTTTCTGTGTACTTCGTAATTGGCGTAATGTTTAGAATAATAATAATGTTATACTTACTGTCAGCTATGAAGCTACCTTATAATAAATAAATAAATAAATTACGTCGCGTCTTTGAATATGGTCCTTTAGGCTGTCTGTCCACTGCTGGAGCGGAGAAGACAGGAGAGGAGCGGAGCTGTGCCAATATTAACCAATAGAGTCTAAACTCCTTTTGGTTAATATTGGCACAGCTCCTCTCCTCTCCTGTCTTCTACGCTCTAGTGGACAGGCAGCCTTATAAAAAAAAGTACTTTATTTCAGACCTTGAGCCATATGATATTAGTAATACACACTACTTATAAGCTATGTTAGTAACAAACGAAAAACAACATTTAATTCATATGTCTACTGCACTCACCAGACGCACCGAGTATATGTACATGTACACGTACCCAATGCGCCATAATGGTGCAGCACGGCTTATCACTAATGACCTTCAGAATGTCATTGCCGCTCTCACGCACTCTGCGCATCATAGAAGCAGTCTTCTTACGTAAAATGGTACTGAAACCGTCAGTACGTGCTTCCGCGAACATTCCTGACGCGCTACAGTAACGTGGGAGCCCCAACAACATCCTGAAAGTATTATTATACTGAACTCTGAGGGCGTTGTATGCCCTCTGCGTATATCGAACCTACAGAGTGCACGTGTACAATGATTGACAGAAAGCCTTGAAAAGAGTTATTTTGACTTCTGGTGTACAACGTGCGAACCTGCGGGCCAACATATTGCATCGGACGGCCAACCCCCTTCGTTCTCTTCCCATATCAGCATCATCTTTTAAGTCCTCCGTAACTATGTGCCCCAAGTCCTTAAAATCTAGCACTCTTTCAAGAGCCACACCCCTTAACATAACCGGTGGCATATTATGTGCTGGTTTTTATATTTCATTTTGGTCTTTTGATACGGACAGAGCAACTCTATACACAATCTTCAAAGTAGGCGAGGATCTTCCTTACATGTTTTAGTATGTTACATACATACATAACATCACGCTTTGTTTCCCCAAAGGGTTGGGCAGAGGTGTCCCTGTAGCAGGTACACCCATATTTTGCCAGTTATGTTTAAGTCCCATGTAATAGGGGGCGAGCCTATTATCATCAACCGGGCATAAATCCAGACTCCGAGCTGCTACTGAGAAATTTCAGATAGAAAAATCCAACAACACTTTGTCCGTCCCGGGAATCGAACCCAGGACCTCATGCTCAGCAGTAGCGCTTGCGACCACTAGACCAACGAGGCAGTCGAGGTTTAGTATTTTATTATACGATAATATTTGTTGCACGTGCCAATTTGCGATGGAAAATCTTTATGATAACCCTTTGTGTTTTTTATACAAGTAAATAGTACTTGCAGAATAATATTTTCTAAAAAAGCGCCTTCTGAAAAATAAATTAATCAGATCTTAAATGTCTACATTGTCTCTAGGTACTAATACTTTAAGGGGTTTATTTATAAACGTTGCATAAAGTTAAATGACGTTCAAACGTCAAAAATTTATGGTTAAACAGGCACTTATCATTACTTTACGTTGAGCAGTGTTTATGAATACGGTTAAGCTACGGTTGCTGGGGTTGGTCCGTGGATGGGTGACTATTTTCTACATACCGAGACTCCTCCGTGCCTCGGAAAGCACATTAAGCCGTTGGTCCCGGCTGTCATTCGTGGATCTTTGACAGTCGTTACGGGTCGTCAGAAGCCCGAAAGTCTGACAACCAGTCTTGCCAAGGGGTATCGTATTACCCAGTTACTGGGTTGTGAAGGTCAGATAGGCAGTCGCTCCATGTAAAATACTGGTATTCAGCTGCATCCGGTTAGACTGGAAGCCGACCCCAATATAGTTGGGAAAAGGCTAGGCAGATTGATTGAAGCAGCGTTTCTGAATAAGGGGGTTAATGTGAAAGTTTGTGATAATGTTTGTTATTAAATCACGTATGAACGGCGTCTAGGTTAACCAAATACCTAGAATACTTGTTACTAAGGTGCATCAGTATTATTCAAAGATGCGAGAAAACTTGCAAGCAAAATCAAAATATTTTAATTCACATAAACCAACATGGGCACTTATGGAACGTCAGAAGCTAGGTGCACGGTTCCAATTGGTCGTTTCCTATGAAGAAGAGCCGGCAAGAAACTCCACGGTTACTCTTTTAAAAATAATTGTCTTTTACAATACTTTCATATAACAGTGTTTCTAGGTATGGGAGGACAGTGCAGGTCTTTCAGTAAGTACCAAGTACTTAACAAAATAGAAAATGGTCAACAGGTCTACAATCCACTAAGCCTACAGCGTTTTCACATTCACAAAATATGTAGAAAAGAATCTATACAAAAAATAAGCAATAAGCTATATAACTAAGTTAAAGTTCGTTTAGAGCAGTGGTGGTCCAGTGGTAAAAACCGCGACTTACAAGTTGTAGGTCGTCGGTTCGAACCCTGACAGGCGATTTACTTTGTGTAAATTATTCCATCACCACTGCTCTTAAAACGGTGAAGGAAAACATCGTGAGGAAACCGGCATGTCCTAGAACCAGAAATTCAAAGACATGGTGACATCTACCAACGCGCACTGGGCCCGCGTGGTGGATTACGGTCCACTCCCTCTCACAGAGAGGAGGCCTGTGTCCCAGCAGTGGGAACATTATAGGCTGATTATGCTATGCTTTTATGCTAAAGTTCGTTTTGAAAAACTACCTCTTCGAAGGGGCAACTAGAATCAATTCTATTTTCTTGTAAATCTTGACGTAGAAAAGTAACAAATGGGGTAATTGCGTAACACACTAACAGTAGCAACGGCTTTCATTTGACAGTTCAACAACATTCATTGCGTTATTTACTTTGTTAAGCTGACAAATTATTCGAACATACGAAGCAGTGGATTAGCAATAACCTTCAAAAATTTTCAGATTATGATTTAAAGTGTGTTACGTAATTAGGGTGCTGACTTTAAAACCGTGAAGAATTGACACCAACCACTCAATCTATTGATGACAAGCAACATCTTACAACAACAGTAAAGCCAAACCAACACAAAGAAACTAGTACAAGCAGCATATTTACTCATCGCTCAATCAAGTCACGTACACTGTCGTACGCCACGAAACAAAAATTGCAGCAATGCCGAAACAGTCTTGCCAAGTGACTTCATTACGAAAAACTTGTGTTGTCAACTTTTCGACGGTTGTACTCTGGAGCCAAGGTAAATAGGACTGGTGTTGGTTTGTGATTTTGGCTAAAATATCCTAACTAGATAATACTTCGGGTTGCTAATTTTGGGACGCAGTGATGCAGTTTTTCCTGGGATAGGTACGTTGTAAACAGCTCCAATATCGTTCTGATACCAAATAGGTTTTTAGTGTGATTTTGTGTTTATTATTTATTTTTTTAACCATTTATGCACATACATATAAACAGACAAGAAGAAAGAAACAGAAAAATACGTACAAAGGCAATGCTTATTTCTAAAGAAATCTCTTCTAGCATACCTGTGACAGGAAAGTATATAAAAAGAGATATAGACAACGTGTGTAACCGTAGAAGAGAAAATAAAAACATAAATCAAAGAAGAAAACAAAAACAATTCACTAATTTCAATTTAAACAACATACAATAGATAGATAGAATATTCTTTATTATGTATACCATAAAAATTACAGACATTAATTTAGAAATTTTACATTGGGTGACACAATGGGCGGTCTTATCGCTAAAAGCGATCTTTTACAGACAACCAATATACAACATACTTACGTAAATACTTCTAAAATAAATATCACTACAATTCAAATAATTACAATGTGATTTAAAATAACTATGCAACTATGACAAGTTGGAAAGATAGTGTTGTTTTACTCTTCGTTTAAATGCTTCAACAGTATGACAGTTCCTAATGTTAGGCGGTTGTGAATTCCACAACCGAACCGCGTGCACAGTGAAGGAGTAGGATTAGAAGTCGGTTGAGTGGGGAGGGAATTTTATTATTGAATAAGTTAAAGATGTTTTTATGTGGTACCTGAAATAAATGAATTTTAATTTAAAATTGTATCCATCTTTTTCATATCTGTGAAAATGAATTGTATTCAGAACTACGCCATAGTAAAGGAACGTGGGATAATGTACGCTGATTGTTTTGGAAAGTTTGTAATTAAGAAAAGAGCTTGCACCCATGTTTTGTGGCCAACACATGCCTAACAAATAGACAGCTTGCTAACTTTTGTGGCCATATGAAAATTATAGCCAAAACGAAGTACTAAGTAACAAACTTTCGACAACAGCCCCAAAACTTCATGCACTAACTGCGTTTAGGTGCAAATTCAGACCTTTAATTACTATTTATGAGTTCAAAATACATCTTCATAAAAGGACCAAGTTTGAATTGTAACTTGGAGAGTAACTATCAAAATCGTTACAACTTAAGCCATTCATTACTAACTTAATCTTGAATACAGCAAGCAAGTCAAATATTGACAGGAGGGTGTCTGGTGGACTCCGGGAGTGATAAGCCGTGAAGGGCCCAGTCTTATTGGATGAGCACACAGGCAATCACGGCCGGACACAGCCGCCCAACTGGCCGTTTCGCTCCTGTGACGTATAACTGTCTAGATTAAGTCGTAGATGCGACAACTTTAAAGTATTTTTGACTTCACTCCTCTTTATTTAAAAAAGTTGAAGGTTTTGAAGTGAAAACTTCTTTAGGCGCGTTGGGCAGTTTTGAGATGGGACCATTGATTTCGTGACACTGTGACGACACCTCATTTTTGTAAACGCGATTGTGCTCTTTATTTATATTAAGTTAGGGATCAATGTTCTATGTAAGTATTTTTACTTTAAAGGTTTTGTAAACGCGATTGTGTTCTTTATTTAGATAAGGTTACGGACTAATGTTCTATACAAGTATTTTTCTTCCACCAAGGCGAAATGTTCAAGTGAACACTTCTGTCGGCACTCCCGCGGTGCCACCACTTTTTTTTCTCAGGTGTATTGGTCGATTAAGAGAATTCAACTTTCAAAGTCAAAGTCAAAGTCAAATAATTTATTTCAATTAGACACAAAAAGGCACTTTTGAACGTTAAAAACAAAAAATAGAATTGATTCTAGTCGCCCCTTCCAAAAGGTAGTTTTCGTATAGAGAAGAATGGGCAAGAAACTTCACCGTTACTCTTTTAAAATGTTTTACAATATTTTGTATACATTAATTATATAATTATATGTGAAGACGATGCACCTGGAATAATATTACTATACCACAATAGGTAAAAATAATTAAAAATGAAGCAATGACAGAAAAAATAATAATTATGTAATGGATACATGGTGTTCACATATTTACAAGCATTGTAAAAGTAGGTACCTATATGATATTTCTAAAAAACACAACAAACACACTTTACACAAGGACATTTTAGAATTATAAATTCCGTTATGACTGTAGGTATGATAATTTTTTTCAGTTATTTGAAACAACCATTCGCAAAAATACGCACTTTTAGTATTTAAGCAAGTTCGGTATGGTTTTAAGGAGTGATGGACACCTGTCACTGATGCAGTAGATGCACGATGTGTATTGATAATTCCCAAAGCTGCCCCTCAAATAGGAGAGCCAATAGAAAACCAACGACCATTGCTCATGGAACCTTTGTCTCCACTGTGGAACTATTTCAATCTTTGCCTCCGAACCTTCAGTCCATTTATTTGCATTGGTAATTCATAATAATGTTATTATTGCCAACTCGACATTGTCCAGCTCCCTTTGATTGTCGGCCCCCAGTAATCGTGTTTGTGTCTGTCCAAACTATGTTATATTGATTTTTGTTATTAAATAACACGCCTTAGTTGTCAGGGGACATATTGACCTTTCGATTTTGTTATTTCCATGACCCGAGAGTTGTTCCTCGTTTGTTTAGTAAAGCCGTAAAGGTTAATTGTACGGACTGAAAAGGCTCGTGGGCGGTCGCGAATTTACTTGTTCTGACATAATTGTATTATTTGAAACGGCAGGTAGCAAGTATTCACGGCCTTTCGTTAATAGGTATTAGACGTATACTTAGTTTTGGCATTTCCCTCCAAGTTTCAAAGGGAAAATCTCTTTGAAATAGGAAAAGATTTTCCGATTTATGACATCCCTTTACTATTTGTGAGAATCAATATCTTTATTTATTTCTTATCGCCCCCTCCGTGACACCAGTAGCTGGCGTCCGTTTGTCTCAAAGACAAAGCTGCTTTTCTTGTCTAAACCTCCAACGATAAATCCATTGGTGTCCAGTGCAGCTTATGCGGAACCCCGCTGCTTTCTGTACCAACACAACAGCCACATAAACAACTGAAAACCACCCTTATGTCTACTAGACAAAGTCTTCACGCCCTGAAAAGTTATCTGTGTATGTCACGCCAAAAGCAATACATTTTTTGAAGTTGGATCAATGAAAAATGACCTTTATTTCACTGATTTAAAGGTGCAATTGTGGGTATAAACAATTTGCGATTGTGTCATGTTTCCGATCATAGTGTAGTGAGGGCTTGTTTGTCTTTGCTCTGTGTCGACTTTAACGTAAATAGTAAAAATATTACTATTTTAAAGAATTTTATTGGGCTGACGGATGAACTATAAAATTAAATAAAAATTGACAATTGCTGAAGAACGAAAGCTGTAAAACTGCATAATGAAAAATTAAAAGAAACTAAGTATTATAAATCCATAGGAAGCTGTAAAGTGATACTTTAGAGAGTGGAGAAAATTTTGCCATATTCGGTTTTCTTTTGTAAATAACGCTCTACTGCCTACATGAGTAACGGAGCCTAATAGATGGATAGAAAAAAACGAGCGAACCTTATAGTAGTCGTATATGATGCGTAACATCTGACATCACCTTGGTAATAAGCAACATTAAAGGGGCTGGACTTCGTCAAGGTCGTTTCTGACGGCCAACTCAAGCATCGCGCGAGCTCATTGATCAAATTAAAGACCACGCGCTTCCTGTTACACACTTCCGTCCCTTTTCACGAAATCGCTCCCACATATTTTTAGGATATCTGTGTGGTAGATGTTTAGGGTATCTGTGTTCTGTGGACACAGATTGCAGGAAACCGAGAGGAAAGATGTTATACATCAAAAAGAGAGGACTTGTCACATAGAAAATAACCTTCTTTTGACAAACTTTTATAACAACAAATTATTTAGCTTCCATACTCCCCAACAGTAGGCAACATACAGTAGAATCTCACTAATCCGGCACTTCAATAGACCGACACGTCCAATAATCCGGCACCCTCCGCCCGCCACGACCGTACATATTTACATGCTGTTTTCAAGTGAGAATAGTGTATGTACATAGTTATAAAATGCTTTATTTTATTTTAAATATTATTAATTTTTCTATACAATCCAGTAATCCGAACATTCCAATAATCCGGCACCTTCTGGTTTTTAATAGTGCCGGATTAGTGAGATTCCACTGTACTCGTAATTAGCCGTAGGGCACTATCCATTGCGGGCGACATCAAATAGTTAGGAGGCGTGACGGCGACGCGTTTGTGATGCTACATTGAGCACGATTTGCGAGCGGGCGCTCGGGTGCGCTCGGCAATGTTCGGTAAACCGATTTAGGAGCCAAGGAAAACTTTAGAGATATTTTTGCAGGTTTGTGTCGTTCCTGTGTTATGATTTTCTTGGTGGAGCTAAATATAAAATTGCATTTAACACTGGTTAAAGGTTCTGGAGTGGCGACCGCATACCGGAAGACGTAGCGTTGGAAGGTCTCCCACAAGATGGACCGATGACCTTATGAAGGCCGCAGGAATCCGCTGGATGCGGGTAGCATAGAATCGGTCGAAGTGGCGGTGCTTGGGGGAGGCCTATGTCCAGCAGTGGACGTCTTTCGGCTGAAATGATGATGATGATGATGATTTAACATGGATTTATTGAAGCGTGATGACAAGGGTACCTATTGTTTTCAGGATGAAACAATGGAACATTTCGGTCACTAAAGCAAGTACCGGAGGTTCTTAAGGTGCTTCCTCACAGGAAGCATTCGCCTGTCATGTAACGTTCAGAGTCGAGCATTACATCAGTGAGGGAGGAGAACCGAGCATTACAGTGCACAACCTGTAATGATACAATTTGAGCATTACATCAGTGGGGGAGGAGAACCGAGCATTACAGTGCACAACCTGTAATGATACAATTTGAGCATTACAACAGTGAGGGAGGAAAACCGAGCATTACAGTGCACAATCTGTAATGATACAATTTGAGCATTACAACAGTGAGGGAGGAGAACCGAGCATTACAGTGCACAATCTGTAATGATACAATTTGAGCCTTACAACAGTGAGGGAGGAGAACCGAGCATTACAGTGCACAACCTGTAATGATACAATTTGAGCATTACATCAGTGGGGGAGGAGAACCGAGCATTACAGTGCACAACCTGTAATGATACAATTTGAGCATTACAACAGTGAGGGAGGAAAACCGAGCATTACAGTGCACAATCTGTAATGATACAATTTGAGCATTACAACAGTGAGGGAGGAGAACCGAGCATTACAGTGCACAATCTGTAATGATACAATTTGAGCCTTACAACAGTGAGGGAGGAGAACCGAGCATTACAGTGCACAACCTGTAATGATACAATTTGAGCATTACATCAGTGAGGGAGGAGAATCGAGCATTACTGTGCGTAACGTCTGTAATATTTAATCAGAAATGTAATATTACAGGCGAATGCTCGTCATTCAGAGAAGCAGTATTGTAACGTAATGCTCAAAATCGAATCTGAAATGTTACATTACAGGCGAATGCTAGGTAAGGGAGCACCTTTAGGCCAAACCCCTACTTGCTTGAACGCTAGCATAAACTTGCTACGTTAAATAGCCCATCGTGATATCAAGCATAAAGATCGACATTAATGCTTAATATCACGACGGGCTATTCAAAATAATCACCGTCATTTCCAGCACTTTTAACGCCATGTTATTTTCAGTACCTGGTCCACCGAGCTCTGCTCGGGTGAAAATAGAAATAAACATTGTCCATACTAACGTTGTATCACAATCCCGAGGCTGTGAAAATAGAGAAAACTAATTGTCCCAGATATGAGACCTAGCTAGATCGATTTTTCACCCCCGTAAGCCCCTATTTTGCAATTGTTCTTCGAAATCGTTAGAGCCGTTTTCGAGAACGTGATCACAAATATATATAATTATATACAAATAATGCTCGTTTAAAACTGTAGGATTTCAAATGAATTGTCTGTATGCATACTGCCCAAACCTGGCCTCCGATGGTCAATATTTTTTTTTTACCTATGATGCTACTACTCCATACTTAGCATGCTGGTTACACAACATGTGAATCCTCCCAACTCATCAGTACACACCACACTCCATATTTCATCAACACTCGAAACGCTACACACTTCATTCGAAACTTGAACAATACGTTTGTTACATATAATTTGAGACAAAACAAAGCGAAAGTTGTTCGTGTATCTGTTTAGCATCTCTGCAGAAGTTGGCGCCATCGGAGGGAGTATGATACACTGGCGATAAATTAAGAGGAACAACAAAGTTGGCGCGGATAATTACTACACTTGCGTGTCCATTCACTTGTACTTTCATTATTCTTGGGGCGCGTTTTCATTGTTGTGTCGTGTTCCTTTTTGGTCTGAAGATTTGATGGTAAGCAGAAGATTTTGTGGAATGGAATTGATCTGTCTGTATCTTCTTCAATCATTGCTTTCGTCTATCGATTAACGATCATTGGTGGTCAATGTTATGTCTTCTACTAAACACGAGCTTCACTTGACAATCGCTACATGTCAGGAAAACACGTAATATATACTGTTAATGAAAAACGAACTGAAAACACGTAATAAATATCTAAAATTCGTTCCTCTCCCAGCTTCATTTTGTGAAATAAAATCTAAGAACACGACTGACTATGTTCTATAAATACAAGGTGGCATCCCCATCGACGCGAAAACTATTACCATGGATTCAGTACATGATTCTGAAACCCGCAGCGTCGTGATTTTTCGTCGGTTATTAAAACAACATCTGCTGTTTCATAGAAAAGTGCAATTCCTACGCGGTCAAAATGTATGGAACAGCAGTTTTTTTTTTAATAAGCGACGAAATATTTCAACACAGGGGGTTTAGAATCATGTACTGAATCCATAGTAACAGTTTTCGCGTCGATGGGGATGCCACCTTGTATTTATAGAACATAGTCAGTCGTGTTCTTAGATTTTATTTCACAAAATGAAGCTGGGAGAGGAACGAATTTTAGATATTTAAATATTCACACTCGTAAAGCCTTTCACCGCGGCGAAAAAGTACATCTAAGTTCCCGTATCGTATCGTGGACACAATGGAGCTGTACACCAGCAGCGACGTACCAGTAGCACGTGTACGTAATGACTCCGCGAACTGTTTGATTTAAAGTCGCAACAATTGTGTTTACGAGCTGACACCCCTGCCCCCGGTTGCCCCTGCCCCCCGAATTAACACTACCGATGATAAAGCTACACAAGTTTTGTTAAATGGACGGTGTTGGGAACCGGTGCTGTTTTCAGTTGAAATTGTATGCGATAATCGAGGATTCTCTGAAGGTATCGATTTGTATCGTTGTGTGAGAGGAACTATGCAGGGTTATTAGCTTAAAAAATGAGAACTTACCCGTATGGAAATGCTTGCATTCCAAGCTTTTTTATATTTGGAACAAAGTTATTTAACGCGGCTTGTAAACTTTCAGAAATCGTCACGCTAAAAAGTGTTAATAATTTTGACTGTCTTCTTCTAATTCAAAGAGAAAGAAAGAGAGACAGAACGCCGGCAGAAAAAAACAAAAGAAAAGAGTAAAGTGATCACAGTGTCGTGGGATAAAATTGTACATTTCGGTCCGATTACACTGCATCACCGGAGAGAGAAAGTGTGAATTTGGTCAAAATGAAAATCCAAGATGGCGGCTCTAAAAAAATTGTTTTTGTTTTAAATCATACGTGTGAGAGAACTTCGTTCCTGAAGGGGGTCCCCCGACCGCAAAAGTTTTTATTATTTTATTTAAATAAAGATTTACCCATACAAAATTGGAAAATTAGAATGGCACGTACAGAATCTCTAAATAAAATAAAGCATAGCACGAATTTGATTTACTTAGATACAACAAATAATTTTTCTTCCCCAACAAGAACCTTGACATCTCATCTGAGACAATACATAAAAACTTAAACAATACCTATTTTTACAAAGGACCTCGGGTAATAAACAGGTATTTGTCAAACAACTGGTGTGAATGAAGGTAATGCTTCGTGAAATACCGAAATGAAATATGTATTAAATCCAGGGCCACAGAGATTAAGCTGCTGACGGGAGATCAGATATTAATGAGGGCGAACACCCAGCGAGAGCGACGCGGGAAACAAGAGATTTTCAAGATGGCGGAAAAGGTTGAACGATAGTTGGGGTCGTTAGTTCGTGTATTATTTTTGCCCTAATTTGGCAGTGCCGGCAACAGCTGGCAACCAAAACTATATTCATATTTGCAAGGAAAATTAAAATATCACAATGTAATGTACAGGGATTGGGTGCTTTTAGGGTGCTTTTTTCATTTAATTGTATTTCAATTCCAATTAATTTTATTATCTACAGTTCTATTTTAATTTAATTGTAAAGTGTGAACAGCTATTTTTCAATGTCAAATCTTTTACAGAAAATTAATGCGACAGGTCAATCTTTACTAACTTTAATATTATAAATGCGGAAGTGAGTTTGTTTGTTACGATTTCACGCTAAAACGGCTTAACGGATTTGGATGAAATTTGGCACATGGGTAGACCATGACCTGGAGAAGAACATAGGCTACTTTTTATCCTGAATCACAGACGTAGTCGCAGGCAACAGCTAGTTAAGTATATTTTGGCTTTAGCACGTCCATTTTCGAAGTGAAAACTTCTTTAGGCGCGTTGGGTATTTTTGAGATGGGAAAAACAATTGAACTCGCGATACCGTTACCGACACCTCATTTTCGTAAACGCGATTGTGCTCTTTATTTAGAAAAGGTTACGGACCAATGTTCTATAGAAGTATTTTGTCTTCCACCAAGGCGATCTTGTTCAAGTTTTCAATTCTGTCGGCACTCTCGGAGTGCCACTGTTTTTTTTTATTCAGCTATACTTACCTACTATATAGCGTTTGCCTCGCTTCCTCTGGACGCCCACAAGGTGAGCGGGGAATCAAAGAATTTAATCTACAATGAAAGAAGTTGGAGGTTCTTTGTGCGTGTCACCCGCCCCGACCCTCGGAGCTGGCGTGATCTAACACATGGAGCGAGGAAGTTATACTCTGTGGACTTTGACGAGACTTGAGAGGAAAGAGAATGATAAATCTACCTGAAAGTTTTTCGTTTTTATGGTTTTTATAATTGTACCAACATAAAAGACTCATAGTTGCATGGTTATTTTAAATCACACTATAATTATATATATATTGTAGTAATATTTATTTTAGAAGTATGTATTGTTTTTTTTTTCCTCTTTGATTTATGTTTTTGTTTTCTCTTCTACGGTTACACACGTTGTCTACATCTCTTTTTATATACTTTCCTGTCGCAGGTATGCTGGAAGAGATTTCTTTAGAAATAAGCGTTGCATTTGTACGTATTTTTCTGTTCCTTTCTTCTTGTCTGTTTATATGTGTGCGCATAAATAGTTAAATAAATAAAAGAAACTAAATATGTGGACTGCGAAAGAATTACTTTACCACTGGCTATACTAATGGATCTGTTTCACTATGTGAATTGTCTCCTAAATAAGTTTAATAAAATTAAACAGATTTTGTACACGTATAAGAAATAAAGACCAGTAACCCTTTTTACGTAACACATTTTCGTGAACGATTAAGAGTAATCCTAAACCTCACACTTCAGGTTCAGTTGAAAACCAGCGTCAGGCACTAGTTGTCTGGCATTTTTGCTGAACTAGGCCTATTTGGCGCAGCCGCGAGGCACACTTTCCTATTAAATTATTATTTTACACGTTGTTAAAGTGAAACTTTTATTACATCGTCTCAAACTTTTTCGTCTGTTTATTGCATGTCGCGTGACGGTCGGCCGCGGAGTAGGGATAAAGTGAAAGGCCCTCGTCAGAGCAGCCAAGGCCAATATGGCGGCGCCTATAGAAGTTTCACTTTTACCGTGGTTTCATAAAACCACACAATCCTTTTTTTTGTTTCCTTTTGTATTTTTATTTTTTACTTGTGTTGTAATTATGTTGTGTTGTGTGTGCCTTTTTGTCTGTGCTAAAGAAATGTATTTTCTTTCTTTCTTTAATCTTTTATTTTGACAGTTCACCAACATTCATTGCGTTATTTACGTTGATGAGCAGATTTTTTGTCCAACTTATGAAGCAATGGATTAGCAATCTGTTTCAAAACGATTCAGATTTTGATTGATCGTGTATTACGTAATCAGGGTACAGGTTAACTTATCTGCCAGACAAGTTTTGAAATGAATGTTTTGAATAATTCATTGTTTTGATTGGAACCATATCGGAAATTTTGTCACTGTAAGCACAGTTTCCGTAGTGTAGCGGTTATCACGTGTGCTTCACACGCACAAGGTCCCCGGTTCGATCCCGGGCGGAAACAGAGTATTTTTTTACAACCATTTCTGAAAATGTATTTTCAAAAATACCTCATCTACCACATCATAAATCTTCGCCTCCGTTCCTTACAATTCAATATCATCCCTTTGTTGCTGGTTTTCTCTTTAATAAATGCGGCGAATCCCCAATTTTAGCCCGAATAATATTGTCACCTCGCCACGCCCGAGCCGCAGTATTAGTAGAGAGGGTAGTTGACTTTCATAGGCTCTTTGTAGATTTTTGAATCGGGAAAAATGCCATTTGAATAGACGTGTCCTGAAAAAGATTGGCTTTTGTGAGTTATCGCGGCATTTAGCTTTCTACTCAACTGTTTGGACTTTGAGATCGGATTTTTTATGAGTTGTTACTTTGTAAGGGTTTTTTTAAAATAATAATCATTTATTTAAGAGCGTTTATTCTGAAAGTGGGCAACGTCGCAAATAGATGTCAAATTTTTCGCTGTTTTGATTTATTTTACATTTAATATAGGAAATACAGTAATAATAACTAAATCAAGTACAAAGCACTTCCTACTCTGTATATATTCTTGGAGGTAAATTTGAGCGTACAGTCGACCTCGTAATAACGAGGTCGACTGTACGCTCAAATTTACCTCCAAGAATATATACAATTTTCTGGAAATTGTTGTCAAAAGTAGTAAAGCAATAGCTTTACTACTTTTGACAACAATTTCCAGAAAATTTAAACTTCACTGAGGTCGAAACTATCTAATTGTCACATCATAGACAAATAGACCTTATTGTTTTGTGACGTTCAAGTGTTAAAAAAAATATATATATATTTGCTTATTTAGATTTATTTGTTTTGATTTATTTTGATTACATTTTTATTAAAATTGTTTGGTTAGTTTTTGTTGGTTTATTTAGGAAAAGGCTAGGCAGATTGATTGATTTAGTTTGATTGATAGTATGTTATTTTATATTTGAATATGGGTGTAAATTAACTGAAAATAAATAGGTACATTTATTTATTTATTATTATACCTTTATTTATTATACCTTAGAGTGGTAAAGCAATTACGCGGTTGTCTATACATATTTAATTAGTTATTGTTAATTATAAAAATATATTGCTGTGATTTCACGACTTTTATATTTATCAGTAAGTTAAATTCTATTCTGAAATCTGCGGAGAATCCAAAAATCAATACAATTTAATCAATCCAACCACAACACTGCCGCTCATAACAGTTATAAAGTTAAAACAAGAGTTTTCTACGAGTTAATTAAAATATAGAGAGAGCCAATCAGAGGCATCAAATGGGAGAACTTGGCGGTACACTGCGAGTATCACTTGACGACTTATTAATTCGTTGCGGGATTTTATTCGTCTGTTGCCCTTTGTTGATTACTGTATTAGAAAACGAATTTGGAAATTTGGAGCGATAGAGTTGTATTTTAATTGTTGTATTATTGTTTTTGTTGGGTGGGAAATAACCATCGTTTTAAATTATGCTTGAGGAAAATAAATGGTAAGGTTATCAACAGTTACTAAAATTAAATTAAGACAATTACCACGCAAACTCCGCCCCAATGCACCCCACCACTCCACTATGTGCTAAACGCTAACACATTAGTAATAAAGTTGAATATCGCGTGCGCTCTTTGGCCGTGTTCAAGCACGGAACTAAATGTCGTAAGTTTCAATTCTTATTTAGTTTATAACTAAAGTAATAATTGATCTAGAGAAAAAATATCTTATATTTAGATAATAAACTATATTTCCTTACTGTCAATAATTATTTTAGACATAAAAGTCGAGTAATCTTGTTTTTGTTTCATTTTAAAAAAAGACATGATTTTCGAATAAAAAATGGATCGAGCGAAAATGTTCCAATTATATATTGTCTTATATTTGAAAAGAAAAAGATCCAATAAATCATAAACTAAAGTTCCATTTTGATTGTATGCGTGACTTTTTCAGAATATTAATGCAAATTAACATACAGTTTAGGGAGCCTCCTCTTAACTATCAAACTTAGCTTTAGAGTTTACTCATCGCTTAAAAAGAAACGATGAAACGGTATCCTTTGCTATTTTGTTAGGCTTTTCACTACAGCATCAGTTATACCCGTATAAGTCTTTTGTTCCAAGCCCAACTTATCCACCGCTATCTCCACTAAGTTATCCTATACTATAAAATTAGCAATATTTGTATATATATTTGTAATCACGTTCTGGAAAACGGCTCTAACGATTTCAATGAAAGTTGCAATATGGGAGTTTATGAGGGCAAAAAATCGATCTAGCTAGGTCTCATATCTGGAAAAAACCGTTTTCTCCGTATTTTCACCCGAACAGGGGCCCAAGTCTGCTATTTTTATAAGTTCGTCATTCCAACACAATCCCATTGTCATTTTGCTAAAAGATCGTAATCTGCTCAATTCATAATGGTCGATCACTGGTCGGTCAATGGTCTTGTAATAGAATTGTGTTATAATGGCATTGTCGTACAATACGACCAATGATACCGCCTACGTCAGTCATTCATTTGTCATTATGTACGAGATTACCAATAAGTGCCATTTCTTTCAATGGAGTGTCAGTGGCTGACCATTGGAAAGTCATAATGACGCCATTATATTAGTAGATTACCAAACTTGTCAAAATCAACAATTATGAGATCAATGATAGACCATTCTGACACTATTGTAATAGCAGACTTGAGGCCCAGAGCTCGGTCGACCAAAGATTGGAACAAGATGGCTACTATCATGGCGGCATGGAATTAGTAAAAGTCAAAGTCAACTCATTTATTTCAAATAGGCCCATGTATGGCACTTTTGAACGTCAAAAATTACAAAATAATAAAATTGATTCTAGTCGCCCCTTCCAAAAGGTAGTTTTCGTATTGTGACTGTACGAGAATTACCCTAGGCTGATAAAATTTTCGTTTTTCCTAATTACGCTAATATTAGTGTTTAAGTCGGTTCCCCCTTAGGGGAAGAACAGTGCCCCTCCTTTCCGCACAGTTCTGTAGGGCTCGTCCCAGACTGGTCACCCTCCCACCGATATAAGAAAGAAATGAATTCCCTTACCCTAAAACTGCCTTGTCCCGGCTTATAAAAAGTTCAGGGACAAGGATGGGACACTAGGTGAAGTTAATATTGAGAATTCACAGTTAGTAAACATAAGTATAATAATATGAAGCTAAGAAGACAAGAGGGTATGCAAAAGTATATAATATAATATTATGTTTAGTATTATAAATGTTGGAACACCCGCGCCTCCCCTCTCGCAGGACAGCACCAATAACTGTAATATAACCTTTATAAGGTGAAGAGGTAAAGGGATCGTTACGCTTGCACTTCAAATCACTATTTATAGTTACGTTAATTTGTCTGTTTACAATTAACCCACTTCAGTGAGACCGGGAACCGTTTTACAACGTTTTGTCTCAATGTACGTGTTCTGCTAGACCTAACGCATAGAACCTCTGAGGAACTAATACGATTCTAACGGAACACGTTCCCTAAGCATTAAATAAATGTCTTACTCAATCCTATGACAGAGTACTGCGAAGTCCATCTGTTGTTGAGGAAGGCAAGTATCGGATAGTTCTAATCGCGTACTTGTGTGTAAGACACCCTTACGGCGGTATAGCCCCTTTTTACTAAGATAATATAAAACTAGCACAAGCGCACCGTAGACTCAATCTCTAGCAGAATACATTACGATCGAACCTGGTGAACGCCGAAGTGGTGGTTCGTCACTTCTCATTTCGTTAATCTGCCCCATTAGAGGATGCGTTGCGGCATTTAAGCGGCTTGCGTCCCAATAGCGTGTCTCAATAAATAGTGTCGATTTAGTAATAGGCCTACCAGTGGCCGGGTGGAGTTTTAATGAGACACGGTCCCTAACGTTCTTTGAACGACTACCAATTCAGTTTGGGGTACTTGGTGAAGCCTACCCCCTCTCCCGGAAATGTACGTCAACAAGCCTCACGCAAAGTATTCTGTGGCGAGACCTTTTTGGATACAGATATCATCACTAACATTTGGTTGTTTTATAATGCAATTGCACATTGGCTTTATAGCCTAGTTCAGCTTTAAATGAGCTGCGAGTATTTATGGTTCTGCCTTCCAAATATAGTGTGTCAGCTCAAGATCAAGAGTCGTCAAAGGTCAGGAGCATTAATGCTCAGTGTCAAGTATGGTGGAAGGCTTTCGCCATTTCCCTATAACCAAAAGCAAGTGACTACTCTGCCAAGGGGTGGATTAGGATATGGACACGTAATACACGGGAATGTAGCGTTAATTATAAAATACGGTACTAAATAATAGTTATTTCGCCATTCTGGAATAAACGATCATTAATAGCTAGTCAGCCATATCACCTAACTGTTACCTACAAATCAGCTTGCAAGAACAATCACAATGGTGTAGGTCAATGAATGTAGAAGTACAATGTACATGCTACTACTAAATATAACAGTTAATTAAAGTTGACACTTACCAATTCCTTAGATAGGATCGGATTACAACACACTTACAAAATACACCACGTACCAGCTTCGCCTCAGACACCGCTCCTCGATCGTGACTCGTCTCCGATGCACCTCAAAACTAACTCTAGCTTAGACTACGTCGTTCGCTACCTAACGTGTTTCACGATTCACGATCAACTTAATAGGTTATGCTTGGTCCCTTAAGACAGCCCACAGACATCACCCCTTGGTATTCACCAAGACTCCTAAATTCACTAGCCTGGACTATCACGTCTGTAGCCTATCGCGACTCAAAACCAACTGCCCTGACTTTCCTCCTCTGTCCCCGTCAATTCCTAAAAAACCACGTTTGGCCCATCTTCCCACACTTTTGCAGAATAGTTTTATGGCCGTTTTTGTACAATTTCTAAATTGTTTTAAAAGGGTCCATTTGAATTGCCTGAGCCCAACTTAATCGTTAACAGATGCTGACTCTGGTATTGTGAGTCAAGATTAGAAATTGGATATTTTACTATTTCTTTAGAATTCGGTGAAATATTACATTCGACCTTTTCGTTGTTTGTTTCCCATTAAATAGAGAATTTATGTGTTTCTAAGTTGACTTGAACCATGTGCTGGTTTTAAAATAATTATAATATTTTGTTATTAAAATAGGAGCAAATGACAGACAATCACAGTATGGAGAAGAATGGGCAAGAAACTCCACCGTTACTCTTTTAAAATGTTTTACAATTGTTTGTACATGTACGTACATTTGTTAAATAATTATTATATGTGAAGACGATGCACCTAGAATAAAATTACTATACCACAATAGGTAAAAAGAATTAAAAATGAAGCAACGACAGATAATTTAATATGTGATAGATACATAGTGCTCACATATTTACAAATATTGTAAAAGTAGACGATTTTCCTAAAATTTTAAAATTAATAAGTCAGTGTGTGAGGAAGTAATCACAGAATGTAAAATCAATGTCATAAAACACAAAGTAATAAATTTTACAATTAAATTAGCAACCAGCACCCTAATTGCGTAATACAACACAATCACAATTTGTTTCGATTTGAAACAGATTTCTAATCCATTACTTCTTAAGTTGGAAAAAAAATCTGCTCAACAACGTAAATAACGCAATGAACGTTGTTGAAATGTCAAAGTGAAACAAATTTCGCGAAATTGTTTACGAAAATGAGTTACGCAATTAGGGTACTGTTTGATTTTGTCTTGAGTATGTATATACATGGAATTAGTATGAACTATCCAATACTATTAAATGAGCATTCTCTATTGTCACTAGAGCAGAGCTCAGTCGTCCAGGTACTTAATAAATAAATTGGTCATGGACCAACTCAACTAAAACACATCCTCTATTTATTGCTATAAATAATACCATATAACCTCACTAGCAAATCGACTGCCCATCTCGATTAACGGACCATGAAATCGATTCACTCGATTATTTTTTTACCGATATTATTAACAATTACCGGGACACTAATTTCGCAGGGAATGATGCATCAATCCTTGCCGAAGGTAGATTAACTCCGTAATACGCGGCAGTCGGTGACATATTGTATCATGAATCTATGCCGAGGGGCTGGCCAGTATCACCTGGCTTACATATACCTATATTATGTGGAGCAACACTATTGTATACTGAAATTGGAAGTGGATAGTGTGTTCGATCTTGAAAGGTAATGATTGGCCATAGCTTATAATCGAATAAGCAGTTTTGTCCAAAGGTGAGTCTTAATTTACTTTTGCAAGCTAATTTGTACATGTTGGTCTTAGCTGATTGAATCGATACTTTGTTCTCGTTCGATTCCAATAACAACTTTTATTTGGTAGAGATAAGAAACGTAATCATTGTGATGACTTGTCGCATTTTTAGGGTTCCGTACCTCAAAAGGAAAAAACGGAAGCCTTATAGGATCACTCGTGTGTCTGTCTGTCTGTCTGTCACAGCCAATTTGCTCCGAATCTAATGGACCGATTAAGTTGAAATTTGGTATACATTTGTATTTCTGTAACCCAAACACGGACATGTAACGTAAATAAATGAATTTTGAATATGGGCGTTACTTTTGGGGGCAAATAAGAAAATTAAAATAAAAAGGTTTTGAAACTTAATTGTGTGACTTATCTCATTATCTGTTACGATGCCTCATTGAGGTGGATAACAATTAAAATTCTATTGTGTCTCGTTAATGACAGTTGAAAGGATATCAAACGAAAGGGGTTATTGCGAGGATATCAAATATATTTTTTATCATTTTAAAGTACCTAAATACATTTAAAGATATTTAAGAAAATAGATGAAAATTGACCATTCCCCCCCCCCCGAAACCGAAACTACTGATCCTAAAATTTAAAAAAAATTACAGAGAATGGTTTTTTACTCATAGAATACAGGAAAACCTATAAGAGGTCTATGGTCTTAAAATAATCTCTCAAGATTGTGCGTACAAACTTACATTTCCAGTTGGAATGTATCGGAGAACATGTATTATCCCAACTACGGAATCCTTCATTGTGCGTAGTCCAACATGCATTTGGCCGGTTTTTTATTAAAGGTCATTTAAAAACGCTCTTTAAGGATTTATTGGGTCAATATCAACAAAGTGCATTTTTTTTCAATTTTGGTGGCGAAATTTTTTCTTCAGTTTTTGTGAAAAATGAGGACTTGGTATAAGAATAGAAAGTCCAAGCTAGAAGGATCTTCAAAAGGTCTGAGAATATCTCGATAACTTTTTGAGATAATTTAGTTTAAAGTCTAGTGTGGCCACCAAAATTGAAAATCGCCCACCAAAATCGAAAGTGCCCACCAAAATTGAAAATTAGTGAATAATTGAAGATTTCTCTGTCACAAACCTCAAGCTCACTAATAAAGCTCAATGCAACTAATCTCACAAATTCTCGGGAATTATCAATAACTTTCATCGGTTAATAAAACTCTCTATTGTTAAAAAAATATTTATTATTATTTATCTGATATCAGATAACACAAAAACAAAAACAAACATTAATCTTTTTATTGTAAGCTTTGCCAACAACTACCTACAAAGGTTTCCGAAATAAAACTAACTACTTTACTTGTAGTTTTACTCTTTGTGTTTCGCTTCGGTAAGACAACTATCAAGTCAAGTCAAATAATTTATTTCAATTAGGCACAAAAAGGCACTTTTGAACGTCAAAAACAAAAAATAGAATTGATTCTAGTCGCCCCTTCCAAAAGGTAGTTTTTGTATGGAAAAGAATGGGCAAGAAACTCCACCGTTACTCTTTTAAAATGTTTTACAATATTTTGTATACATTAATTATATGTGAAGGCGATGCACCTGGAATAATATTACTATACCACAATAGGTAAAAATAATTAAAAATGAAGCAATGACAGAAAAAATAATAATTATGTAATGGATACATGGTGTTCACCTATACGATATTCCTAAAAAAATTACAAGTGATACTAATTAGTCAGTGTGTGAGTAATCACAGAATGTAAAAAAAAAATGTTATAATATTTAATTACACAATTAAATTAGCAACCAGTTTGATTTTGTCTAGACTCTAAATTGTCCTATGGAGCTAGACCAGCATGTTTCCAAGTATTCTTATCTAGAATATAATCCTCTAATTTGTAATATGCTTGTTTACAAAGAGTACTTTTAATATGAGTTTTAAATTTTCTTTCAGTTAACTGTAATATATCACAAGGTATTTTGTTGTAACATTTAACACAGTACCCCATAAAAGATGTTTGTATTTTGGATAATCTGAAAAATGGTTGATCTACTTTATCTTTATTTCTAGTATTAAAATTATGTCCATCACTTATTATCTCATTTGATTCTGTCAGTCTTCTTCTCAGTCTTTAGTATTTTATTAACATTTCCTAATCTTTGTACTTGTTTCCTGTAGGTAGTGTTATCTCTTCTAAGTTCTGCAATTCTTCGCTGCAATAAATATATTTCTTTGGCTTTACTTTTTAGATATCGTCAAAATTTATTCTTAAACTCACGTTTAAGTCCACTGAAGTAATTGATGTATCTGATGTTGGACTATTAGGGCATACCATAGGAACAGTAGAAATATCAATGCTGCTGACGCATGGAGATGTAGGGGGCCACAGCGCCGTAAGTTCAACAGGGCTACTTGTGCGAAGATTTCGTGACTTACTTAGTTGTGGATTAGCACGACTTGTGGTCGGTTGTAAGCTGTTGGAGTATTGATCAAATCAAATCAAATCATAAAATCAAATCAAATCATTTATTTCTTTGCAAAAATGGGTATAGTGGATGTGGAGTCATTTGATTGTAACTTCTGGTGCGAGTGTCTGGATTACTGCAATCACGACAGTTTCGAGGACGTAAATTTATCAAATTATCGATTATTTATCGATTTTTTATCAAATCGTGCAGATCTCGTCGTGCTGTTTGCAAGAGGGTCGTGCGCATCAACAACTCTACAATTAGGTAAGATGTCTTGTTGAGAATTGCTGTCACAGAGTATATGTTGGGGTGACGCTTTTGATTCTGCTTCTCTTGCGAGCCTTTTTGTTGTTTTTTTTTTTGATAATATTCTTGTTGATATATTTTATTTCTTCTTTGTAAAGCTCGACGCTCGCGTTGTGACTTTTGTTGCTATGAAGCAAGTACCTTCTCGCTTTTTTGGTGATATCTCTCTCGTTCTCTTTTTCGTAGTATTTCAGTCTGTTCAGGATTGCTCTTTATTCTTGCTCTTTATTCTTGCTTTTCTTCTTCTTTCTGCCATTCTCTTTTTAAGCAGCCTCTCTTAGCTGGTTTGTTTTGGCATTCTAAAAAGCAACAAAATAAAAATATATGAATAAGAAACTTGATCATTAGTATGCCACCCTTATAATAATAGGTCTTACTTACTGCCAAGTACAAAAAAATTATTTGTTTGCTAATCAAACTGTCTTGCAATGTAAAAACTGGTTATTTATGTACAAACAATACATATACAGTACATACTTAAAATTTGGTGGCCCGTTTTCAATTTTGGTGGCGTGAGAACGCCACCAAAGCCACCAAAATTAAGCCACCAAAATTGGAACCAGACATAATAAAAATCTTTAAAAATAGTTACAATTAAATTAATATCACTGATTTATGCGTAACCCAAATCACTATCTATAACGTGTAGCTTATTATTAAAACACTTTAAAATCTACAGCAAATCGATCCACCAAAAATTGAAAAATTCTTGTCCCCCGTGCCACCCAACATGATACTTACTTTTTTGGCGGGAAATCACAGCACTAATCACACACTTGTTATGCGCAAGTGCCGGCGCACGACTGAGAGATGCGAAATAATAAAACGCGATTGATCGCACACACACGAAACTTCATGTTATAGTAAGTTGAACAAGTGCCACCAAAATTTTGATTTTTGCTTGGACAAACTTTGATCGAGTATCCTGTGCTTTTAAATTAGATTTTCTAATATGGTTAAATTGTTTTTACATAATGTGTCTTATGCATATACTAACGAAATTGTTTATTTTTTATTTTACCTTAAATTGTTATTTTGGTGAATGCAATTTTATCAAAAAATGGAGCTGGGACAAGCCACCCAACTTGAATTTTAAGGCAATTTTTTTTAACCCGATTACCTAAATAAGATTATATAAAAAAAAAATGTGGCCCTAACTGAACCAAGTTACGTAGTTCACTATAAAAAAAAATAAGAAACATCCTATCATTTAACACCTCGATTCTCAACGTGGACACATAAAATTTGCCACGGGGATATTCACCCTATTGTACAATTAATCTGTGCCAAGGGACTGGCCAGTATCACCTGGCATACATGTAGCTATATTATGTGGACCTGCAGCTATTGTATACTGAAATTAGAAGAAGATGGGAGGAAAGCGATCAGTGTGGTCGATCTTGAAAGGTAGTGATTGACTGTGGCTAATAATGGGTTGTCTCAACATCCAGTCTGTAGTTTTTTTTTTGTTTTTTTTTTTTCATAGGACTTTTTAAATTAAAGTAAAATCAATGTAGAATGTGGTCACCTGATTCAGTCTAAGCCTGAATTGGCAAATGGGTACTGCTGAGTATAGTTTTCCTTTTTAACCGACTTCCAAAAAGGAGGAGGTTATATGTTCGTTTGAGAGGTTCAATTGGGGACCGATTTTGAAAATTATTATTTTGTTTGAAAGGGTATGCTCTCGAGGTTTTTGAGTTAGATTCAATAAAAAAACCCACTTAGTATGTGGATGATATGATAAGTTCTTGTTACTGATAATTACATAGTAGGTAGTGGTATTCGAATTTGTGTGGGGTAGGTACCACAACTAAAAAGTGAAAAATAAAAACATTTTACAAATAAAAAACAACCGATTTCCAAAAAAAACACTACAAAGTGAAAAATAATTTTAATTCCGGAAGTCGGTGGCAAAAAACGAAAATTCAAAACCAAAGACCGACTTCCGAAATTAAAGATATTTTTAACTTTGTAGTGTTTTTTTGAAAGTCGGTTGTTTTTTTTCAGTTACACCTTCAATGCAAAACTAAGTGTTGATTGATCTATGGTTGTGGTGATGCCTGGTTTCGAGAAGTGTCAAGGGGAATTATTTATGATTTTTATAGAACCGAAAGTCTTTTGTACCGGCAAGGATGAAAGAGATAGCACAATTGTATGATAAGTGTGTCTCAGAAATCGTTGATTCCGCCTTTTAATATCGACAATAGCATGCTGAGTTTCCCACAGGGTTTATATATGCAGATGCGATCCCGTTCAATCTAGGGCCGCGTAGGCTAGACGTACGTTACAATATTAATTATTCATCGGATCGAGCGAATAAACCAATTTCACGGTTCTTTGGTCGCGAATCGCAGCGAACCGCCGCGGCTTATACAGCGGGTGTCGGAATGCCTTGGTCTGCAAGTGTCGAGATATTTTTTAAATATTTTTTTGCTTCAGGTAGCGTTGGTGATAGTGTTTTGTTAGGGCTGCATTTATACATATTATAAAACAGTCATTTTTTGCGTTGTCTGTATGTCTGTGTTGTTCTTCTAAAATACGCAACGGATTTTGATGAGGTTTTCAACATAATTTAGAGAATGTATTCCGGAAGGTTAATAATTCGCCTGTAGCAATTAACATTGTCGGATATATATTTTTGCGATTTTTTAATTTATAATTTATTCTAAGACCTTTAAAGCACTAATTTAAAAATTGAAAAAATGTAGATCCGACAATGTTAATTGCTACAGGCGATATGTATAATATATTAATATTAAACATTTAGATAATTAAGTAATCAAAATGTTTTGTAAAGTCGTAAAAATCGTGCGGGTCGCTAGTAGGTAACAAATATAAATGTCATGAGAAAGGATCCCAAAATATACCACAAGGACCTTTTGGCCCTTTTTTTTTTTTTGGGTGGGAAATTATCAAATAACTTCTCCCGCTCTGGGTGGAGCGGGACGGCGTGTCAGACTCTTACTGACTAAAACCCACCCGTGTTCCTTCGGTTTCCCTGTTGCCGGGGACCACGATTTCCCGATCGGTTTTCTTCGAACCCCCGGCAGGCATTGGCCCTAGCGGACCCCGTCAATTCTGCTGACATCTCTTTGAGGCGCGCGTGGAACACAACGCGCCGTCGACCCGGGCTTGGTCCTTATCGGACGGCGAGCTACCCATTGCTCACCGTCCGCAAGCCGGCGCCTACGGTGGCCGGAAATCGGCTCGCGATTCCCGCCCCGGGCGTCTCCTCCTGCGGCGGTTAGGGGCGTGAGGGCGCGAAATTTGCCTCTCCCTCGCGCGTTCCGCCTCCTCCTTCGCGAGCATTACTGCTTCGCAGAAGGAGGTGACGGCCTGCCATTTCCTCTCGCTCCGTACCGTGGCCTGAACCAGGGCCGGACGCGAGAGATCACCGCCGCCGATCGCCTCTACGAGAACACGGCGTTGCTCCGCCCAAGCCGGGCAGACCTCCACCGTATGCTCCACCGTGTCCTCAGGCCGATCCACACAATGGTGACACTCGGGTGTTTCCTCCCGCCTTATCCTGAACAGGAACCTCCCGAAGCAGCCGTGTCCGGTGAGGACCTGCGTCAGGCGGAAGGTGAGAACGCCGTGGCGTCTCTCCAGCCACTCCTCAAAGACGGGTCTTATCGCCGCGATTGTGGCGTGCCCAAGGACCTTTTGGCCCTTGAATGACATTGACAGGGCGATGTTGGTAAACAGTTGTGAAAATATATTTTGTGTATAATTGAATAAACAAGATGGCGTCATCAGTTCCGATTTGTGCCACGCGCCACAAGATCCTAGTACGGTTGTAAAAGGAACAACATTGTCATTTTAATAAAATTCTTATTAAATAAAAATCTTATTGCACACTTGTGTCCTCGTGATGTATAAACAATTGCAATTCTTGTATTTTTTATTGTAGTAAATAAAAACTTCTGTCATAAAAAGTTTTTATTTTTGTAATGTACGTACTTACTACTACTGTAGTACCTATCTCAGTTAAAACGACGGCGACAAAAACTGTTATTTCGAGGTAACTTGAAATTATACTCGGGATTCTACAGGGTCACTTAAGAAAAGTTAGACTATATAAAGATACGACTGTTCTAATGTTCGCCGTTAGGAAGCTTCTTTTCTTTCCACCATTTTTTGCAAAAAGGTGAATTACCTTTTATTAATAAGCGGAAAAAATGGCCATTATCTCTATCTATGGGTAGTATGGAAGCTTGGCCCACTTAAACTTGAAATTATAACTATATACCGGTACCGATTCCCTTGTTCACAAACTAAACTAAATTTAAGTTCAGTGCATCTTTTTCTTTGTATTTCATTAAGAAGAGGACAGAAGATAAATTTAGTCCTGTCAAATTAAGCAGCGCCTGTCACTACTCCATACAAGTTTAGACGTGATTAAAAACTTGCCTACTAAAATTACGTCAATTTACGTCAAGCGGTGATTAATTTGACAGGACTAAACTAAAATTTATCTTCTGTCCTTTTATTAATGAAATAGAAAGAAAAAGATGCACTGAACTTAAATTTAGTTTAGTTTGTGAACAAGGGAATCGGCACCACCGGCAACATTAACATAACGTAAACATCACGCCTGTCCCTGAAGAATTAGGCAGAGGAGTACCGATAGTAAGTACATCCACATTTCGCCACATTACCTACTGTCTTTCAATCAAATAATATTTTATAAAAATGTACAAATTGCTTCAGAAAAATAATAATTAATAAAATCACTAATTTGCAGAGCACCCTATAGAACAATAACTAAAACGTATCCGTTAAGCCGAAACCGCGCGATCAAATTTGCAGCGTCAGCGCGCACGCAACCGCCCGAGCGAGCGTGTGACGTCACTAGTCAGTATACATACGATAATTGTACCACAAAGATTTCACGCGGACTAATTGAAACTAGAACATCAATTAGTGTCATTTTAGAAATAATCATGGCCAAATGAAACGATGTTGCCCATCCTGTTCCATACGCGAATTGTGTCAATCATTATTATGGATTCAACTTTCTGTACAGGGTGGCAGGGACAACGACGCGAAAACTGTTACCATGGATTCATTACATGATTCTGAATCCCCTTGCGTTGAAATTTTTCGTCGGTTATTTAAAAAAAAAATCTGCTGTTTCATAGCTGCAATACCTACGCGGTCAAAATGTATGGAACAGCTGATTAAAAAAAAATAACCGACGAAAATTTCAACGCAGGGGATTCCGAATCATGTACTGAACAGTCTTCGCATCGATTTTCTATCTATCTATCACTCACATGATCACTTTACATATAGGGATGATGACTAAAAAATATTTTTTTGTCCTTCATGTAGATCACTAAAAAATATTGGACACGTATTTTTTATTTTTTACGTAATTAAATGATTACTGCGATACATTGAGTTAAAATGTGCAATGGCGTCACGAGTATGTAGATTTTATATTTCCTTGTGACGTAGTGACCCCCATTCCCCAACTTTAATGCGTTTTATTTAATTCATTTTTTTATTAATATGATATATCAAAAAATTAATATCTAATATTTTTTATTATCTGACTGACGGACTAAATAGTTTTTTTTTAAAGTGAAAACTTCTTTAGGCGCGTTAGGCATTTTTGAGACGGGACTAAACCATTGATTTCGCGACACTGTAACGCAATTTACCGACACCGTCGAGTAAAACACATCAACGCGTTGATTACCGCGGTGCCAACTTTTTTTCAAATTACTTCTGTTGGCACTCCCGGAGTGCCACTGTTTTTAGGGTTCCGTTAAAAAACGGAACCCTTATAGATTCGTCATGTCTGTCTGTCTGTCTGTCTGTCTGTCTGTCTGTCTGTCTGTCTGTCTGTCTGTCTGTCTGTCTGTCTGTCTGTCCGTCCGTATGTCACAGCCACTTTTTTCCGAAACTATAAGAGCTATGCTGTTGAAATTTGGTAAGTAGATGTATTCTGTGAACCGCATTAAGATTTTTACACAAAAATAGAAAAAAAACAAATAATTTTGGAGTTCCCCATACTTAGAACTGAAACTCAAAATTTTTTTTTTCATCAATCCCATACGTGTGGGGTATCTATGGATAGGTCTTCAAAAATGATATTGAGGTTTCTAATATCATTTTTTTCTAAACTGAATAGTTTGTGCGAGAGACACTTCCAAAGTGGTAAAATGTGTGTCCCCCCCCCTGTAACTTCTAAAATAAGAGAATGATAAAACTAAAAAAAATATATAATGTACATTACTATGTAAACTTCCACCGAAAATTGGTTTGAACGAGATCTAGCAAGTAGTTTTTTTTTAATACGTCATAAATCGTAAACTTATCGTTACTTGCTGCTACGGAACCCTTCATGGGCGAGTACGACTCGCACTTGGCCGCTTTTTTTTTTACACAGGCGTCATCCCTATTGTAAGAAAAAGCAAAAAGAGAATATGTGGAGTTTAGGTATAAGAGATTTCAGAAATGGAAGCCTCAAGACCACAATGGATCAAAGGTTTCTTTATTTTTAACCGACTTCCAAAAAGGAGGAGGTTATATGTTCGTCGCGTATGTTTTTTTTTTTTTTATGCATGTCCACCGATTTCTCAATCAATTGTGGACTGATTTTGAAAATTATTTTTTTGTTTGAAAGGGTGTGCTCTCGAATTGGTCCCATATAAATTTTATTAACTTTGCTTTGATAGTTTTTGAGTTAGCTACAAAATACGTATTTTTTTCCCACTTGCTATGTAGATGATATGATAAGTTTCTGTCACTGGTAGCAGGTAGTGATATTCGAATGTGTGTGGGGTAGGTACCACAACTAAAAAGTGAAAAATAAAAACTTTTTACAAAAAAAAAAACAACCGACCTCCAAAAAAAACACTACAAAGTGAAAAATAACTTTAATTTCGGAAGTCGGTGGCAAAAAACGAAAATACAAAACACAAGACACCGACGAGTCGGTGGCAAAAAACGAAAATACAAAACACAAGACACCGACTTCCGAAATTAAAGTTATTTTTCACTTTGTAGTGTTTTTTTTGGAGGTCGGTTGTTTTTTTTTTGTAAAAAGTTTTTTTAATTAATTTAAGTACTATCCTAAAAATTAAAACAGATAGATTATAGAAAGTTATCTCAACTTTTACGATTTCCTGTCCGCCTAGTATCTATCAGCACAGATATCGTTTAACTTTAAAATACCCACCGTACCACCAGAGGTACGGCCAGGGGTACAGTGGGTCTGTAGTGAAAATGTTTCATGTTTTTGAACAAAAGTTTCTTTACCAATTTAAATGTCATCTCAATTCAGGAGTCGTAGGTGTGTTAAAGTTATAGGTTCCAGGGTGATTATGGTATTAACAGTCTACTGGTTAACATGAGACATGAGAATTTATTTTTATAAAACATACCCCATTTGACTGCCCAATAAAAGTTACGACGCACCTCACACCGAAAATTCAACACCAAAATTCCATACACACGCAAATTATATAAAATAAACAGTCCTAAAACTTCTATACATTCTATTAAATTAAGCCTTTCGGTTTGAATATGATAATGCTCGTTAATTTTTATTCGCTCTGCCGAGCCCCAATTACCCGGGCGGGTGGATCCGACGGATTCCAACGTTATGCGATGGGAACCGGTCCACCCGGGTGTCTTCGTTTTCACTCTCCGCTGATTCTCTGACTTGGGTACCCTGATTTAGACAATTAAATTAAGTTTTGGGCTAGAGTTTGGTGGATTTGGAGGGTGTGCTGTCAATATGTTGTCAGACTGTAATGGTGTTTGTGTCTATGATGGTAAATCTAAAGTGAAAAGGTAGCAGATGTTGGCATTATTAGTTACTAGCTTTTGCCCGAGGCTTCGCCCGCGTAGATGTCGTGAAATATCCCACGGCAAAAGTGCCCTATGTGTTAATTCAGGTTATAAACTATCTGTTTGCCAAAAGAGGATGCCCAAAAATTTATGGGCAATAACCCCAGAGTCGATAAAAAAAACGTGTGGCACTCGGGGACTGCCACGGTAAAGCTATTGCATAGAATTTGTAACCTCCATACTTCCTATTTGTCAACGCTACACTTGGGATGATGACGTGATGACATAAAACAAAAATTACGTTCCCATGACAACATCACGTTTCCCATGACAACATCACGTTGTCATGGGAACCGTCATTAGATGGTAGGCGGAGTGGGGGGTGTTAGGATTTATTTTCGTTACGGTTTTATTTTCGTTACGTTACGGAATTTCTTGATTCGGTCGCCGCGCTCAAAGCCCGCGATAAAAGCTATGCAATAGCTTAAAAATACTTATGTGGGATAAAAGAGCCTTCATTGTAGATAACAAATATGAAATTACTCCCTATGATTGTCATCTTTATGAAACTAAACAACACCATAAACCAGTGCCCACAAAAAAAGCGGACCTATGCAAGTTTCTGGCAATTTTCTACAACCCCGATGTGAATACAAAAACAAAAATATTTCAAGAGCACACTAAACATATTAAAGACATTCAGTTGCAAAACACATCTCAAACATTTGCTCAAAAATATGTAAAGTTCAGCAAAGTTCAATATTTCATGAATGATTTGTGTTCGTCAACTCGTGCGCAACGGCGCGTGAAATCGCTCGCATCGTAGTACCTACGTGAGTCAGAACTCGCGATCTAAACAGCATGCAATGCCTCACTCCTGATATGATTTATATTTAGGGGTGGCTGGCCAATCGAAATATCCCGAAATAAGGCAGCAATTTTGTATTGTTTGGCGATCTGAGGTTAGCAGTTTATTCATAAAAAGTCGATTGTTACTTAGCTACTTATTCGAGCAGAATAATCTCGTTATCCTGTCTCACACCTCTGGCAACCTTATAACTTATTTTATTTTTGCTTATTGGGCCGTTGTTGAATTAATTCAGAAGATGGCTTGTTCTTCTTATCGTGGGTTTAGTGACTAACCTGGTGTCAGAGTTTTAAAGCCGCCCATGGGCCTTTGACTTGGCATCGGCCGGTTTCTTCACCGATGTTTTCCTTCACCGTTTTTGAAGCAAGTGATAATTATACAAATACGCACATGAATCCGGAAAGTCAGAGGTACGTGCCTATGACTTGGCTGTCCAACGGTCACACCACTAGGCTATCACTGCTCATAGAAAATGGATCAGGACTGTTTAAATATAAAGTATATTAGAATTTCTGAGGACACTGTTTTGCTTACATATTAGTATGTAGGGCATAGTTATTATGACACAGATATTGGGTATTTATTCACAACACAACACACACACATGTATGTCACTACAGTATATTTGATTTTGTGAGCTATTTTTTTATATTAACCTATCTTTTATTATATTATATTTTATTCTGATATATAATTTATTAAAGCGGACACACACTTCCCTGTTTATTATTCTAGCGTATGGCAATCTTGGGTTGCAGCTGAAAATCAGCGTCAGGTGGTACACTTTGTGGTGTCATCTGACAATATGCTGAGCTGAGGCCCTTTTGGCATTATAATCATTGTTTTCTGTTTTTTATAGTTATAAGGTGTATTTTCTCTGCTGTAATGCCAATAAACGCATTTTTCTTTCTTTCTTTCTTTCATACCGCATTCACTAGGTATCAGCCGATATTTTGTATAAAGTGCGCATATTATAGCCCAAGTTGGTACACATAAAAACAAATCAGTATCACAACACCATTCCAAATAACTCATGTTCTTACGGGTAAAATTATATTGAAAACATCCCCTTTAGATGCAGGAAACCTTTTCAGTTGTCAGTTCGCTGTGAGTCGTAATAATTTTTAATCTCTGTAACAACTCTATGAGTAATTTTAAGGTTTCTCGATTATGCAGCGTCCAGTTCCGTCCGTTCCACATTTAATACAATATTCTAGTTGTCAACTCTGAATTGAGTTGTGCATTTTATGGTTTTCATGATTAAATTTGCGTCCGCCATTGTTCGAATTTAATTATATTGTTTTAAAATTACCTACTGAGAAATACGTTAACATGATATTAATTTTCAGGATATGAGAAGAGGCCTTTGTTTATTTATTTAATTTTATTCACACAAATATACAGAGGCGGACTTAATGCTTAGGCATTTTTCTACCTGTCAACCTTTGGGTGATGCAGAGACAAACAGTGGTAGGTGCAATAACGAAAACTAAGGAATAAATATAAATATAATATTAATTTATTTTTGTTACTAGGTAGAACGAAAAAAAAAAAAAACAGTGCCACTCCGGGAGTGCCGACAGAAGTGGAAACTTGAAAAAAACGAATCAACGCGTTGATGTCTTTTACTCCACGGTGTCGGTAAATTGCGTTACGATACAGTGTCGCGACATCAATGGTTTAGTCCCATCTCAAAAATGCCCAACGCGCCTAAAGAAGTCTTCACTTAAAAAATTCTGCAAAAATTCGCTGGATACGGGAAGCACAGAATCGGTCGAGTGGCGGTGCTTGGGGGAGGATGATGATGATGATGATTAGGTAGAACGGAAGCCTTTTTTTGTGGTAAGTCGGAAATCACCAAACTTGGCTTTAGCAAGCCTGTCATCAATGCTCATGCCTTCTCTGTATGAGAAGAGACGTTTGCACTTTTAGAGGTATGAGGAACAGGGTGTAAAGTTCACTCATCTTCTATAGAAAAGTAAACTTTGCTTGCGTGATGCAGGATTTGTGTGACGTCAGAATTTTGTGTGACGTCAGGTCTTTGATGCGTAGTTCGCATGTGGCGATGTAGATGTTGCGACACACTGCAGTGGAACATTTTGTAGGCTGGTATTAATAGATATTATTGAAGTCAAAACTTCTATAGGCGCGTTGGGCATTTTTGAGATGAGAAAAACAATTGAACTCGCGACACCGTTACCGACACCTCATTTTTATATTACGTTACGGATCAATGTTCTATGCAAGTATTTTTACTTTAAAGGTTTTGGAAGTTTTTTTTTTGTAAATGCGATTGTGCTCTTTATTTAGATAAGGTTACGGACCAATGTTCTATATAAGTATTTTTCTTCCAATGCTCTGTGATCGAAAAATTTGTTTCGCCTCCTTTCTGCAACTGTTTTTATTGTCACACTCCTGCTAGTACACAGAACCTACTTAATTTATATACCATTGTACAGATAATTTAATGGCAATTAATTCTGTACTTTTCAAAAATTGTTTTATGGCAGAAAAAACGAAAAAACATCAAAATGGTTTTTAAAAAATCCCGCCCATCAAGTATGAAACCTGAAAACATTGTAGCTTGTGAAAAATCAATTAATTGGTGCAATTTTTTTTTTTGTTTCGTTTCAGTCAAAGGAGGAATCCTATTGAAAATGGCTCTTTTATTTGAAGTAGTTTAATTAAAATCAATAATAAAAAGGATTGTGTGGTTTTATGAAACCACGGTAAAACTGAAACTTCTATAGGCGCCGCCATATTGGCCTTGGCTGCTCTGACGAGCGCCTTTCACTTTATCCCTACTCCGCGACCGACCGTCACGCGACATGCAACACACAGACGAAAAAGTTTGAGACGATGTAATAAAAGTTTCACTTTAAAAAAGTAACTAATACAAATATCTGTATCTATTTCCAACTTCAAACTTCTTCCGTTGCCTAGCAACTAACAAAGCAAACCTAAATAATCTGTATATATAAAATGGTAAACTGACTGACTGACTGACTGGGTGATATATCAATTAAAAAAGTAACTAATACAAATATCTGTATCTATTTCCAATTTCAAACTTCTTCCGTTGCCTAGCAACTAACAAAGCAAACCTAAATAATCTGTATATATAAAATGGTAAACTGACTGACTGACTGACTGGGTGATATATCAATTAAAAAAGTAACTAATACAAATATCTGTATCTATTTCCAACTTCAAACTTCTTCCGTTGCCTAGCAACTAACAAAGCAAACCTAAATAATCTGTATATATAAAATGGTAAACTGACTGACTGACTGACTGGGTGATATATCAACGCACAGCTCAAACCACTGAACGGATTGGGCTGAAATTTAGCATACAGGTAGATAATATGACATAGGCATCCACTAAGAAAGGGTTTTTGGAAAATCGACCTGTAAGGGGGTGAAAAGGGGGGATTTTGTTTGTATGAAAAATCTTATTCCTTGAGTTAATAATCTTGAAACTTGGCACGAATACTTATCTATGTAAATTATAAAGTTTGCCATTTTTAGTTTTTCTAATTTACCCCCTAAGGGAGGATTGGGGGGTGTCAAAGTTTGTATGGAAGAATTTTAACGCGCGGTCTGGTTAACTTGAAACTCAGTATTTATACTAAAAACTGAAAACAAATAAAAACGTATATCAAGGTTTTTTGAAAATCTACCCCTAATGGGGTGAAAAGGGGTTTTAATTTTTACAAGGGAGGATTTTACTGTTTGGCTTGATTAACTTGAAAATTGGTATAAATAATCTATGTCAAATAATGGAAACGTCACAATAGACATTTTTAAAAATTATTATCACGCTATTTGCTATGGGGGATGAGCAATATTGCATTATGTTCGTATTCTTCTATAGTTTACCGCAAACTGTTAAAAGACTTTCCAAAAAATTAGAATATTGCAGATAATTACGGATTTAACCTTTATGGAGCTAAGTAGTCAATCATAACACACACAGGGTGAATATTAATATGGGGCAATAAAGGCAGGTACCTTAACCGTTGTCGCTACAAGAAAACGGTCTTAGGTGACTGTCCTTAACTTTTTAAAATATTTTGATCTGCATTCACAGATTTTGCAAAAATTGTACAGTCAGCAAAAACATGGGCAATATTCACAAAACTTTTTTGATGCCAGTTGATCCTATTTCTTATTACTAGGGTCAAAAAACTATATCGGGCCAACTGAGGTTTGAGTACGAGAAAATTCAAAAATTGCAAAAATCTTTCCATACATTTCGTTGGAAATGAGCCTGAGAGAAGATAGAACAACACGAAATATTATCCGCAACGATCAAAATCCGTAGTGCGCGCTTAACCTAAGTTTATAATATCTATTTCAACTTGATGCCTCCACGCGTTTCTGAGAAAAAGTGTCTTGACAGGCAAGGATGTCATTCTTTAAGGGTTTCCATTTTTAATTTTGAGGTACGGAACCCTAAAACAGATTTATTATCTATCTGTTTGTTACCTTTTTATGCCGTAACGGCTGAACAGATTTAGATGAATGGCATACGGATAGGCCATGACCTGGGTTAGTACATTTGATAAGTACTCTGAATATTGGTAGTACGTTCCTGTGGGATATTTTCCGACCTTTACGCGTGCGAAGCCGCGGGCAAAAGCTAGTCTTTGATAAAGGTAAAGATTGCGTGGTGAAAAATTTTACCCATATTGATGGGTAAAAAGCAGTCAAACATACTTCATACAACGTCGTTTAAATATTTTTATGCTTTTGAATGAGCGTTATGAGGCGTGCACTTTTGGATTTTCCAAATATTTTTATGTATTTGGCAATGGATTTAGTATATAAACGCCAATAAAAAATTCAAAACCTCTATTTTAGTTATCAATAGTTGAACAGTTGAACTAGTAATTCAGTAGTAGGTAATGTTGGTCCCTTATTGCTGCCTCTGCACTCAAAGCTGGCGGCTGTAGCTTTGTGCTCAGAAACCGCAATTAGTGTTGCTATCTAATATCATGCTATTGTGCAAGTGACCGCTCACATGTACGATGATATATTGTCTTTTCGAGAAACTACTACAGTGTGCCCGGAAGCATTTAGTTACCTGCATTCATCTTTAAAAAAAATGAAATAACTTGCTGCAATCACCAAATGATTGAAGAGGTTAGTGATAATCACAATTACGTATTGGTTTTCTTTTGTCGGTGTAGTTTTAAAAGCCATGATCATTGAGGAGTAAAGGTCCCCACGACGACACTCTAGTGGAATAATTCTATGAAAACTTTATTGAAATTGCTCTACCAGAATCGCGTCACATCGTAGCACAGTGGATCGAAAAAAGGCTTTCGGAGACCTAGGAACTAAAATTTTAAGGTGTCGGTTTTTTAAGTGAAACTTTTATTACATCGTCTCAAACTTTTGTTGCATGTCGCGTGACGGTCGGCCGCGGAGTAGGGATAAAGTGAAAGGCGCTCGTCAGAGCAACCAAGGTCAATATGGCGGCGCCTATAGAAGTTACACTTTTACCGTGGTTTCATAAAACCACACAATCCTTTTTTTTTGCTTGAAACGGCTTCTAATAGCCAATATAATGCACATAACCGTGTGTGAGGGTATTATGGTTGTTCTATCGGCTCCGGAGATATAAACATTAGCTCCATTCATTTTTTTGCAAAAAAAATATAAGTTGCCAATTTGCCCCCCAGATTGTATCCTACGATATATTGACTATTAGAAGCCATTTCAAGCAAAAAACCGTTACTTTAACATTTAAGCTCCTATCTCTTCGAGAGCTTCTTTTCAATCCACAGTCATCGTACTTGTCTTGCTGAATAATGATTTTTACTACAGAAATAAAATCACCATCAGATGTAAACGTTTCCGAGATCTTTTTACTGATTTTTTACAGAAAATATGTTATATCTTTTCATTCTTTGAAAATGAACTGATCAAAATAAATCAACGTTGATGATTATGTAGGTGTACTAAATCACTGAATGGCTCTAATCAAAACATTGATACCGTTAATAATTGATATTAGAACCCTCAAAACAACTAAATTTCCCATACAATAATCCTTAGAGTACACATATAAACAACAACAAACGTAGGTAAAGTACAGTTAAATAAATGCAGTGTCAAATGATAATGTTAATCCGTCACATGCAATGTGTCGGTGTCGCGTCCCACGGGATTTATTGGGGCGAGCAACCGAGCGGTTAGAACGCTGCGTTTATTTTTTTACTAAACGCTGCATTATGAAATTCAAGTTACAAGTTTTTTGGCATTGACTGTAGTATATATAACTGTTACCTGCAGTTTTTATGGAAGTCTAATTTGTGCTTAACACTGAAACACCAATTTTAGTATTCACTTTAAAAATATTGCACCAACATCCGTAAGAATGTTTTTTTCTTTTGTTCCAAACAAAGATTCTTATTAATTTGCCGTCTTCTGGTTAATCGTATCGCTTGAATAAAACTTTAAAATCTGTCATGATGTAACTTTAATAATAATGTTTTGATTTGTTACAGGCGTATATTTGATTAACGTACTGCACGACAGCAAAAAAAGATGTGTTTTTTTTATGCCGTTTTCACACATTGCCGACATTCATATTTAAGACAATCATTACTGTAGTGCCTCGGGAATGTTTGCCGAAGCTAGCGTTGACCGCTTCTGTGCAACGATGTATAAGCGGAGCACGTCTCTGGTACGGAGGGTGCGCGGCTTCTCTAACAGCGTGCTGATCACGATAGCTGACAGACTCGACTGTCCATACATATGACGCTGCAGTGACTTGCATGTCACCTACAGTCGTCGGCCATTAATGTTGTATTAGTGTAAGTGTTGAAAGTACGGTGGTTTTTGTTTTGTATTGTATTGTTAATGTATTGCCTGATGTATGTGTGATGTATTGTATATTGCCTATGAGTCATTGTAACTCGAATTAATAAATGAAACACTATCCATAGACTCTTTCAATCCACTGTAAAAACTTTCTGAAATAAAGTTCACGTGAAATTGACAAGTAGAAAAAAACATAGCTTCAAAACGCCCGTCTGGACCTCATAAATCAAAGGAAAATGTGGAAAAGGGGTGCGAAATGACACGTGTCGCTGTGTGCTGATTGGTCACATCGCACCCCCGGGTGCTGGGGCCGCGTGCCAATTATATGCAATAAGGGATAAGCTGATTCCGCTATGTGTCGAATTTCTGCTACTTTGCTAGGTAACAAGTGACTGATGTATGAGACGGCGCTGTTTTGTTTTTATTTGTAAAGGGTGAAAAGATACTACCAATTTGAGAGAGAGAGAGAGATTTTCCGAACTAACCCCAAAATGCATAGTAGTAGATAAAATAGAGCATTAATTAGGATGTATAGCTTTACAAATAAAATCTGAGCCTTAACATAAAAATCTATTGAATATTATTTCCAGCACTGTATAGCCATCCATTTTGTATGATTAAATCATTTTATTGTAACAACACTTAATTCTACATTAGAAGGCAAATCACAGTACCCAGATTTGTATAAAGAAATGGGTCCCCGGACATCCATTCTCCAATTCAACCACATTGTTTATCGGACCGTAAAATGATGTCCAAATGGTTTAACTATTCTCGTAAGCAAATACTTCGTCCGATTAAGTTAGCACAAAGTGAGTATACTAAATCCAATTTTATTTAAACGGGGTAAAATGAAGGGCGAAAAAGAGCAAAAATGTTCGTCAACAACACGGGAGCAGAGGAAGGGTCAATTTATTTACGTATTGATAAACCCTTGGACAGTTGACAATGGTGACGGTTGGACGGATCAGCCAGTGTAATTGGACCCGTTTTATTTAGAAATCGAACGTAATTTGAGTTTTTGTTTATTTATTATTTTCGTTGGTCTTTTTGTAGGGTTAAATCAACAATTCATTATGACTTGTATTCGTGTAATGTTTGGTAAAGAGATCAAATACAAAAAACGTGAACAAAAAATTCAAAAATAAAAATACTTGGATTTAAAAACCAACGCATATACTAATAAATCTTGTTAAATAAACATTATAGATTTTATTTTCACGATTTATAAATGCTGTATTCGCTAAGAAAAAACTACATTTCAAATGAGCCCTCCCGGCTTCCCATATGCGACTGGTGGAACCCTCCAGGAGGGCTCCTGGCACTGAAAGTGTTAATTACCTAAAATATGCATAGGTATATCTATGCCTACAAGGTTTAAGACAGACATTTCGCTTTTATTTCAAACTATACTGAAAATCAGCATGTAACACTCCAACCACGTCAAAATTGGACAAACCTACGTACAAAAATGCGATACTAGTACAGTAATATCAAGAAACTTATTTAGTATTTTCTCATGATAAATCCTCAAAAGGCCAGCATACACTGGCGGCAGATACCGAGCATAAAGCGAGGGTCGGTCCCCAAGAGGTCCTATTGATACTGTTAATGAAATCCGTGACCCCCGCCCGATAAGTGCGTCTTCTTCATACATTTTTATCTTGGCAACTTTGAAATGAGACGACCAGTACCTACTTGAGATAAAGATAAGATTTTACAAATATACTTTTATGTAGACACGTTTTTGCTATTCATTTTCTATATTTTCAAGAGACGTTGACAATCCGTTGTGCTAAATCCGTTTACTATTTTCAATCAGCGATAAAAGGGTGATGCAAAGTTGGCATAAAATAATCTCTCGAATCTTTTTTGTATTTATTTAAGTAAAATATCGGATATTTTCAAGTTCATGGCATTTCTTGCCCGTTCTTCTCCATAGGTACCTAAAACGCTTTGGAATGGGCAACAAGCTTCATAATTCTGACTGACCAACTCCTTGACAATTCAAAAGTGTCTGTAAATAAATGGTTTAATTGAAATAAATGCGTTGAGTTTGAGTTGAGGTCACTGCTATTTATTTAGCTTCCTGTTTGAAACGAATTCATAAGTATCGTGCATTTTTAATGTGCATGATATTAGTACCTGACATTACCAAATTCACAGAAAATCAAAATCGCCGATCAGCATTACCTTTAGAACTATAAATTCTAAAGCAGCATTCACACTATTGAGCAACTGCGCGCGTTCGCACCGACGATTACGCATTCAGGTGGCGTGCGATATGAAATGTGCATTTACACATAATGTGGACTAATTGTAATGCAAACGGTTACGTGGCAAGAGGAGGTTGATAATTGGCATCCACCTACGTGCCCATTGCGCTCGGCGAAAAACACGACAAATCGTTCCGTCTGATGTGAATAATAATTCCCTATTTGGTTTAATCATATTATCGGCGTAATGGCTTAATTTTTCTGCAGGCTTTTATTGGGTTATGTGTTAATTTTCAACAATGTTTTTGTACTTTTCTTTTATTTGGATATTGCCAGCTACTTCGCACACGGAAAATAGATGTAAACAATAATTTCGGACAGCACTTCCAGTCAATATTCTGCAGTGTTCTTACCCATTAGTCTTATTATTTTGGTCATCCAAGAATCTAAAGTCCAAACGATGAATAATACTACCTATTACCTCAATGATTTCATAGAACATCTTCATCAGTCCACTTTATAATGACATTCCGAAAATCACAATCAAGTTATTATTTTATTCAAATCACCAGTTTTCGAACGTCAAAATTACATAAGACAGTTCCCCAAAACACCCACCCTTCACATGTTCCTAGTGTTTTAGCCGGGAAGAAGTGACGCAACAAACTCCCCAGAATTAACAATTTACCTAAAAACTGTATTTTGTTAATCCCTTTCCTCATTCGCAATCAACTCAATATTTATGTTTCCTCACATTAGCATAAACTCATAACGAAATTCAAAGTTTTTCACACGTGCTAATTGTAACGAACGCCGTCGCGGCGCGCCCACAAATTGTATTATCAAACCTCAAAGCTCAGACGTCTGTTTGCGCTGCCTTCGTTTGACGTTGCACTAACTCGTGTGTTGCAGTATCACGTCTGCTGTTGACTTGAAAACTGTGAATTGTTCGTTAGCTTATTTATTATTCTTGTGCCACTGTGTGATTTAAAATGGTTAAGGACAATACGGTAGTTGCCCAGGTAAAAAAAAGAAATTCTATTTAGTCCGTCTTTTAGATAATAAAAAAACATTAGACACGTATTTTTTGCTTTATCATATTAATCAAAAATAACTAAGAAAACACGTATTAAAGTTGGGGAGTGGGGGCTCGCTACGTCACAACGTCGTATTAAATCTAGCAAGGCATGACATCCTGCTACATTTTAATTCAATGTATCGCCGTAATCTTTTGATTACGTCAAAAAAGAAAATATACGTGTTCAATATTTTTTAATAAACTACAAGACGAAAAAGGCCTGTGTTCAAAAACATTTTTTTATGTTCACAGGCATTTTCTAAAACCGAAATTTCGAGGGATTGTGGCATCCACCATCTCGTACTGGGCCTACAGTTCACTCAGACTACGCACCAGACAATGCAAAGTTCTCCATCAGCCAATCAGCCTATAACGTTTCCTTCTGGGACTCCCTAGAAGTGGGAACTTTATTGGCTAATTATGTTAGTGGGGTTTCAGTGAGAATGATTCCTTATCGTTTTCAATCCCCTATTTTTTCATTGAAGAACTTACTATGTTCTTTTCAGAAAGAAAGATTTAAAAAATTGAAAGACCCCTTCTAATAATATCAATCAGCGATAAATATAATCCGTTTTCATCCCTAGTTGTTTTCCCCTGTTGCGTTTAGATTCTATTTTAGATACTAGGATAATCCAATATTAGTTTTAATGAACATGTCAATCACGTATAGAAACATGTTTTGTATTAAATGTGAACTATTGTTAAAGATTAATGAGAAAATTTATCGATGAGAGGATTATTGATTACCCTTGTTGGCAAAGTCTCTTGTGGATTAGATCGTTAGAGTGATAGAGCGACAGTATAATAATAGAGCTTTTTACGCTCTCCAGACCAAACCACCTACCAACGTGCCGCAATCAACGTGGCCACCTGCTGGGCTCATAATATAAAATAATATAATTATAAAGAAGAGTACCATCGACACGAAAAGAAGAAGAAGAGTAAATTATTTATTTAACCATTTATGCACACACATATAAACAAACAAGAAGAAAAAAATCAATCCGCCTAGCCTTTTCTCAACTATGTTGGGGTCGACTTCCAGTCTAAACGGATGCAGCTGAATACCAGTATTTTACATGGAGCGACTGCCTATCTGACCTCCACAACCCAGTTACTGGGTAATACGATACCCCTTGGTAAGACTGGTGGTCAGATTTTCGGGCTTCTGACGACCCATAACAACTGTTAAAGATCTACGAATGACAGCCGGGACCAACGGCTTAACGTGCTTTCCGAGGCACGGAGGAGTCTCGATATGTAAAGATGGTCACCCATCCACGGACCAACCCCGGCAAGCGTAGCTTAACCTGGTGCATTGCCCTGTGCGGCTGTTATTACTTAGCCACGAGCTCCTCAAACAGACAAGAAGAAAGGAACAGAAAAATACGAATAAAAGTGACGCTTATTTCTAAAGAAATCTCTTCCAGCACATCTGCGATAGGAAAATAGATGAAAAGAGATGTCACCGTGTGTAAGAGCAGAAGAGAAAACAAAATTAAGAAGAGATTATTTTAATTTTCATAGAAATGCTGACGAAATGTTTTAACCAATACGCCATGCAAATAGAAAAGTTATGACTTCTATCACAAAGCTATCGATAGGACGAACCTATTCTAAAAGGCTAGCACGTCGTTTCCATTCAATTTTTTGTCACTCACTTAATCAAAACAGAATTGCAACAAAGCAGGAATGCTCGTTACACGCACTGCCTCGCTTTGTGCATGAAAAAGAAAGCAAGAAAGTCACCAGCCCTACATCCACATGAATGCACCTCGACAATAGCCAATTTGACACTTTAAGTGACAATGAAAAACTTAAAAAAGTAACAATTAGGGTTGTTCCCACCGTCCCATTGTACGCTACGGAAGCAAGCATTTAAAATTCCATTAGGCACTTTGAATCGAACTGGTGATAATCGGTGTAACCCTATTGACTTTTCATATTGGTGGCACTCGCGTTACTTGGACTATGTGATAACCGTTTTAGCTTTAATAGCCTAATCGATGGTTGTTACACTGCCATTTCTATCCTAGGCTGTGAAACGATTGGATTTTTATTGTAAGTTAAAAAGCTTTTTAGAGCTTTGTTTCAAAATGAGATGCTTTAATCTTCTTAAGTATTAACTACTTCTCTCTATATTATAACGATAAGCAATATATCGCACGCGCATCAGAGTGGAAGAAAACAAAACTCCAAAACAGAGCATTCTAATTTCCCCTTCAATAGAGTGTGAACATAGTTTTTTATATAGCCAATTAATTTTTCAGTTTCAACACGACTGGCTGCCCACAGCCGCAGAACAAAATGTGATGTCGCTTGTCAAATTAGTGACGGTTGTGATCGGCCATTTTGCTTTTTTAAATTTCGAATGCCGCGTGATTGGCGACTGTTATTGAATGCGCGCTCTCGGCTGGAAACGGATGCATTCAGTCAGTGAGAAAAGTTTACATGAAACTTTTGTCACATTATTTTGGTTGAAGGTACTTTTGTTACTTATGCAGAAAAAGGAAAACACCTACAAGTTTGCTGCAAGAATGACATAAAACTGTTGACCTTTTACTGTTCATTGATTTTGACTACTTGCGCAAAAGAAAAAAATAACAAACAATCAATGTCCTATAAGAATAAACTATGACCCCATTTTCATTTCAAAATTAATCCAATCAGTAAAATTGAATAGCTAAATTAATAGTTTTTGCCTTTCCAATATCTTTATGGCCCTCGTAGTCTCTGGTTCGTATAAAGCTTATTTATTGTTCCAATTAGTGGAAAATTGGCGTAATTAAGATCGGACGTCAACCAATTTTCATCAGTTGTGTGCCTTTAATTTATACAGAACTAAGGTAACCTGAGAGAGCAGTGGTGGCCCAGTGGTAACGGCCGCGACTTATGATTTGTAGGTCGTAGCTTCGAACCTAGACAGGCGCTTTACTTTGTGTAAATTATTTCATCACCACTGCTCTCAAAACGGTGAAGGAAAACATCGTGAGGAAACCGGCATGTCCTAGAACCGAAAATTCGAAGACATGTGACATCTACCAACCCGCACTGGGCCCGCGTGGTGGATTACGGCCCACTCCCTCTCACAGAGAGGAGGCCTGTTTCCCAGCAGTGGGAACATTTATCATAACCTGATATTTTATTCCATATGTATGGTAAATACATAAGTTTTTAATGCGTCCTTTAAAATTGCGTGTTTATTTGCAAAAAAACAGCGCTGAGTCACTCTTCTGAACGCAGCGTGGTGCATGCAAAACTTTGCCTTTCTTGGCAATATCGCAATTTATGTATTACCTATATGTCCAAGAGTATGAAAAGAGTTCAGATGTGACTTCACTAAAATGTCTTAAGATTTTCCGGAGATTTTGAATATTAATAGTTACTTTTTCATGAAAAATGCTCAAAAAATCACATATTTTTCTATACATGTTTTAGTTTTTTATAACAGTGCTTTTGTGTTCTTTTTCGATACACGCAATGTAGATGACTACTCGCTGTTGAAGCAATTCAGTTAGAACAAAGCGGGAATAAAATAATTAAAATTATATTTTGGAACGAAGGAATCATTTATTGTTTGGGACCCAGGATTTTTTTATGTAGGACAAAACTCCTTGGCCCAAACGCAGAATATATCAGAATTAAGTCTCGTAACCTTTAAAAATAAATCTAATGAGATTTAATAAACATTGCTTCCTTCCTAGATGCAATCAACTTACAGGCATAAAATCACCACGTCCTTGCAAAAAAATTCAACTGTGCGACCACTTTTAAAAAGGCGAGTTTTGTACGAAGCACCGGCGGCGGCGTGGTTCGATGTAATTTAATTTCATGAGTGGCCTACCAAGCCTCGTACGCTGAATCGTAATAAGCAAACTTCGGAACAAGTTTGATAAGCTTTCGGGGCAATTACCAAGATTAAATAGCTGCCGGTAAGGGCTTTCTTAATGTAAACGCTGTACGTTTTAATGTTATAGTGAGGTTTTTGAGTTTTATTGAGAGTTGCTGAAGTGGGTCTTTTGTGGGGTAATGTTGTGTGCTGTCTTCATAAGAGGCTATACCAATTTTGGATAAGAAAAGAGTCGGTATCAAAATATCAGCTACCTATACAAAAATTTCATTTCTAGTTTGTTCAGTCCCTACCTTGTAAGTACCTACGCTGTCATCTCACGCAAGATAAAGGAATATCACAAATAAAAAATAAAAAGAGGCAGGCACGGGAACTGACAACTGAAGTGAAAACTAAAAACTGGTATTAGCGCCATCTATATCCCAGCACTACACGAATCCATAAGTGTATCCCCTACCAAAAATCGCTCGACGCGCATAAAGAAGTTTTCATTTAAAAAATGCCATAAAAAATCAACAGTGTACTATTCAAATAAAAACTAAGAAATATCAAGCTCGAATTACCTTAAACACACAAACAAAGGCACTGATAGTCAAAATGTCCCCTAGGTAGCCAATTAGTGTGCCTCCCGTCCTAACGAGCTGTCAAACTTTTTGTACGCGCACCCTTTGTTTGTCGCAAACTGGCCAATAATGGCGATACTCGCGTATTTTCACTTTTAGACGTGAAAATATTAGAAGGTTTTATAGTGCAGTGTTGAGGAGTTTACAGATGACATTTCTTTTGATAGACAATCAAAAAATAACAGTGGTGGTTTTAGTATAACATAAAAAATGGACAAACAACAAGCAAGTAAATCTATATCTATAAAAGGAAAAGGTGACTGACTGATCTATCAACGCACAGCTCAAACCATTGAACGGATTGGGCTGAAAGTTGGCACACAGGTAGATAATATGACGTAGGCATCCACTAAGAAAGGGTTTTTGGAAAATCGACCTTTAAGGGAGTGAAAAGGGGGATTATGTTTGTATGAAATTTTTTATTCCTTGAGTTAATAAACTTGAAACTTGGCACGAATACTTATCTATGTAAATTATAAAGTTTGCCATTTTTGTTTTTCTAAACTACCCCCTAAGGGAGGATTGGGGGATGTCAAAGTTCTGACTCGAAACTCAGTATTTATACTTAAGACTGAAAACAAATAAAAATGTATATCAAGATTTTTTGAAAATCTACCCCTGACGGGGTGAAAAAGGGTATTTATTTTTACAGGGGAGGATTTTACTGTTTGGCTTGATTAACTTGAAAATTGGTATAAATAATCTATGTCAAATAATGGAAACGTCACAATAGACTTTTTCAAAAAATATTATCACGCTATTTGCTATGGGGAATGAGCAATATTGCATTATGTTCGTATTCTTCTATAGTTAACCGCAAACTGTAAAAAGACTATCCAAAAGTTTAGAATATTGCAGATAATTACGGATTTAACCTTTTAAAACATTATCATCACGCTATACCTTTATGGAGCTAAGTAGTCAATCATAACATATACAGGGTGGATGTTGATATGGGGCAATAAGGGCAGGTACCTTAACCGTTGTCGCTACAAGAAAACGGTCTTAGGAGACTGTCCTTAACTTTTTGAAACATTTTGATCTGCGTTCACAGATTTTGAAAAAATTGTACAGTCAGCAAGAACATGGGCAATTTTCACAAAAACTTTTTTGATGCCTGTCGATCCTATTTCTTATTACTAGGGTCATAAAACTATATCGGGCCAACTGAGGTTTGAGTACGAGAAAATTCAGAAATTTCAAAAAACTTTCCATACATTTCGTAGGAAATGAGCCTGAGAGGAGATAGAACAAAACGAAATATTATCCGCAACGATCAAAATCCGTAGTGCGCGCATAGCCTAAGTTTTTAATACCTGTCTATTTCAACTTGATACCTCCACGCGTTTCTTAGAAAAAGTGTCTTGACAGGCAACGATGTCATCCTTTAAGGGTTTCCATTTTTTATTTAGAGGTACGGAACCCTTAAACAGATTTTATTATCTATCTATTTGTTACCTTTTCATGCCGTAACGGCTGAACAGATTTAGATTAATGGTATACGGATAGGCCATGACCTGGGTTAGGATATATGATAAGTACTCTGAATATCGGTAGTACGTTCCTGTGGGATATTTTCTGACCTTTACGCGTGCGAAGCCGCGGGCAAAAGTTAGTCAAAATATAAGAAAATTAAAATAAGTCACAAGTAGATCCAGGCATATAAGAAAAATGCGTAGAAGACTTTGATGGTGTAAAAATATAGAATTCTGAAGTCAGACTCAGTTCGATGAAAAACGAACGTTGATTATCTTTAGTACATGAGGATCATCGGCTTACCAAGGAAAAAAATTGCCAGCAATAATGAAGTGATGACCATCGCAAGGAGCTCGTGGCTTAATACTAACAACCGCTCGGGTCGATCTGTCAGGTTAAGCTACGCTTGCCGGGGTTGGTCCGTGGATGGGTGACCATTTCTACATACCGAGACTCCTTCGTGCCTCGGAAAGCACGTTAAGCCGTTGGTCCCGGCTGTCATTCGTGGATCTTTGACAGTCGTTACGGGTCGTCAAAAGCCCGAAAGTCTGACAACCAGTCTTACCAAGGGGTATCGTATTACCCAGTTACTGGGTTGTGGAGGTCAGATAGGCAATCGCTCCATGTAAAATACTGGTATTCAGCTGCATCTGGTTAGACTGGAAGCCGACCCCAATATAGTTGGGAAAAGGCTAGGCAGATTTGATTTGACCATCGCAAAATTCCAAAGCCATATTTTTATTCACAAATGATTACGCATATTGAGAGAATTCGCCAGTTTAAACTGAAATGTTATATTCAATCAAACGTAACAAATTGAATTGTGCGGAGCCGGTCCGAGCGGGATGGGGTTTCCAAACAAATGGTGGACCAACGAGCCGATGGCACCGTCAGCTTCCTTCAATATTTCTTATTTACATTTTGATTTATATGCGAAAATATTTACTGAAGAATTATGGGATAAAGTCTGGGAATTTGTACTTAAGTGTATCGTTATAAGTGTAGTGTTTAGTTTTGTTTCCTCATTGACGATGCTGCTGGTTTCTGATCTATATTTTCTTCCCTTCTATTTTACTCCTAAATTTTTATAGAGTCAACCTAACCTACCTAAAGAAATAAAATTTTTGGTCACTCAGTGTCTTTGTCATCACAAGCAAAAAGTTTTGGGAGTGTCTCCGCTGCCGGCGCGGCGGCGCCGTCTCCCAAAAATAACGCCATTGGGAACCGGTATGACATTATTGCCGGCAGCCGAGATTAAAAACATCAGCACATTACATACACTGTGGCCGGCACTGCCGGCTTCCATAATGACACCGGCGGCGGGCGCAGCGTTCAGAACTCCAACTAACCCTAACTAAAGTATTTTTTTAGATACTCTAGTCGTTTTTGGCACTCGCCGGTCGCTGCTGCAGCACCGCTCGCTACGCTCGTTCGGCTCGTGCGTAGAGGGTCACAGTGGGCATGTTCAACACCGTCTATCAGGCGGAGTCTGTGGGCATCATACAAGCGGTCCACGCCCTGGAAGCCAGGAGGGTTACGGACACCCACATACGTATACTCTCCGACAGTGCCTCAGTTCTCCAATCCTTACGCAAAAAATTTATTACCTCGAAGCTAATACTAGAATGTCACAACGCGCTAGAACATACAACGATATCTAGCCGCAACACGGTGACACTACAATGGATAAAAGGGCACAGCGGATCGCTAGGTAACGACGCAGCTGACGAACTTGCTAGACGAGGATCCGGCACGGCAGTATGTGGACCCAATCCTATCGTACCCATACCCTTCAATCAAATACGCAGATGGCTACAGGAGTTCACCCACACACAAGCGGGGAACTGGTGGACCTCGACACCGGGCTGCAGGCAGTCTAAGGAAGCTTTGCCATCCTTGGATAGCAGGCTAACCAGGCGCTTATTACGCCTGGATAGGAACGGCCTGCGCCTGGTGACGGGGACCATCACGGGACATTGCTCGCTAAATAGACACTTCCACACAATAGGCATAACGGACAGTCCTCTGTGCAGGGCGTACATGGAGGCTGAAGAAACCGTAGCGCATGTGCTCTTTGAATGCACAGGCGTCACCCAGATTAGAACAGAAACCCTGGGGTCACCCAGATCCTACACAGATGTTCTGAACAGACTAAGAGATTTAATTAGCTTCTGGAGGGAGGTGGGCTGGTTGGAATAACCACCAAACGGCCGCCATGGCCCACGCACAATGGTCCACTTTACGGACTAAGTGCGGAAACCAAACCCTATAACATAGAACATAGAGGGTCACAGTTCTAACCTAACCTAAACTTTTTTGCGAGTAAAAATATTTTACTTACATAATCTAACTAGTTCGGTTCCGGGTACTTATTACTTCATTACTGGAATATGGAAATCATTGAATAAGGAAATATAATACTGGAAAAAAATCATTCTCTATTACATGTTTTTTAATTATGCTTACCCCGCCTATCTATTCCAATATGCCAAATTGTAAACCCCGTTTTTTGCTTTTTTTTTCCAAACGCAGCGCCGGCTGCCAATTCAACAACCGGCGCCGCCAGCCAATTCGGGAGCCAGCGCCGGCAGCGAAGGCACTCCCAAAAGTTTTATAATGGATTTCCGCAAGGTCACGCCTGAAACAATTAACTAAGCAAAAAGTCGTAGATTGACATGATAGTAATAGTTTTAGCAGCCAGTCAACCATGTGACCTGCACCCTAATTGCGTAATACACGATCAATCACAATCTGAATTATTTTGAAAGAGGTTGCTAATCCATTGCTTCATAAGTTCGAAAAAAAATTTTGCTCAACAACGTAAATAATGCAATGAATGTTGTTGAACTGTCAACATGGAACAGATAAGTCTTAATCATTTACGAATATATCTCACGCCATTACATAGCTGTTTCTGTGAACATTGTTGTTTTGGGTAGTCACGATTCTAAGGGACATATCCAATTTGTAACCTCTCGTCATGTCACCTACAATACGTTTTGCCAAAGTACTTATGAGGGCTATAACAAAATTGAAGTGCACAGTTTCAGGTAAATTTGACGGCGCGCGGCAGCGGATGCACTCGTGTGCGTCTAGTGAAGTACGCTACGCACACATTTGCGTGTGCGTAGCGTACTTACTAATTTTACTTTTGGTCATCAAAAGATGCCTAAAAGTAAAATTTTATGAAACATCTTTTGTAACGAAAGGTTTTTACTAATTTCTGTAAACGAATTGAAAAAATTATTTAGAACACTCCCAAGAGAAATAATCAAATTTACTCGGGTATAATTTTTTTTAAATTTTGAAATTTTGAATTATATCTAAACCATAATAACACATCAAAACTCTAGTCAAACGCTCAAATGCAAGAAAAATAATGTGGTAGCTTTCTTAATGCAATGAAATAAAAATAAAATTATCACTCCATAACAAAGCTTAGCTAAGCGTAGACTGTCCAAAAATAAATGTGACCTCAATAAGAAGACGAAGTATTAAATCCGCGTTAAAGATTACAAGCTACTTTCGTTCGGCAATAAATTACTCGTTGCGACGCCGCGCGACACCGTGCGATACGCTGCGAATGGCGGCGAATTAGCGTGACGTCACTTTGAAACTTACCTAAACGATAATGACGAAATTTAAGGAATGTTAAGGCGAGGGCTTATTGGCCGAATAGATTTTTAATGTTTTTTTGTTGTTAAATATTGTTTTTATTGATGATGGTTTTCTTGGGGCTTATTTAGAAATTACGAAGTTATGAGGTTGAGTTGAATTTTGTAATCAAGTGTGGGACGCTATTTAACTTTATTATATTGTGAACTAGCGACCCGCCCCGGCTTCGCACAGGTATAAACCGGGCTATTATACATATAAACCTTCCTCTTCAATCACTCTATCTATTAAAAAAAAACCGCATCAAAATCCGTTGCGTAGTTTTAAAGATTTAAGCATACATAGGGACAGAGATAGCGACTTTGTTTTATACTATGTAGTGATGACGCTACAACAATGAAATAGGTTTTCTCCATAAGTGCTGAAAACACTACCAAATACAATAGACGTGGATATATTTAGTAACCTGTTCCGCTTAGCTATTCCTAAAGAGCCATAAAAAACCTGAAAGAAATCTAATTCCGATGAAAATTCAGAGATTTTTTTTTTTGAGATTCAGGAATTTCTTTCAGGATTTTTTATGGCTCTTTAGGAATAGCTAAACGGAACAGGTTACTAAATATATCCACGTCTATTGTATTTTATAATGGATTTCCGCAAGGTCACGCCTGAATCAATTAACTAGATTTATTTACTTCAACCTGAATTGTGAAAGAAACAACGATACAAAAAAGGCATCATTTTATTTCCGCATTTAATCCCGAACCGTAATCGTTGCAGTTTAAATAAAATACATCCCTCGCTTTAAACGCCACAAAACTTAAACATTTATTCGCGATCGGTATTGACAAATTAAATCGTTATTAATTAGCAAGCGTTCGGCGTCAGCCAGCCGCGCCTTGAATTCATAAACACTGATTGTCAAATATGTGTCTATTGTCTCGTCTGGTTTAATTATTTCATAATTTGCACGTAGGGTGAGGAATCAGTGAATGATGATGAATGGGGGAGAAAAATAAAATAAAAGTTATCTTTTTCAATAACCCCAAGGTTCCTAATCGTATGTGTTTCAATTTTATTTGAATACTAGCTGACCCGACAGAAGTCGTCCTGTCGAAAATACAATAGAAAATGCAGTTTCAATTTCCCGAATTTCCCAATTTTCCCGGTAACTTTTCATTTTTCATTCCGTAATAATATGATTCGGACTATTGCGAACATTTACTAAAACAAAAAATTTGCCACATCGGTCCAGCCGTTCTAAAGTAATGCGCTTACTAACGAACCGCATTTCATTTTTATTATACAAAGAATAATAGAAAGACTAGAATTTTCTTGACTTTAGGTAATTATGTGGAACGGAGTCAACAAAAAACTAAGTCTAGTTTCAATTGAGTTTCTGTTTTCTCTTTAATCAAACTTATGACTCCTTTTCCAGATTTTTTCCATTCATCATTGTTTTACTTTTCGCCCCGAAGTTTAAAAAACCTCCATTTCTATTGCCCTGTACATCTACATTCTAACGCTCGATAGGTACTAAGCCAATCTTTCACTGTCTCTTTACATTATTACCAATGTAGATGTAGTCACATTATGATTGACGTAACTACGTCTAACAACGACCCCAACACCCAACAATAATCTTATCACCCGCCCAATTCCCAAAACGTAAATTACTTGTACAATCCTTGCGGCCCAAAATCACAGAATATGCATAATTTAGATTTTCGCAGCGCAATCTAGTACGTAGACAAAGCAAAACAGTGTGTAATGATCAAAGTTATACTTGTTCGTCACAATCGTCAGCCGCTAGGAATATTTGCATACAGCCCGCGGGAGTCGGCACGAGTAGATAGTTTGCACTTAACTACTTTCATTTACAAGTCATGTGTGTTTCTCAAACTTGGTGATTTTTTGGGTGTTTGTTGGAATATACTTTGAATTTATGCTTAGGTATATTAAATAAGATCCACAGGGAGGCCCTTATTTTAAGCCTTTTAATAATCATATCACCGATTAGCGCGCCGCGCAATGATAATAAAATATCTCGACTTAGCACACGAGATTGTCGACATGTGGAATGTGAGCTCGGCTATCATTGTGCCGATTGTCGTAACGGCCAATGGCCTGATGGCTGAAAGCCCCAACATCTCTCGAGGCTCTCGTTAGGCGGTTGGATCAAGTGCCGAATTCAAAAGGCAGTACTCCTCGATACGGCTCGCATTGTGAGGAGATTCTTATCTCTGCAGCCCTAACCGCCCCGGTAGCTTGGACCTTACTCCCGATACTGGTGGACCACAATTTTTTATATTTTTAATTTTTATAAAAATATTTAAAAAAAATAATAATAATCTTATTATCTGGTCAATCGAACGTTTTCCAGTCAACCTGAAAGACTTCGACCAGTTAAGTGTATGAACTAACTCTTTATTTTTCTAAACTGTTTCCGCAGTGCAACAGTCATGTTAACCTAGCAGCTATATTTGGTCGATGTGGGGTAGGTAACGAAATTCTGAAGGGAAAGCTGCCACCCTCTTCAAAATTGTTAATAAAGGTACACAGATCGATGTCTCAAAAGATTTTAGCTGCAAATAATGCAGTGAGAACTTAAAGATACAAAATACGGGATTATGTTAATTTTAAGCTACTTTACCATTCAAATCCTATCTCGGGGTGTCTGGATTCGGCTCTCAGAATTCGTGAGTTTCGTACCTGTCGGTTTACTCTTAAGAATATTGTTGAGTATCGGGTGTTTACATTACTTAAGGTATACGGAATTACTTCAATTAAATTCAATTGGCAAGAAAAAACTGTATAATTTAATCTAAAAAATACAGATATACACGTTGTAACAATGACGTTTTGGCCGACTGCATTTTAACCATCAATTTCTGCCATCACTCCTGCCATCGTATTTCAAACAACGACTCAGCATTTTAAACCAATCTAAAAAAGTCCTATACCGTAACTAAAGACATTAAAAAATAAAATAAAAAAACTTATTTGGTGACTCTTTAATTTTTTCACATGGGTTTTTCGTTGACCCGTGCGAGGGGCGCTATCCTTAGGGTCCGGTTCTATGGTCACCCCGTCACCCCGGCGTCACCCCGTCACTGGTAGTTATACGCGTCACTTCACACATTACAAGGGTTGCTGATTGGCCACGTTTCTCTAGACCTTCGTTATTTTATTTAGTTATTAACTTTTGTTCGGTTGATCTCGTCACGGTGCTTTCTGATCTTTGTCGCTTGGTTCGTTTTAGGGTGTCAAATTAACGTTGCTTTTTGGCAATTTTGTGGGTTTTGTGTTGTATATTATTCTGGTTTTTTATTAAAATGCTTCATGGTTGGTCAGTCACATTATTTTTGTAGGACTGAGGTTCTTTCCTACCAAAAGTATGGAAAAAGATTTTTGCGATTTCTGACTTTTTTAAATGTTTTTTATTTTTATTTTTATTTCTATTTCTCAGTTGGTCCAATAGAGTTTTTTGGACAAAAAAAAAAAAATTAAAATCTGTGAATGCAGATCAAAATGCCTCAAAAAGTTAAGGACAGTCTCCTAAGACCGTTTTCCTGTAGCTACAGCGGTTAAGGTACCTACCCTTACTGCCCCGTCTCAAAATCCACTCTGTATAAATCTAATAATAGATTTACTGGGTATTTACAACTTAAAACATCTTCAAAGGAACTTTATAAGTTTTTGGAAAAAAAAATGTGCTATTTATTACTAGCAAAACGGTACGGTTTGGTTTGTAAAACGGTATAATGATTTCGGGGCATAAAACAGCTTTATACTTAGGTAATCGGCTTTTTCAACCTTATAAATTATGTATCCATGTTTTATTTATTAATCAACTAGCAACCCGCCCCGGCTTCGCACGGGTATAAACCGGGTTATTATACATATAAACCTTCCTCTTCAATCACTCTATCTATTTAAAAAAAACCGCATCAAAATCCGTTGCGTAGTTTTAAAGATTTAAGCATACATAGGGATATAGGGACAGAGAAAGCGACTTTGTTTTATATTATGTAGTGATGACTTTCTCAATAAGGGTGCTCAAAAAGAATCCTTCTTCCAGATACCTACTTAATTTTAGATTTTTTGGAGTGAAAACTTCTTTAGGCGCGTTGGGCATTTTTGAAATGGGAAAAACAATTGAACTCGCGACACCGTTATCGACACCTCATTTTTGTAAACGCAATTGTGCTCTTTATTTAGACAAGGTTACGGACCAATGTTCTTTACAAGTATTTTTCTTCTGCCAAGGCAATTACGTTTAAGTTTTCACTTCTGTCGGCACTCGCGGAGTGCCACTGTTTTTTTTTGAGTGAATCTTTTAATAAAGAAAATATTACTTTGCTGCACGTACCAAAAAGACAAGCTTTTTAAATCGTTTCTTTAACTATTTCCGTTCAATCGAGTGGAACGACTCAGTTATCAATTCCCTATATCGAGAGATGAGTTTCCATAATGATGGCAATAGGGAGCTCGCCGTGTATCTCCGCTTGTGTGGTGGTGTAAGTTATAAGCTGAAGATGATGTAGGTACGAAGAACTCGAGCAAAATTTGTGGTAAGATGGTTGAAGGTTTGTTTAACCCTTCGTATTTACAGAAACAATTAGAAAGCCATTGGTGTCGATTCCCGTGTTCACAAACTAAATTAAATTAAATTCAGTGCATCTTTTTCTTTCTATTTCATTAAGAAAAGGACAGAAGACAAATTTTAGTTCAGTCCTGTCAAATTAAATCAGCGCTTGACGTAAATTGACGTAATTTTAGTCTGCAAGTTTTTAATCACGTCTAAACTTGTATGGAGAGTGACAGGCGCTGATTAATTTGACAGGACTAAACTAAAATTTATCCTCTGTCCTTTTCTTAATGAAATAGAAAGAAAAAGATGCACTGAACTTAAATTTAGTTTAATTTGTGAACAAGGGAATCGGCACCATTGTATCTCGCGTGGATCCACTTTCGAACGAAGGGTGAAATCACAACTTTTTTCGTGGTATTTGTGCGTTACTTTACAAGGCAAAGGCACGATATTTAGTATCCTAAAGGCAAATGCTATGTAACTACCTTAAACTAATTACTTAACTATATAGATGAGTTTTTCTTTTAATATTTGAATGTTTCTTAAAACTTAATAATTGATGAGGTCTCCTTAGAACCAATTTCTCTATCAGTAATGCAGGGTGTTGACAGCATTATCTTTGAAACACCCTGTTTTGCAACTAGAAATGAAACGGAGCTATTCGTGCGGGGCTGCGAGGTGATCCTAGAGAATCGCATCAAGGCTATTCTCCCAGCACAGATAGCGTTTTACCAATTTTAATTTTAAATATTTTTTATTCACCGTGGACCACGCGCAGTCTTAAGCCGGTCATTTGGCCGTAATAATCGTCCAGTGTGCACGTGAAAGAAACAGGCGCTAGGCGAGGCGTCCACCCTTTATTATCTTCATTCGCGTGTAATTGGACAAGACGCGACGAGGACAGTTAGTCAGTGTGCAGTGGGGAAGGTTCAAACGGATTTATACTTTTGAGGGACGTTTGGAGACGCTTTACTTAGATGTAATGTTGCAAATGATATAAATGTTTATATATGGGTTTTCGGACGTGTGTTTAGTCACAATACATCAGAGGAATAGATTTTGTAGCTTTCATTCCAAACGTGTCCAAAAAGCCAGATTACCTAAACGTAATGTTTGATGTTTATCTTTTTCTCACTATGGTTCAATGAAATTAATATAATTGATTGTATGATATTTATCATTTAAACTCATTAATAATAATTATCACGACTAAACAGAGTATTATGTTTAGCACTATACTCTGTAATGTAACACAATTTTTGCAAATAAATTTCATTCATTTCACTCATTTCATTCACTTCTTTAATTTCATTTCTGTTTAATCGTAATAATTGGAAAAAGGTGACAGAAATTCTTCTACATAAAAATTAATCCTTCCACCTGAAAATAATTTTCAACTGTAAATATCAGAATGAGACCAGCAATTTTAATGTTCTGTACTCAATAACATGAAAACATTGCTGAGCACTTACCCGAGCCCCCCCCTACACAGCAAACATGGCAACTACCAGCTTAAACTGAATTATACATTACATTTGATTGATACGAGTACGTAAGAGCGATTCCATTACTCGCACGCAATCTAAGTTGCAAGTTGTGGGTCACAGCTTAAGTTCAAGTTAGATGGTTCCTACGTTTGATCAAATTGAAACTGTTGAAGACTTGAAGATGCATTTACGTTATGAGTTTAGGAGATCCTTTGTTTAGCTGACTTGCAATCTTGTATTATCAAGTTTGCGAGTGGATTTCAATTAATTTGGAAATAGTTTCTTCAAGGCTTCAAGTAATTTAAATGCGAAAACACACCTATCTTCAATTGGTTTTGACAAAAATGCCACTGTGGTCGTATACAGGGTGGCAGGGACATCGACGCGAAAATTGTTACCATGGATTCAATACATGTTTCTGAACCCCTTCTGCGTTGAAATTTAACGTTGGCCTTTTAACTGTCATTAATGAGACACAATAGAATTTTAATTGTTATCGATCTCCTCGAGTCCTCGCGATTTTTTTTTTTTTTTTTTTTTTTAATAATGGCTTCTCGCAGTTTTGACCACTAAGGTCGTGGCTGCTTAACCGGATTTTCCTGTGGGTGCCATAAGCTTCTACACTTAGAGCCTCCAGCCAGGAGCTTTTTGTACTATTCTAAATTAAAATTAAGCGAATGCTCGCTAAGGGCACCCCCTGTGGGGTACGGACCTCGGCTTAGGGCATCGCTGACGGGAGGACAGCAAGAGGGGACAGGCTGGATCAAATTTATATTTATATCATGATTATTATTCGGGGTATTTAAAGCTACGTGCTCAGCTGCAACAACTGCTGGCACCTCGTTATCGAGCAAGGGTCGGGGGGGGGATTCGTTTACTCGGGGAGTAGATCGCGTACGTAAAGGACCTCGGCGGCGAGGTCGGAATGACGGGAGGCGTCTGTGTTTGTGCACTGTACTGGTGGCCCTATTCTGCTCCTGGAGGAGTGTAATGGGGTCATCTGGGTCGGAGAGTATATGCCTCGGACGGCGGATCTGACTGATTTGGGACGGGACATAATTGGCTGCCTCGACTATCAGAGGGTTCCGATGTCGAGGAGCGGACTCAAAGTGGCGCTTTGCCATGCGTTTGAGGAACTGGTGGATCGTAGGGATCTTACAGTCGAGATGGAGGATCTCGTTTCTGACGTACCACGGGGCTCCCGTGGCCTTGTGAAGGAATCTGTTTTGGAGGGTCTGCATCCTATGGATGTGACGGGGTTTGGCGTGGGCGAAGACTGCTCCCGCATAGGTCATTATCGAGTCCTCGCGACAGTTGAGCTCTTATTAAAAATAAAATCTGCTGTTCCATACATTTTGACCGCGTAGGTATTGCACTTTTCTATGAAACAGATGTATTTTTAAATAACCGACAAAAAATTTCAACGCAGGGGCGTTTAGAATCATGTACTGAATCCATGGTAACAGTTTTCGCGTCGATGTCCCTGCCACCCTGTATGTAGTTAGTATAATATAGGTTCGAAAGTTAAATACTTAGGCTACTTTTTATCCCGGCAAATGCACGGTTCCTGTGGTATTGACCACGGGAGCGAAACCACAGGTAAAAGCTAGTCCATTATACATTTACCCAAAACATACATTAGAAAGAAAATACGAATACGAATTTTGTCAATAATTCACAAGATTCATATACACACAAAGACATCATTATTGTTATGTATATTGCCGAAATATAGGATTTTTATAAAGTTCAAAGTATCAATTCTCATTTTCTGTATTTATTTACACTGTAGTTTAAAAAAATGTAAAGGATACAATGGAGTTGAATGTTATAATATTACTAGTTGTGTTAATCTTTAACGAGGGGGATAAAGCCGCGTGAGAATCGAAGGGCCAGCGTGAATTTTTTTAATTTAATCTTGTTTACTAATAATAATTGATTTGAAGTTTCACTTGACCGGTTCAAGGATAAATAAGTATAGTTATTTATATCGTATATTAACGAGTATTTGAGACTTTATGATGATGGCGTGAACAGTTTTGTGGACGCACAAATGAGACCGTTTTCTCTATATTCTAAATGACGCCATAGATAGCTGTAAAAAAAAACGTGTGGCACTCGGGGACTGCCGCGGTAAAGCTATTGCATAGCATTTGTAACCTCCATACTTCCTATTTGTCAACGCTACACTTGGGATGATGACGTGATGACATAAAACTAAAATTACGTTCCCATGACAACATCACGTTTCCCATTACCGTCATTATATGGTAGGCGGAGTGGAGGGTGTTAGGTTTTATTTTCGTTACGGTTTTATTTTCGTTACGTTACGGAATTTCTTGATTCGGTCGCCGCGCTCAAAGCTCGCGATAAAAGCAATGCAATAGCTTAAAATTTGATCTCGGAAACTGGTTATGAAAAAAAAAAAAAAAACTTGGATCAAATAGTTAATTGATTCAGGCGTGACCTTGCGGAAATCCATTATAATATACAATAGACGTTGATGTATTTAGTAACCGGTTCCGCTTAACTATTTCTAAAGAGCCATAAAAAACCCTGTAAGAAATCGATATGTTTCACCATCAATGAGACGCAGACGCTCTGCGTCCAGCGCTCGGTGTGGCAACATGCCGTGTTCGTGTTCGCGACAAGTCAATCGTCATCTTGAGGATGCCTCATTGAGAATTGAAATACGTGTCGTTTTCTTACAGGATTTTTTATGGCTCTTTAGGAATAGCTAAGCGGAACAGGTTACTAAAAACATCAACGTCTATTGTATTTTATAATAGATTTCCGCAAGGTCACGCCTGTATACATTAACTATTTGATCCAAGTTTTTTTATTTTGATAACCAGTTTCCGGGATCAAATTTTAAGCTATTGCATTGCTTTTATCGCGGGCTTTGAGCGCGGCGACCGAATCAAGAAATTCTGTAACGTAACGAAAATAAAACCGTAATGAAAATAAAACCTAACACTCTCCACTCCGCCTACCATGTAGCTGCTGCTTCTAGATCAGGTTTAGTAACAATGAGGAATATTAATTGTATTCTAAAAATGTTTTGCGAACCTTACAAACCAGTTGGTTCTGAACTGACACATCAACACGACTCGACGCAAAACTTGTATGGCTTGATGATTGACATTACCATGATCAACGGGAGCTATAATTGAGCACATAAAGTGGTATAATGAATGTAGCGGTACTACGGTCCTACCCCGCCATAGTTAACAACCGCAAACAGAATATGAATCGACGGGACGCAATCAGCTACATTTTGTTTGATTTGCAACACATCTCGTTAACACCACGGCCAATATTGCCAGTTAAATAATCACTATCATTGTTGCGATCAATGTAAAAGTGCTTGTTATGTGCTGTAGTTCATTATGGAATCATATGAGGTGCTTTATGGTCGTCACACACCGAAACAACTCAAACTAACCCAGCGGAAAGTAAAGGATTTAATTTTTGACATGGTATCAGCCATTTTTGAATAGTCAGTCTTTCAGATAATAAAAAAATATTAGACACGTATTTTTTGCTTTATCATATTAATCAAAAATAACTTAGAAAACACGCATTAAAGTTCAGTGGGGGCTCGCTACGTCATAACGCAGTATTAAATCTAGCAAGGCGTGACGTCATGCCACATTTTAACTCAATGCATCGCCGTAATCTTTTGATTACGTCAAAAAAGAAAAAAATACGTGTTCAATATTTTTTTATAATATAAAAGGACAAAAAAAAATTTGGACATAGGCCTATTGTTTGATACTAGAAAAGAAAGAATAAATTGAATTTCATTGGTTGGTGACACGAGCATTTTGATGCATGTATGCTGTACAATTTACAATCTGTAAAATTCAATTTAGGAAAAAAGTGTTAAGAATCAGATAATCCAATATAATCAGTTCACGATTCAATGTTTCATAGATATGACAGTTTCAGTGCATTTGGTGACATCAGCAACCGATGCTTTAAGTATGTGCAAGCATTTCATATAGCGGTGGTAAAGGTATATTTGAGAAATCATAAATATGAGACTGTAAAATAGAATTCACTTAGTAACAAATAGGGCAGCTTCTCTACCAACCATGTTGACTGACTAATTCCCATATTCCTCGTACTCAAAGAAGAGACCAAATGACGTATAAAAGCTTCTTCAAACAGGCGCGACACAAAGACACCGCTCGTCGCGCGACGAGCGGTGTCTTTGTGTCGCGTCGCGTGTCGCGCTGGTCTGCACAAGCCTTAATGGTGGGGGTACACTTAAATATAACGTACATTGAAACGAATATGCCTTGCTTTCATGCATGAAATATAGGTATGCAATGCAACATGAAATGTAACACAACATCTGAGTGTTTTTGTTTGAACGTGAGTTACCTACATTTCATGTTGCATTGCATATATTTGGAGCCGCATGTTCGTTTTACGTAGGTTACGTTTCACATATATAATGTGAACTCACCATTATGCCGGGTACAGCATCTTAATTGCGTAATACACGATCAATCACAATCTGAATCATTTTAAAAGAGATTGCTAATCCATTGCTTCATAAAATCGAAAAAAAAAACTGCTCAACAACGTAAATAACGCATTGAATGTTATTTAATTGATTCAGGCGTGACCTTGCGGAAATCCATTATAAAATACAATAGACGTGGATATATTTAGTAACCTGTTTCGCTTTAGCGCGTTCTCTGCGTTCAGCGCTCGGTGTGGCAACACGCCATGTTCGAGTTCGCGACAAGTCCATCGTCATCCTGATGATGCCTCGTTGAGAGGTGAAACACGTGTCGATTTCTTTCAGGGTTTTTTATGGCTCTTTAGAAATTGCTAAGCGGAACAGGTTACTAAATATATCCACGTCTATTGTATTTTTTTGCATTGAATGCTGTTGAACTGTCAAAATGACACAGATTAGTCTTAATCAATTACGAAAATGTGTTACGCAGTTAGATAGCGGATTGGTAAAACGTAACATAAAATGAAACACGTTCAAACAAATTCGCCTTGTTATTGTCTTACATTGCATGTTGCATTGAATAGATTTGGACGGCTCATTTGTGGTACATTTCATGTTACGTTTCACCAATCTGTACCCAGCATAAAGATACCATTCCGAACCCGACCGCAGCAGGCAACTGCAGACAACTGCAGGCGACGTGTCGCCGCGACACGACTGGTTTCTATGAATTTCTATGAAATACCTTCCTTAGCTAGCGACACGTCGTTGGCAGCTACGGGCGAGTGACAGGCGACACGTGCAGCCCGACCACAGACCAGCAGTGCCGCCAACGCTTGAGCGATGGTCACGTTTTTCTATCTTCTATCTATCGACTGGAATACGGGCAGTTGCCGCCTGCGGTCGGGTTCGGAATCATGACTGCAGCGATATGACGCCACGACGTGTTGTCGCGACATGACGCCGCGACGTGCTGCCGTGACATGACGCTGCGACACGTCGCTTGCAGTTGCCTCCTGCGGTCGGGTACGGAATGGTACCTTTAGAGACACGAAAAATAAAAGCTCTGTTCATCGCAATCATCACATTAAAAAATCAAGACACACAATCAAACAAGGAGAGCTGAAAACGTAAAACAAAAGGCATGGCCGACACTGCGCAAAAGTTAACAGCATTAACTTGTTACTCAGTTATTCAGCTGAACTACTGCGAGCGAACGAACCCATATAAATGAAGTAAAATCGAATGAACCGATGTGTTATTGTCAACGGTTTATTGTTTGAATTATGTTCAAGCTGTTAAACTGTCACGGGGTGAGTAGAATACTAAGCGTTGTTGTGTAAGTTGATTTATGTATTTTTGTTAAGGGATATTTTATGATTGTGCCGTTCCGATCTAACGATGTGAAACTGGCGCGCTTGAAGACACAATTTACTCGTTAATCGTTTAGTTGATTGAAACTTATTAAATGTAGTTAGAAAATCTCTGGGAGCGTTTTCGCATTGGGTTTTTACCGTGTTAGTGATGGGGAACTGTTAAGGATATCATCATCTGCCTAGCCTTTTCCCAATTGTGTTGGGGTCGGCTTCCAGTCTAACCGGATGCAGCTGAATACCAGTATTTTACATGGAGCGACTGCCTATCTGACCTCCACAACCTAGTTACTAGGTAACACGATACCCCTTGGTAAGACTGGTTGTCAGACTTTTGGGCTTCAACTACCCGTAACGACTGTCAAAGATCTACAAATGACAGCCGGGACCAACGGTTTAACGTGCTTTCCGAGGCACGGAGAGATCTTGGTATGTAAATGTGGTCACCCATCCACGGACTAACCGCGGCAAGTGTAGCTTAACCTGATCGATCGACCCGTGCGGCTGTTATTACTTAGCTACAAGCTAAGGATATGCTGGTAGAAAACTTGTCAAGGGTTTCTTGACATATTTTAACCCAGCTTATACCTACTAATATGAAATAATTCCTGTGAAAGAAAAACGCTTAGCCATCGACCGACAGATTAGTCCAATTGCAGCTATACACATCTATTATTATTCTTATTAAAATTTTTGAATTGTTTTTGTTTTTATGTTTTTGTTACGGACGCTTTTATTTATTTATTTGCTAACATGTAAAACACTGGTCAGTATGCATGCATTAAAATTTCATGACACAGTATTAAGACTTGCACCTTGTAAAGGCACTGCAAATGTTTACATAACAAATGATTACATTACACAATATAATATTGATTCTAATTATTACAATCCATTACATTTTAATAAACATTACTACATTTTATTTCGAATAAATCATTATTTTAACCTGCACGTCGTTCTATATTGTTCTCACATGTATAATATAAACATGAATGATGTAATCAATATTTTGTAACATTTTGATTTAAAAGAGTGTCCGTGGAGTTTCTTGCCCGTTCTTCTCCATAGGTACCACTACGCTTTGGAATGTTCTTCCACGCTTTGGAATGGGCAAATAGCTTCATTTTTCTGACTGACCAACCTCTTGACAGTTGAAAAGTATCTCTAATTGCTTTATTTGAAATACGTAAATGTTTTGAGTTTGTGTTTATTGCTTCTCACACTTTACCGACACAAAAGTTCCTCTCTCTCCCACAAAACCATAGTTCACAAATACGTCTCCACCTGGCGGAAGGTATTCCTCCATTCCACAAAAGATACCCGCTTCATGAGTGGTTGGATCTGAACACAAACATTCAACTATGCAGACGGTCTCGTCTAGATGCACTCCATTTAATTAATGCCGATTTACTAGTTAGCAGTACTTAAGCGAATGTGTGGGGTTCCTGCGAACTGGACCGGTGCGATGCGTTTTGTGAGGCTTTGAATTTGTTGCACGCTTCGGTTGGATATCGAAAAATAAGGTATGACAAGAGTTTTTATCTCTTCTTCTTTTCGTGTGGTTAGTGATTAACCTGGTGTCAGAGTTTTAAAGCCGTCCATGGGCCTCTGATTTCGCTTCACATGCCGTCGAGAAATATTGCTCAGGTTGATTCCTCACGATGTTTTCTTTCACCGTTTTTGAAGCAAGTGATAATTATACAATACGCACGTGAATCCGAAAAGTCAGAGGTGTGTGCCTTGGGTTCGGACTCGAGACCTATGACTTGGCAGTCCAACGGTCACACCACTACTGCCCCCGATAGAAAAACAGACGCATCTAATTTTTTTTCCAGATTTGAGTTATATACATTGCCGGAATCAGAAAGAAAAGGCGCATCTGTCTGATATATAACTCAAATCTGGAAAAAAATTTAGATGCGTCTTTTTTTCTATCGAGGGCAGACTAGGTTATCACTGTTTTTATCTATTTCCATAGCACTGCCTTCACTGGCATCCTAACAGTGGTCCTTATTTTGGAAGAGTTTGTCGTACGTTGTATCTCTATAAGAAAACGCACGTGCGTGCGTTTTTCGCGTTATACTGTAGGAAAGCATAAGGTTTATGTAAGTTAAATCGCATTCGCGGTATTGGATGCCGAGCGACGATATGATAATTTTTACATAAACTTCTAGTGGTTAGAGAGTTAAAACATCTCGTGGTGTTGTCACACGCATAAAGTGTAATGTTACACTCTAGTGTGTGCAAAGGTTCATAGTTTATCGACTTTCCCGCGGTAATCTAATAAAGTCTATGCACTCGGATGACCAGCGGAATGTCGGCCGGTTTACATAAATGCCTTTCAACAATGGTTTTAAATAGTTCTAAGAGAATAATAATCAGCACTTTTAAAGTGAAACTTTTATTACATCGTCTCAAACTTTTTCGTCTGTGTTGCATGTCGCGTGACGGTCGGCCGCGGAGTAGGGATAAAGTGAAAGGCGCTAGTCAGAGCAGTCAAGGCCAATATGGCGGCGCCTATAGAAGTTTCACTTTTACCGTGTTTTCATTAAACCACACAATCCTTTTTTTTTACTTTTTATTTGATGTTTAATAAAATTTTCGAATTTATAAACGAACTGGGGGCCTACCACCAGCTCAGAAAGCAGTATTATTTTAATATTACTTCAGTGGGAGAAAGAGATGGAGCTATCTGACCTGTAGAGCTTCATCTCTTTCCTACACTAAAGTAATATTAAAATCATACTGCTTTATGAGCTGGTGGTAGGCCCCCTGATCCATGATCTGCGTGGGAATAGTTAAAAATCCTTAATATTATAAATGCGAAAGTAAGTTTGTTTGTTACGCCTTCACGCTAAAACGGCTGAACGGATTTGGATGAAATTGGGCACATATATAGATGCTCTCCTGAAAAAGAACATAGGATAATTTTTTTTTTCCCACGGGATCGAGACTTATGCGGGTGAAACCGCGGGGCGCAGCTAGTATATAATATTATGCTACTAGATACGCCCCACGGTTTCACCCGCATAAGTTTCGATCCCGTGGGAATATCGGGATATAAAGTATTCTGTGTGTTAATCCAGGTTATAAACTATCTGTGTGCCAAACATCCAAATCCATTCAGTAGTTTTTGCGTGAAAGAGTAACAAATATCCATCCATCCACACAAACTTTCGCATTTATAATATTATAGTAGGATAAATAAAACATAATTAAATAAGTAGGATGTTGGTAAAGTAGCACCAGTGTAAAGTACCTATGCTTCATCATCATCATTTCAGCCGAAAGACGTCCACTGCTGGACATAGGCCTCCCCCAAGCACCGCCACTTCGACCGATACCGTGCTTCTCTTAAGGGGACGATAACCGACTTTAATGATTTTATACTGAAGATGACGTCTAAACGAGTAGTGTTAGTGATTTGGAAAAAATATATGTTAAATTAGAGCATTTTTCTAATATTTTAAGATAGGCATATTTTTGATTATGTTTATATTACATAGTGAAATTATTTTGTAAAGTTATGTCTAACGCGGATAAAAAACTGAGAATGACGCAAAATCTATCGAGCGTTATTTTCTGAAAACTTCACCATTTTAAAAATAATTAAATTATTGATCTTTTAGTATACTTGTTTTATTAAAATACTTTTTGTTTTACGTGTAATAAATTAATAATGCGTCTAATTTGGGACAGCGCTATTTGATGGGCGAGTCCTATTACTGGCTGGACGTACGACGCGTTGCTTGAGCTCAGTACAGAACACGCAAGCTAACCATTCAAGGTCACTGTCATATATCTGCGTCTTAACCAGCGAATTCCTGCGGCCTTCACCAGGTCATCGGTCCACCGTGGGAAGTATGCTTAACTTTAGAAAATGTGCAGGTCAGACTTTAATTATGATGGATTAGTTAAAATATTCCAAACGATTAAAACCATTTCACTCCTCAACAAATATGAGAACAATTCTGCCGACTTGTTTATCCGTACAATGGGATAAAACTTCCTAATCTCCGGGCTATGAACAAGATTCGATTAAATGTTGAAACTCTCGCCAATTAGTTAGGTTTAGTTCGACTTTTGAGCAACTACCATTAAGCCGAACAACTAGATACTAGCTGCGTGTTTTAATTAATTTTATCTACATCCATTTTATAAATCCTGAATAAAAAGTTTCTGAAACAGTTACCTTATTGCTAACATTAAAACAAGCAGTGTCATAGTAACCTTGTCCTTTCTTTGGTATTGTTCGTCGAATCGTTGAGCTCCTTTTAAGTTTTGAGTTGAGCTACACTATTACTGACAAATGCGTGCACTGACTGGACAGGTCCACTCAAATCTGTATGGTTCTTTCCTCAGAAGACCATTTCAGACACAAATCTACATGGTTCTTAAATGAAATGCTCTGACCAAGATTATTTCAGGGTTTTTATATACACATTGACATTAATGAATTTTATTTACACAATGACATGAATGTGAACTTTTAAAGTATTTAATTATTTTAATTATTGTGAATGTGAAGACTATGTGGGTCATTCCTTTTAGTTTTGTTTTTTATTATTTTTTCAGTTAGTTTTAATCATGGTCTGACAGTTTGAGTAATTTAAGTGGCCTACCAAAATGTCCTTTTTTTGGTATTGTTCGTCGAATCGTTGAGCTCCTTAAATTTTGAGTAGAGCTGCACGATAACTGACAAATGCGTGCACTGAGTGGACAAGCCCTCTCAATCTGTGTGGTGCTTTCCTCAAAATACCACTTCAGACACCAATCCACATGGCCTTCACATGATCTGACCAAGATTATGTCTGGACTTTAAAAGAGACTGAGACCTCTGAGTTTGTTTCGGCCTTTCTTCTCAGAGTAGTCAGTTAGGAAAAACCTACTTACAGAAATAAAATCATTTATCATTTAACCATAATATCATCCAAACGAGTGTTACAATGTTGTACTAAATTTCATTATGCAACTCCTTTGCTTTTTCGATCCCTTCCTTACTCATCAAACAGCCACATTCTCATTACAAAATTCTTGGTATATTTATGAATTTCAAAAAAAGAACATTGTCATGTACGCGCATCTCACTACCACAGCGCCGTAATTAAAAAAAAAAAAGGTATTCGAATTCACGTCGTATCCCGCCATTTTATTCGATATTAGTATTGCAAACATTTTTTACTTTGTTGTTACAAAAATGAGTGATACAAGCTTTGATAACATACCATCAGACATAGTTTTTTTGTATTAGATACTCAGCAATTAAACTTTCTAATCTGCCAATAATTAATCACATAGCATCACGCCTGTATTCCCCAAAGGTTTGGGCAGAGGTGTACCTATATAGTACACACATATTTCTACAGTTATGTTTAAGTCCCATGTAATAGAGAGCGAGCCTATTGCCATCTATCGGGCACAAATTCAGACTCCGGGCTGCTATTGAGAAATTCCAGATGGAAAATCCAATAACACTTTGCCCGACCCGAGAATCGAACCCGGGACCTCAAGCTCAGTAAAAGCACTTGAGACCACTAGAACAACCAGGCAGTATTTAATCACGTACACAATATATAAAAGGATTCCATGTTTAGAACAACTACTGCAACAACTCTCTTTTCATGGTATGTTTATGTCGTTGAAGGCGACTAAGGATTTTGGTTCAGTACCATCTTCCTTTGTATTAATAGAAAATAGAAAATATTTTATTGGCCAGGTAATACAGTAAGCAGATTTACATGTTAACACCAAGTTGAGACGGCATGAGTAGATTAAAATATTACCTATAGCTAGGTTACAAAATATTATTTACCAATGAGCCCCAAAATAGACAGTTAGTCTGTATCTTGGGGCTCGGGGTACGAATTCCATAGTGGAGACTAGAGAGGTGATTCCAGGTGTTGTGTGGTATATCTGGTGTGTTTGTGTACGTGTGATGTGAGTGTGGTGTGTGAGTGTGGTGTGTGATGTATGTGAGTGTGGTGTGTGTGATTGTGGTGTTTGGTGTGTGTGAGTGTGTGCGTATTTGTTCCCATTGTGTAACGTTTGATTCAGTGTCAGGTCAGGGTAACTAGATTAATTGCTCCGAGTCATCATAACCAGAGTTTTGCAACATTTCCTTTTTATATTTTTTAAACTGAATGAAGTAGTATTTTTGATATCACAGAGTTTGCAGACTTTATTGTGCGTATTAATAAGAGAGTAAGCTGGAGTAAGCTAGAGTCTAGCTAGCAATGAGGTGTTGTCAGGTGTAGGGATTCTATAGTTTCTTTTGCTTATGATTTATATGTAATCGGGTCTGTTTTTAATTGTTTTATGAGTTTTGATGCAGGCAGAAAGAATAAAAAGCTGGCCTATCAAGTTCATTTCCATTTCTGGTTAGTCTTATCTGTACCTACTTAGATTAAAAACAAATTGAAACGCAAATTTTTTACTACCGCAATATCTTGGAAGTTAAAAAAAAGCCACTCCGGGAGTGCCGACAGAATTGAAAACTTGAACAAGATCGCCTTGCTGGAAAAAAATACTTGTATAGAACATTGGTACGTAACCTTATCTAAATAAAGAGCACAATCGCGTTTACAAAACCTTTAAAGTAAAAATACTTGCATAGAATATTGATTCCTAACGTAATATAAATAAAGATTACAATCGCGTTCACAAAAATGAGGTGTCGGTAACGGTGTTGCGAGTTCAATTGTTTTGTCCCATCTCAAAAATGCCCAACGCGCCTAAAGAAGTTTTCACTTCAAAAACGAGCGAGCTTTACAGTAGTCGCAGCTCACCTTGGTAATGAGCAACATTTAGCGCCGGCGCCCACTGGCGTCACGGCACGGCAAAGGACTTTTATGCCACGAATAAAAATATACCTTATATGTATGACAATAGAATTGAAATTTCAGTGATGATGCCTAAAGACGTCGCGGCATGCTTAAGGATGCCGCGGCATCGTAGCCGTTGAAATTTCAATTATATTGTCATATTATTAAGTTATATTTCTATTCGTGGCATAAAAATCCTTTGCCGTGCCGTGCCGCCAGTGGGCGCCGGCCCTAACATTTTATCCTGAAAACAAAAAAATGTTTCAGGTATTATTAGAAATGATTTTTCGTAACGAACAATAATTATTTTTTAATGAAAATTGTATTTTCTTTAATTAACAATAGGAGTAATGCAATTTTTATTCCAGATAGTTATTTTTGTTCAATTTGGGGGAGAACGGAGACAATAGACATATGATAACTAAATTTTGAGATATATACTTGTGATTTCAAAGTGTTTAAAAACCGTTGAAAAAACTGGTGAAAATAGCATAACTTGTTTTTAGTGTAAAACATGCTCGTTTTACTGTAAACTAAATTCTTATAAGTGTTATACTTTATTATATACCAATGAGAAATATTATACAGATAACAAAACAGTTATAGTTATCATTTAATATGGGGTTCATAGAAAAATAGCGAGAAATCGGCTTTTAAACGCAAATGGTCCGAAAAGGGGCGGGGCCTTGTCAAGGTCGTTTCTGACAGCCAACTCTAGCACCACGCGCGCTCATTGGTCATAAGATGTACAGGATAGGATAGGTAATAGGATATAACAATCGGTCCCTGGCTCCGTCTTTCTGAAAAGTTTTAAGAAATCTTTCATTTAGTATTCAAAAGTACCCTATGCTATTTTCCAGGTCTGTACTGAGCTACTACTCTGCAAAACACTCAAATTACGTTATTAGTTTAATCATGAAAGCGTAAAACAAACAAATTCACTACAGAATCACAACGTTAATGGATAGGGATTCTCCGAACACATTCAATTATTCAACTTATTAAATTAATCCGTGCCAGGTAAATGTCATTAAATTATTACTCGCAGCGTATTGACTCCAGCCGTCATTTACAAATGAATTCGCGTGTGGCTGACGAGTACCCATGGGTCATCCATATTCACGCTTCAGAGCTGATAGAATATTATGTGTTATTTTATTACTAAACTAGGGGTTGCCAGCAATTTTATCCGCGTGGCCAACTAGGGAACTAAAATATTGATTATTAATATCGAATATTTGGTATTAGATATAAAAAAAGTATTTAGAAACTTTCCAAATGCCTTTTTAGGGTTTCGTAGTAAACAAGGAACCCTTATAGTTTCGTCATGTCCGTCTGTCTGTCTGTCTGTCCGCGGTCTAGCTCCGAGACCCTTAGTACTAGAAAGTTGTAATTTGGCATAGGTATATATATTAATTACGCCGTCAAAGTGGTAAAACAAAATTATGAAAAACATTTTTTTTTAGGGTACCTCTCATACACGTAAAGTGGTTTATTTTTTTATTTTTTTACCCCATAGTGAGGGTATCATTGGAAAGGTCCTTCAAAAATATTGTGAGTTTGTGAAAACCATTTTTGGATTCAGGGATTCGTTTGCGAAATATTAAGCTTTAAAGTGCTAATTTTTGTTACAGTCAAGTGTAAATGCCCCCCTGCCGCCCCCTGCCGGCTAAATGGTTGGTTTTGGGTGTGTGAAAAAAATCACAACAGTAGCTTATATAACGAAATTAAAAGGAAAACTATCACAGCTAAGTAGGCTCTACAGGTTAACGAGTAATAATCGACCAATTTAACTTTGCAGTTGCAAAAACATGTTTTCCCATACATTCCGTATGGGAGAACATATTTTTCAACTACAAAGTTAAGTTTGTTTTTGGGATAAATTCATCCCAACTACGGAACCCTTCATTGTGCGTGGTCCGACACGCACTTGGCCGGTTTTTTTACATTACATTACTCTAGGGAACTAGTTGGCCACATTCTTATTTCCATACAGTAATGTTGCCAAATTAATTAAAACAGCGAAACATTTGACATCTATTTGCGACGTTGCCTACTTTCAGAATAAACGCTCTTAAAGTGGAATAATCTAATTTTCCGTATAAATATGGTTTGTGGAGTTATTTTAACCACTTATTTCCAAAAGTGCACTACAAAAACGCTTGGTGTAGAAATATAAAATGATCTTGGGGGGGGATAGTGCCATGATGAGAAATGGGGAGAAACATTGACAAGATAAATGGACCAGATTTGAGATGAGATGATTAATTACCCGATGGAAGTGGGTAGCCTTGAAGAAATGTACAAGGTAAGTAATAATGAAGGAACTTTCCGATGACTTGTTACTTACTTAATCACGTCTATTATCAATGTTTAATTAATTATTTAACAGTGAAAAATGGTTATTATAAGAGATTATTTCCACAATTTAACTTACTAACTTACTTATTCTTGTACCTACCTACTAAATAGTTTTGAAGGGTTTTCTTCTATTAGTACATTTATTTAAAATTAAACAAAATACACTGACGAGTAATATAAAAAAGCCACTTGCAAAGTGCCACAAAAATCTAAAGGTAACTTTATTAACACACGTATTTACATGATTTAAAAACTATCAGATTTAAAATAATAATAATAATAACCCCACCGTCGTATCTCTACGTTGACGTCGTGGTGGGGCTTGCGCACTCCAAACTCTAGGCCTGTGCCGGTAGAGTTTACTTTGCCGGAACGGGTCTGGGATTAGGAGCCAGACCAAGAGAGATACAAAAACCCGCAGGGCAGTATGTGGCGAGCTGTTGGGCAGTAGCGACCCCACGGACCCTATCTCCCGGGAGAAGTCTTGTTCCTCACCTCTGGCTTGCCTTTATTGGCCGGCTGGAGTGAACACTGACGAGGAACAGAGCTCCCGCCTCATTCTTGCCTTAATTGGCCGGCTTGAGTGGAGATTCGCAAGAGCAAACGTGCTCGGAGGAAGGAAGTATTCCAGTAAGATGCTGGTAGGGATCTTGACCGTACTTCCGGGATTGTCCTGATAGCCGTGGAATACCTCTCCACTCCTCATAAGCACCTCAGGACGTGTTGCCCCCTTGTCGCTACGACACTATGTGCTAGCGACCGTTTTCGGGGGCCCATTATTGAGCGTGCAAGTCACCCCCTGCCATTTTATCCGTGTACATTTAAACATTGATTAGGCAGGGGCCATAGTCCTTCCATAGCTCCAGGTAACCAGTCCACTTAAGCCACCCAAACCCATAGTCCAATATCTTTGTTTCCATATTCTGCAATAGTCCTACACCAACCGGGGGTTGTCCTTGGGTGCCCTTGTATAGTGCGAACAGGGATAATCGTCGGTTGGTGCCTCAACACTTAAAAATGTCTAAGGGGCCTACGAGTTGGCTTCGGCCCCTCGTACGCCTTCCAAAGGTCCGGGACCCCAGTGTCCCGAGATTTGTCAAAGACATTTTAAAATAATAATAATATGTACAAGTATATAAAAAGGGGAGGGGGAAATAAGCATAGGGGATCAAAAAATTCGTTCGCATCGCTGTTAATAGGAAAAGTGCCCAAAAGGCTGGCAGCATTGCCACGTTGTATGGCAATGCTGATTCTTTGGCCAAAGAATAGGCCAGCTCTCTTGGTCACGTGAAGAGTCGACCAACCGCTTGGTGATGTCTTGAAAAATTTGGTGGGCACTCGGAATCCATGGCCCTAGTGTTTCAACCCCAAACGGCTCAAACATATAAGTCCCAATAGATTGGAGTATTTGTGCCGTTTGAGGTTTTCCGCACCTGCAGCAGCAGCCCCAGCACAGCCGTGCTAGGAAGATGGGATGGCGCAAGGGTGTCAACACACGTTGCATCCCACACCAAAGGCCTACCTACCTTCCAAGGCATTATGGTAATTCCGTTTGGTCTCTTCCCATCGTTGCGTGCCAAGCCATTGGGTTCTAAAACGGCTGGCACTCCGGCGGTGACAAGAGCACGGCGGATGATGTCATTGATGCTGGCGTGCCGTGCTATCCGGCCTGCGCTCTTACTGCAGGATAGATCATGATGTCCGAGACAGGCGACACCTTCACCACATTGGCAGCGATGCGGAGCCACACAAAGAGCGTCCAGACGCAGACAGGTAGCGAGCTGGAAAGTGGTATCACCCAGCATAGTGCCTATGTTGAGTGACGGTAGCGCCTGAAGTTAGAGACCCGACTCCCACAGCCAGCAGGCTCAGCAGTATTGGTGGACGTATTAATAAGATTTTTCCGTACCAACCTGTAAAGCGGCTCATCCCACTGCCTCTGAGAAGATGGTTTCACGGCCGATCTGTATTCTGCTTCCCAGGCGTTCTCCGCATCGGTCATGCACGGCACTTCAGAGTCAACCAGGCAGGGGGCAAAAAAATTCCTGGTCAACTTTTCAGTGCTATGGACAGAGGACAGGAACGCGGCTAATACTGGTAATTTTGCGGAATCTAAACACACGAGTTAGTTACATGAAGTAAAAAACAATCTAGAAAAAACGTGTGGCACTCGGGGACTGCCGCGGTAAAGCTATTGCATAGCATTTGTAACCTCCATACTTCCTATTTGTCAACGCTACACTTGGGATGATGACGTGATGACATAAAACAAAAATTACGTTCCCATGACAACATCCCGTTGTCATGGGAACCGTCATTACATGGTAGGCGAAGTGGGGGGTGTTAGGTTTTTTTCGTTACGGAATTTCTTGATTCGGTCGCCACGCTCAAAGCCCGCGATAAAAGCTATGCAATAGCTTAAAAACGTTTTATAGGTGTTTTTTATGCGCTATTAAATACACTTGAATGTTGGTTTCGGAAATATTTCATGATAAGTTAGTGGCTTTTTTATATTGCTCGTCAGTGTAGTTACCAAAATAAACTGATCTGTAATATTGAGTAATTTTGAATCAAATATTTATGTTGGCAAACGTTTTTATCCTCTAAAAAATCCACAAAAAGCAATCCATCCAATACCAAAACTTTTCAAAAGGTTATTTTAAACAATTCGCTGAATTTTATTTAAATCTGTGCTAGGTATAACGTTACCTGCGTTTTTTAATTTTTTTAAGTCTTCTTCAGCGTAGGCCTACTGAAATACAACATGGTTAACGTGGGGCAGACAGGGACAGGTTGATGCATTTATGGGATGATAGAAAGAGATGCACATATAGAACACAATCCGTCTCCATTGCACGAGCGAATGCACCGGCTGCGTACGGTTAACAGATAAAATAGTGCAATATAAATGTCGGAGTTAACAGTTCTGTTTTTGAGATTTTTTTTACTGAAATTAAACTGTGTTGGTTGGCTTTATAAAACCCTATGTTTAATATTATTTAATTAAAAGTTTATCCTTCCATGCATTCTTTTCCATGCATGGAAGGATTTAGGGGAGGCCTTTGCTCAGCAGTGGCATAGCGTAGGATACTTAAAAAAAAAGAAAGTTTATCACGACTAATATAAAAACGTGTGGACACAGATAATAAAATTCCTTAGCTTCAAAAAATTAATTAAACTTGTACGGCGTTTTCATTTATGTAGATAAATAAAATAGGGTATTATTTACCGCAGATTGTTCGTATTGTTTTAAGAAAAAAGTTCTTTATGTAAAGTTCGTTAACGTTGAGTGGTGGCACACAAATCATCACTAAAATCTATTTCAACATAAAGACTGCAATATTTCCCTAAATACTGAAGCCCGTTGCACCTTGCCCTGTTGTCTGTACTAGCCCACACGTGTGGCGCAAACGAGCCGGCCTTATAATGAATAGCCGTCGCCTGCCACCATATTTCAGCGAATTAACAAATGACCCGCTGTCATTGTACGCGCGGCGCACAATTTTTCTGCGCACCGTACCTAACGGCTTGATGTAGGTGCGGTTGGCGGTACTGTTACGTTCTCGTTGCTGCTGTTGGTACCGCCGAATTAATGTTGGGTTTATGGTGTATACGTTGTCTGTGGTTTGTTATGATTGATACTGGGCTTGTAATTAGACAGAAACTTAGACATTTCAGAAGAGTTTGGTAGACATCATGTTAATGTGGCTATTAGTGATGATTTTGCTTGAAAACAAAGCGTTGAAATTTAAGTAGTTCAACCTATAAAGATTTTTTTTTCTAATGAAATCCAGAGTAAGAATTATAAAAAATTTAAGAGGTAACCGAATAAGATCTGATTCCGACACCAAAAGTTTGTTTGTTTGTTCATTTAACATGAGTTAAATGAATAAACAAAAGAGAAAATAAAACTGTTACACATCAGGAGTTATGTGCAGTTTTATACACTCAAAACTCATGCAATTTCATAAATATGGCGCTCAAATTCAACATTCCATTGCAGGGGTACGCTCAACAGCAGCACAGATAACATCAAAATCATTGAGAAATGTACATTAATAAAAAAATGGATAAGGGAAAGGGAGCAAAAAAAATCTGTACGTGTCGTGGGACAACCGGTTGAAACGAAGTAACTTTCGCTGTATAGTTTGCATTAATACAGAGCCATCTATTGTAAGTTTTTAGAAGCTAAAACCGTATACTAGCTAACTCTGTATTAAAAAACAAAAACAAAAACTTTGGACAGTTGAAACTTGAGACCTTGAAACTGACTTTTTCGGGCATAATGCTTTTTCGTTACGTGACGTTCTACCATGCAACTCCTACCACAAGCCGCGTAAAAGAACTACGTTCCAAAACTTTTTGATAAAAACCTGTCAGAAATTTACGAAATAAGAGTAGATCAATGTTTTGAAAAGTAAGCATAACTACCACGGAACAGAAAAAACAGTGGAAGTGCAAAGTAGGCGTGGCACGCGTGTCACAATTAAGCGCTGTTACGCAACTTTACTTCAGTCGTGTTCTAGCAACGCGTCGAGCTGCTAGTCTCGAGACAAATTTATTTTTACGTAAATATGCCGTATTGTTCTGTTTTGGAGTGCAAAAATGATAGTAGGAGAAATAATCTTAAAAATGGAGATGTTTCGTACCTTCAGTAAATATGATTTTATTTATTTTCTAATAAAATCTCAGTTTTTGTCAATTTACTAATAATTTAATAGAACGTTTAGTTAAAATCAACTTTATATGATTAAAATAAAGTTTATATTGGATTGAATGTATTCACTATTTCGTTCTCGAAAGTTCTTCGCTACTCAATTAGGGATGTAGTCAGGTCGGGTATTGATGTTATAGATAGTTATCGATAAAAGAAAATAAGTACCTAATTTAATATTTGTTGTATAACATTACAATACAGATATAATGTCGCCTAACATTCATACACGATATATAAGGTTGCATAGATGCTATATAGCGAGATTGTAATCAAACTTTTACATAATGTTTGAGACGCGTTGCATTGTTCAGCCGGTAATTTCAAGTCATTTCGGTGTGTAAGATCATGATAAAAGCTTCCACACCGGGTTGCCGATGCCCGCCTCAAGGATAATACATAATTAAATTAGTACATAATTTCAAACTTTTTATTTATAAAAAGTTATAGTAATAGTAAATAATTGCGAGAGATCAAGGTGGATTGTTGTATCCTTCGCCAGATGTTGTCAAAATATGTCAGACGGCGGAAACATTTTTAAAAAACGTTGACATAGGGGTTTTTCGAAAGGAAGTGGCGATAACTCTAATTATGCGAAAGTTTATAGGAACTGTTTTATTTAATGATATTGCCTCCCATCAAATAGGCGAATTTCCTGCGTCCAATCACGTCACTGATTTGATGAAGGTAATAGTCGAAAAATATATAAATGTTCGTGTACACAATTTCGCCGACCCCGCAGAATAAACGCGCAAGTTTAAAATTGTTGTTGTTTTTAATGAATATTGATTAACATCAAAACCGCCGCAATAGTAGTTACGCGTTTATTCTGCGGGGGCGGCGATTTGTTAAAATTAAAAATAAGACTTTCGAAACGCCAGTTTTTAACAAATACGTTCTATTTCAAGGATAATAAATAAAAAGATAGAACAACGCATTTTTAATTTCAACCCAAGCACAGATAATATAATACTACACCCAAGTAAGATGATTTTCACAATTTATTCAATATTACCTGTGGTACCTGCCGCCCGCGGCTCCGCCTGCGTTGTATTAGTACTTCTCCCAATATACCTAATAAAATATAGCTACATACATATAAAAATAATATACCTACCTACCCTATTTTACGTACCTACCTACCTACCCACCTACCCTTCCTATTCAACGTACCCTACCTACCTACCTACCCGACATTTTTTAAACTTTTCCTGTGTTCAGGCGAACACAACAAAAATGAATTATTCAAATCGGTCAAGCCGTTTTTGAGTTTTAGCGAGAACAACGAATAGCAATTGATTTTTATTATTTAGAAGATATTATTTAAAACTAAAATCTTATATATTATGTAAGATTCTATTTTTAAATAATACTACGTCATTCATCTTACAGTTTTACTCAACTCTTATTTTCTCGAATTATGAAATCGGGTATCTATCGATATCGATAATGTTATTGAAAATTCAATGTGTTGCTGCCTTGATCGAGTAGCAGAAGACACGACCTATGACGCGAATGACAACCTTACGACTAACGCAATTAAGTTTATAATTGCGACAACTGAGAATACCGCCATCTATGGTTGGGTAGCAGAATTTACTTGGCGATCGAATCCAGTTTGACTTTAGATTATAAATCGTCGTTGATACTTTCTGCACGAACGCAAAATAAATCCTATTATAAGAGCTTGAAGGTTTCTTTCCTAATGTAAAAATCTGTGACTTATGCTAGTTTTGACTAAAATTTAAACGACAAATCAAACGATCGGCTTATTTGTAGTGCATTATATGATTATCAGTTTATTTGTGAGGGTTTGGCGACAACGGTTCTCATAGTAATTTTGTTGCATTGCACTTCCACTGTTTTTTCTGTTCCGTGATAACTACCATAACTACTTACCTTTTTTCAAGATAATATTTACATCATTTAAAAACTTACAGACTTAAAATAATAATAATATGTACAGGTGTATAAAAAAGGTGTAAAAATAATCATAGGGCATAAAAAAATAAAGGTAATTATATAATAATAAAAAACAAAAAAAAAAAAAACAGTGGCACTCTGGGAGTGCCGACAGAAGTGAAAACTTGAACAATTTAAAAAAAATACTTCCAAAACCTTTAAAGTAAAAATACTTGCATAGAACATTGATCCGTAACGTAATATAAATAAAGAGCACAATCGCGTTTACAAAAATGAGGTGTCGGTAACGGTGTCGCGAGTTCGTTTTTTCCCATTTCAAAAATGCCCAACGCGCCTAAAGAAATTTTCAATTCAAAAATTGCTTACCTACTCATTTGCCTACCTATCACAACCTGTGAAAGGTTCACTCCATTCACTCAAACCTTCTTTTCCAACCACCACGAAGTAAACCTTACAAATCTTCCAGGTAATATTTACCAGTTGACACCTGAAGTTTATTCCGTTTTTCGATCCAGACAAAGCCGATTTCTCACTGGTTGGAATCCAGTTGAGTCCCAGTACTTCGGGCTTTCCCTGTCGGATTAGGTCTGAGGAGCTTTGGTCGAAACCTATTACTGATTTATAGACAAAGGTTTTATGATCAGCTGGTTCATTTGGCTTTTTTGGCTTGGAAGTGGTTATGGATAGCAATGGAAGGCAGTTAAGGGAGCTAAGTTGAGTACGACAAATTAATATGGGCTGTATTATGCAGTGAACGTCAATGAAAATCCTAAAATGTATTCCTAAATACATTTTGAATTAAGTACACTAGAATATTGTACACCAGATGGGTATGTTCCTTTATGTTGTAATAATTAGTATCTGGGCGACCGAGCTCTGCTCTGGTGAAAATAGAGAATGCTCATTTTAGTATAGGATAGTTCATACTAATCCGGATTTTTAAATTGCTAAGGCATGTTGCATCAGCCAAGCTAATTCAACAAAAATACACTGCTCTAGCCCAATCCGTTCTAACCTATTGCATTCCTATCTGGGGGGTTGCCTCTATAACTAAATTCTTAGATGTGGAAAGATCACAGCGTGCCCTCATCAAAACTATGTACTTTAAGCCGTATCGTTTTTCTACACACGAGCTTTACAAACTATGCGACCTGTTAATTGTAAGAAAGTTATATATTCTGATTTCTACCTTAAAAATGCATAAAACCACGGTATTTGACCTAAGTACTGTCAGTAAAAGAAGAAATCACGGTCGTATTGCGGTGGTTAGAGTTCGTACCGCATTCGCAAAGCGGCAGTATGTTGCCCAAACTACTTTTCTTTATAACGCCATAAGCAAAAATAAGCCGATTAACCGAAAAACCCATTACGAATGCAAGAAAGCCCTGACTGCATGGCTAAAGACCCTTACTTATGAAGAAACTGAGGCACTTCTGAAACCGGTTATTTAATAATATTATATAAAAAACTTACCTTATACACGGAAGGAATGATAACGTGAACTAAATAAAATTACTATAGGTACAATTGTCTTCTTCACACTGATAATATGCTTTTGGTTTCCCTTTCTTTTTTACTCGCTCACACAAACACATACACACACACCCTTACATATACAAATACACACACACATTCACCAACATCCCCACACACGCAGAAAGATGCACACACACACTACTCACTCGTCTATACCTGAAGTCGGAATCTGAGAAGGTTATGAAATTTAAAAAAACAAGCTTAATGTCGTTCACGACTGAGTTCCAATTTCATAGCATTTTTTTTTAAATAATTTAGTATAATTGTCTCAGTTTACGAATTCATGTACCTAATTATTTTTTTTTTAATTTTCTAATTTTAGTTTTGTTATTGTACCATCTTTGTTAAAATTCTGTAATTAACAGGCTTTGTTTGTCATACACATAGTTATGGAAGAGGGAGGTCTTCTGGCACAGGTATCTCCATACTTAAAAGAAGGCCTCTACAATTTATTTGTTAAACCTGTTGAAATGAAATAAATGAAAAAAAAAAAATATATCAAGCACATACTAATTCCATGCTGCATGATAGTGGGTACTTATTAATTCCATGCTGCCATGTTATTATTTATTATCTTGTTCTAAACTTTGGGCGACCGAGCTCTGCTCGGATGAAAATACAGAGAAAACGAATTTTCTCAGATATGAGGACCTAGCTAGATTGATTTTTCGCCCCCGTAAATCCCCCTATATTGCAACTTTCATCGAAATCGTTAGAGTCGTTTTCGAGAACGTGATTACAAATATATTATATACAAATATTTCTCGTTTAATAGTATATGATAAGAAACAGATTTTCCTCCTGTAACAAATAATAATAAATTAATTTGAATTATTTTGGTCTGGTTAAGGCCTTATTAAGGCAACAGTAAGTTATTAAATGCTTAAAAATCAGTTTCATTTTTGTATGGGACTCCGGCCATAACATGTACACTTTAGAAAACCTGGGAAACGAACCCCTAAATACAATAAAGACTGTTTTTTTCCATAATATCTAATACTTTTTGGGCACAAAATAAAAACCGAAAATGTTTGACGTTTGTCAGGAGAAATACGACCATCGACAGCTAGCCATTTTCGTCCAGAAGTACCTACAAATCTACAATCCACTAAAGCAGTTTTTTATTTTTATGATCACACTTTCTAATTATTCAAAAAAGTTGTATAAGATAGCTATCTTAAAATAGTACAGAAATACATGCCTTTCATATTTATTTAAATGACGTCTACGTGATATTATTATGTTAAAATGTAACATGATTTCTGGACGAAAGCAGTATGCAAGTAAAACGACGCCATGATGAATAGAATATGGCAATAATTTGTTAAACTATTATTTTTTGTGCCGAAGTAATCAGGGGAATAAACAGGAAAGAATGTTTTTCCTCAATTCGTGGAATTTTTTCCTTTTTTTACATTAACGTACACTTTATGGCCGAAAATGAAACATCTCCTTTAACTATACAATAATTTTAAATTTTACTGTGGTAAACCTTTATCTCCTCTCGCACTAGTAGAACAATGTTGAATTTACTGCTAACACGTCGTAATATAAATAATTTTGTTTCAGTACCAAGAACTGGCGGTACTAGAGCAGGCTGTGGCTCTCCTGGGTGACACGTACAACACCATCCGTGACCTCATCCCCACGCCAGAGATCAGGGACTTCTCTGACGCTCTACACTCGTACATTACCAAGATAATTCTCAAAATAATCTACAAGCCACAAGTTTTCTTAAACAAAAAGTTGTAAGCTATTATTTATTTAGACCAATTACCTAAATGCCAACGTGTTAGTCATTAATTCGTAGTTCTAAAATGTAAAAACAGGCCAAGTGAGTGTCGGACCACGCACAATGAAGGGTTCCGTAGTCGGTATGAATTTATCCTTAGAACAAATTTAACATTGTAGTTGAAAAATATGTTTTTCCATATATTCCAACTGCAAATGTAAGTTTGTAGGTACGCACAATATTCAGAGATTTGCAATGTTATTTAAAAACTATAGACTAAGTCTAGAAGGATTTTCTGTTTTTCTTTTTTTAAATTTTATGCTCAGTAGTTTCAGAGATAACCCCATGGTAAATTTTTGTCTATTTTCTTAAATAAGTTTAAAACTGTTTATTTTAAAATTATTTAAAAATATGTTTGAGAACCTCATAGTAAGTCCTTTCATTTGATAAATCCATATTCAAAATTCATTTATTTACGTTACACGTCCGTAATTGGGTCACAGAAATTCATATGTGTACCAAAATTTCAATTTAATCGGTCTATTTTGAGCAAATTGGCTGTGACAGACGGACAGACAGACTCACGAGTGATCCTATAAGGGTTCCGTTTTTCATTCAGACGTACAGAACCCTAAAAATATCAATTTCCCTACAATTCGAAGTTGTCAGTTACCTATTGAAAGCAATAGCTAACTAACAACTTAAAAGATTTTTGCCTCAACTCTAATTAAAACCTTATGAAAGATTAACTCAAACTCAAATCATTTATTTCAATTAAACCATTTACAGGCACTTTTGAATTGTCAAGGAATCGGTCAGTCAGAAATAGGTATGAAGCTAGTTGCCCATTCCAAAGCGTAGTAGGTACCTATGGAGAAGAACGGGCAAGAAACTCCACGGACACTCTTTTAAATAAAAAATTGTTACAAAATATTGGTTACATCATTCATGTTGAAATTATACATGTGAAAACAATGTAGAAAGACGTGCACGTTAGAAGCGTCCGTAATAAAAAGATAAAAAAGAACAATTCAAAAAATTAAAAATAAGCCCTGGCAGCTAAGAGATGACCAGTCCCAACTGACGGCGCCCGTTCACGAACATGACGCATGGATTAGCACCATTCAGCTCAACCATTTTGAAGGGAGCTAAATGATCCAACACACGCGCCACCATCAGCGAAACATTTGAGTGAGCATGACATACTCACAGCTGCCAGGGCACATTCAAGTCAATGCAAGACATATTACCCGGTAAATGGTAACTCTTCAGTACATAGTGCTCACATAGTATGTTTTGCAATTATATAATACTACAATCTTCAGCAGCTCCAACAGTATTTGCAAATGTTAATCAATTAGTTGTGGTTGTGGAGCAGGACCAGCATTGAGCCAAGCATTTTTATCATTGATGTAATCCCCCAACGTATAATATGCCTGCCTGCATAGTGTGCGTTTTATACAAGATTTGAATTTCAATAAATGAATAAATAATGTACCCTAACAAACTACTTCGCTTAATAATGTTATAAATAACTACCCTTGCTTATTCGCCGCCATTTTGTATGCATGGCAAAACACTTAGCAATATTCAAATGGGAGCTCCGATCTAAAGCAATTTATTGTTTGACCTGAACTTAATTGTTGTGTGTGATATTTGAGTTATGATTGCGTTTACTAATAGGTAATACTGGCAACCAAACTAGTAACAGGACCTTTGAGATTAAAATGTCTTCTACGTTATTTAAAGAAAGTAGCTCCGGATCTAGAGGAAGGCAAGCCGGGGCCCGTGCCCCGGGCGCCAACTTCAGGGGGCGACAAAGTCAAGCGTAGCAGACAAGTGCACCATCCAGCACACCACAACTATGCAATAAATGAGACGCGAAGCACATATTATAATCTTTTTATTTTTTCTTTTTTACAACAGTTTAGGCGCCCCTCTTGGATTTCCGCATTATCGATCGATAAAATTTGATTAATATGTAGCTGGCAAAATTTGCAACCAGACCTCGAAACCTATCCTTCTGCAGCGAGGTGTGAGACAGGGAGACGTTATCTCTCCGAAACTGTTCACCGCTGCACTGGAGGATGTCTTCAAGGTTCTGGATTGGAAAGGGCTAGGCATCAACATCAACGGCGAGTATATCACTAACCTTCGGTTTGCCGACGACATAGTTTTCATGGCTGAGACCATGGAGGAACTCAGTACAATGCTCGATGACCTCAGTAGAGCCTCCGAAAGAGTGGGTCTTAAATTGAACATGGACAAGACAAAGGTCATGTTAAATGCCCATGTGACACCCACTCCCATGAAGATCGGAGACGCTACGCTCGAAGTTCTGGACGAGTATGTTTACCTAGGACAAACTGTCCAGCTAGGTAGGTCCAACTTCGAGAAAGAGGTCAATCATCGAATCCGACTCGGCTGGGCAGCGTTCGGGAAGCTACGCAATATCTTTTCGTCCCACATACCACAGTGTCGTAAGACGAAAGTCTTTGACCAGTGCGTGTTGCCAGTGATGACCTATGGTACTGAAACGTGGTCGCTCACAATGGGCCTTATCAGAAGGCTAAAAGTCACCCAAAGGGCTATGCTTGGAGTTTTCCTACGTGATCGAATCAGAAATGAAGATATCCGCAGGAGAACCAAGGTAACCGACATAGCCCAAAGAATTGCCAAACTTAAGTGGCAATGGGCAGGGCACATTGCTCGCAGAACGGATGGCCGATGGGATCGAAAGGTTCTGGAGTGGCGACCACGTACCGGAAGACATAGCGTTGGAAGGCCTCCCACAAGATGGACCGATGACCTTGTGAAGGCCGCTGGAATCCGCTGAATGCGGAAAGCACAGAATTGGTTGAAGTGGCGGTGCTTGGGGGAGGCCTATATCCAGCAGTGGACGTCTTTCGGCTGAAATGATGATGATGATAATGGCAAAATTTTCATTTAGAGAAAATTTGAATATCGCGGGCTAACTTAGCGCATCCCCACCAAAGATTGGCGGGGGGCGGCAGACAGCAGTTTTTACCCCGCCTCAAAAAAATTCTAGATCCGGGGCTGAAAGAAAGTAAAAATTACCAGAGACACCAGAAAGTGAGTGAGATTGACCAGATGTCTGTTGTAAATGAAACAAAAGGAGTATGTAAGGATAGTAGCAGGTGGTGTTCTGTGGTTTCTGCCTACCCCTATTGGAAGAAGGCGTGAGTTTATGTATGTTTATGTAAACATATCAAACAGCCAAATCGAGATAAAAACCAAATTAAGTATCTACTCTTTACAAAACCATGTAAAGTTATGAAGCCTACCTGTAACGTCGAAACTTCTTAAGATAGGTACTAGGATCTACAGGGTGAAATTGAATTCATGGGCATCCTCTTAAGGGGTTATTGTACTAAAAATAATTAGCTGTTCCCTACATTTTGACGAGCTATGCAAACATAAATGTAGGGAACAACAGATGTTTTTTTTCGCGATTTTGTGTTTCGGTCCCATAGTGAAGGTTGTTCATAATGATAAGTACAATGACCCTTTAAGAGGATGCCCATGAATTCAATTTCATCCTGTAGATCTTTAAAGTTAAGCTGTGGTTTTGGTTATAAAATCATTTCGATCGATTTTGCGACTTTCCCGAGTGCTAGATTTCATGTGACATTATGGATGATTTGCATTGAAGCACAAAAAGGCCATTGTTCAATTATTTCAACTTTATTCTCAAATTACGAAACGTAACACACAGTCATTGCTAACTATACTCCGTTTGAAATAAGATTAGACATTTAAACAAACCTTTTTTATAGTTCGTTCAACCGATTTTGACTTCTATTGCGTAGGCATAAGAATGGCATTAAAAGCAAAAAAAGTGGTTACAAACCAACTGTTTACTGCAGCTGCCATTTGTCATGCCACCAACGCAATAGAAGTCAAAATCGGTTGAACGGACTGTAAAAAACGTTTAGTTAAAAGTCTAATCTTATTTCAAATGGAGTATAGAATGCCACGTGTCGTACACGTGTTGTTCTGCAAATGGACCCCTAATTACAAACTAGTAGACCAACTGTGATGGGGTTGCATTAAAAAATAGCTTGCGTCAAATTGCAGCAATTATACTAAAGGAGGGTATACATGTAACTGTAAGTATGACAAGCCTGTTTGAACAATTATTTTGTACAAACGTGCACATCTTCCCTATAGGCTCTGTGCAAGCAAGCTGGAGCATCACAAGTTTTTACAACTTGTTATAATTAGATAGAAAGCAGGATCAAAAAAAAAAGAGAGAGATACCATATAATTTAAAACTAGTTATAGATTGTTTTTACCCGACTGCCACAGAAGGAGGGTAATGTTTTTCGACAGTATGTATGTATGTCCATTTCTTTGGCACGCTCTGTAGCCTAAACGGCTTGATGGATTTTAAAATATGAGGTGTCGTTCGATTTGTCTTAATTTTAGAAGTGACATAGGCTATTTAATATTTAAATATTGCATTTGCAAATACAAAAAATTGAGGGGAAGGCGTTTTTAAAAATAAATTACTATAATATTGGTATCAAATAAAAGCTAGTAATGAGTTAATTCCAAATATATATATTTATAAAACAAAAACCTTAAAAAAAAACTAATTATTTAATAAAAAACAAAAAACCTGACTGCAAAACCAAATACCTGATAAGAGAAGAACAAGCACTGAACTTTGTTTTTTGTAAGGTATTGCAGAGACAGCAAAAGTTACACCATATTTCAGGTTATTGGCCTGCAATACCTTATAAAAAACAAAGTTCAGTGCTTGTCTCTTTTCAGTTATTTGTTTTCGCAGTCGGGTTTTTTGTTTTTTCGGTGTCTCTTATCAATGAACTAGAATCTCATAAGATCAGGTTCAGGGCCATAATAAACACCAGAAAACAATTCGTAGCGACCGTTATTAAGATCCCAAGCGACTTCGAAGTAGAATGGTCTATCCACAATGAATGCTGGTACGTTGTAAGGCAACCGATCTGGCTTATCATCATCCCATCTGTACTTATCTGTGGACATCAATTTTGTTAATATTATTTATTTATTAAAACTTTATGCACAAGTAAAAAAATACTGTACAAAGGCGGACTTAATGCCTAAGGCATTTTCTACCAGTCAACCTTAGGGTGATGCAGAGACAAAACATGGCAGGTGCAACATAATGACAGATAACTTGAAAATGAATACATACTAATACATAGATACATACATATAAACCGAATAAACGTTGTCAGGAGAAATAACGATAGGTAGAGGAGAAAACAAGTCCAGCAAATCAGTGCTGCAAAGATTTTGCCAACTTTTCACGAATATGTTCACGTGCTTTCACTTTGAAAGATAACCGACTGGTTGCCATCCTGATGTTCAGAGGGAGCGCATTCCAAAGAAATACCGCCTGGACGAAGAAAGAAGAGTGAATAAAACCGGAGCGGTGAGAAGGACAACGTAGAAGACGATTGTTGGTAGAACGAAGATTTTTACTATGGGCAGAGCATAGGTATTGAACATGGGAAGTGAGGTAAGTAGGAGAAGTGGGTTTGTCGAGTATAGAATACAACATAGACAGAGCCCTCAACTCTCTGCGCTGACGTATGGGTAACCATTTTAAAAGCAATCGATGCGCAGACACATGATCATACTTACGAAGTTTAAAGACGAATCGAATGCAGTTATTTAGAAGGCGATCAAGTTTATTGAGGAGATCTGCATTCAGGTCATAGTAACACACATCACCATAGTCTATTATGGGAAAGATTATAAGATTATATTATTATCATAGAGACAGAGCTCGGGGCGGATCGATTAGGTTTAGCTACGCTTGCTGAGGTTGGTACCCCGGGTGCGTGACCATCTTAACATACCGAGACCCCTCCGTGCCTCCGAAAGCACGTAAAGCCGTTGGTCCCGGCTGTCATTTGTAGATCTTTGACAGTTGTTACGGATTGCCAGAAGCCCGAAAGTCTGACAACCAGTCTTACCAGGGGTATCGTGTTCAAATTCAAATTATTTTATTACACATAAACCTACAAAGGCACTTATGAAACGTCAGAAGCTAGGTGCACGGTTCCAATTGGTCGCTTCCTATGGAGAAGAGCCGACAAGAAACTCCACGGTTACTCTTTTCAAAATAAATAGTTACCCAGTTACTTACTGGGTTGTGGAGGTCAGATAGGCTGTCGCTCCATGTAAAATACTGGTATTTAGCTGCTTCCGGTTAGATTGGAAGTTGACCCTAACATAGTTGGTAAAAAGGTAGGCAGATGACATTTTTTTATTATAATAGAGTGTGTTTCGATAAAAGATTAGCAAGCACAATCGTCCACGATGTCCCTATCAGTTTTCTTCGAACCCCCGGCAGGCATTGGCCCTAGCGGACCCCGTCAATTCTGCTGACATCTCTTTGAGGCGCGCGTGGAACACAACGCGCCGTCGACCCGGGCTTGGTCCTTATCGGACGGCGAGCTAACAATTGCTCACCGTCCGCAAGCCCGCGCCTACGGTGGCCGGAAATCGGCTCGGGATTCCCGCCCCGAGCGTCTCCTCCTGCGGCGGTTAGGGGCGTGAGGGCGCGAACTTTGCCTCTCCCTCACGCGTTCCGCCTCCTCCTTCGCGAGCATTACCGCTTCGCAGAAGGAGGTGACGGCCTGCCATTTCCTCTCGCTCCGGACCATGGCCTGAACCAGGGCCGGACGCGAGAGATCACCGCCGCCGATCGCCTCTACGAGGACACGGCGTTGCTCTGCCCAAGCCAGGCAGATCTCCACCGTATGCTCCACCGTGTCCTGAGGCTGATCCACACAATGGTGACACCCGGGTGTTTCCTCCCGCCTTATCCTGAACAGGAACTTCCCGAAGCAGCCGTGTCCGGTGAGGACATGTGTTAGCCCCTCAAGTTTTAAAATGTTACACTGCTACAACATTAAATTCGTTACAAATAATCTAAAGAACACTTAAAAAAGATTACATTATTTCGACTTGGATTCGAACCATCGCATCACCGAACGTCATTATACTTATACCGACTGACTAGTTTGACAAACTAGCCAGCGAGCCCATGTAACCTGCAATTTTTTTTTTTTTATGATATTATAATACAGAGGTGTTACTTAATTCTAAACTCACCAAACTTTTACGTTTGATGGCGAGAGGCGCTCCTTTACATACAATGCACCACCTTACGCACATACCTACTACTTTAATTTATTAACAATGTTTTTAATTTTATCTGCTATCTTGTATAATGTTTTTTAATTTTGTCTTAAGTGATGCTTTACTAAATTTTAACTTTTGCTCTTAATAAATCTAGTTTGTTAAACACTTTAGGTACCAAATACTTAGATGTTCTCTTACCATAATCATTTGTTATCTGTGGTTGAACCAATTTGTTCTCTCTAACCCTACGTGTGTTGTACTTGTTGTTAACATTAACTTTATACTCTTCACTATAATAATATTCCAGACCTACCAAATAATCTACTTTTTTATCTACGGGTAAAACTTTATCATACTTTGGGAAATAGCTTATCATACTCTTTGTTGCACTTATCTTTAACATTTTTACTGACTAGAAACTTTATCAGTCTTATTTGTATATCTTTAACATCTCTTTAATATGAAATTATTATCTACTATCGTCCGAGTCACTTTATTATTTTTTATTATTAACGTTTTGGTTTTGAGTTCTATGACGGACAGACCAGCGGGTCTAAAACCAGCGGGTCTAAAACGGCCACATTAAGCAATTCCTCTAAAAGCAATTCATTTTCTGAATTCCCAGCAATTCCTCTATGGTGACACATATTTTAGCTGAATCATATTCAATTCAATTCATATCAGAATCATACTTGGTGTAAATATTGTCGCAATAGGCTCGCCTCCTATTACATGGGACTTAAACATAACTGGCGAAATGTGGGTGTACCTGCTACAGGGAAACCTCTGCCCAACCCTTCTGGGAAATAAGGCGTGATGTTATGTTATGTATTCATCATCATCATCAGCCTATAAATGTTCCCACTGCTGGGATACAGGCCTCCTCTCTGTGAGAGGGATTAGGCCGTAATCCACCACGCGGGCCCAGTGCGGGTTGGTAGATGTCACATGTCTTCGAATTTTCGGTTCTAGGACATGCCGGTTTCCTCACGATGTTTTCCTTCACCGTTTTGAGAGCAGTGGTGATGAAATAATTTACACAAAGTAAAGCGCCTGTCTAGGTTCGAATCTACGACCTACAACTCATAAGTCGCGGCCGATACCACTGGGCCACCACTGCTCTCATGTATTACCGCATGAAAAAATGAAGACCGTAATTTTACCCGATAATTTTTCTATACAGTTTTTATTAATCAAATGAGATTTTATTTTATTTTTTATTCCTACAGTTTAAATGTTATTTATTATAATACAAAATTGACAAATAGATGAATTGCGTATTAAGAATTGAACGCAGATAATTTTATGAATTGTCAGTTTGTGACAGTTTGTGTGATTCTTAATATTATTATCCTAATATGATTCTGCCAAAGCAGCCGTTTTAGGCCCCCCGATGGGGCGTAGGGTATGGGAACCCCTTAAAAAGTTGGTATTATCTGCGAGATCGTTTCACATACACTTTTTTTCGTGTTTCATACACTTTTCTGATTTTTACCTGGTACTTTTCTGGCTACACCCATTTCATCGATTTGGATAAAAACTTTTTGTTTAACTTTACTTAAAGAAATGGTTTGGTCTTGACTTTCTGTCTTATAAATTCCTGCCAGATCCGAGGAATTGGTATCGAAAACTGAGTACAGCCCCAACTGAAAAGTAAAGTAAGAAAAATCATTATTACCATTGTACAGTACGTACACAAGTAAATAAAAGTGACAGGAACTTATTATAACATCATCCACATAGACTAAGTGGGAAAAATACATATTATTGTAGTTAACTCAAAAACTACCCAAGCAAATTTAATACAATTTAAAAGGAACTATCTCTGAAGTATACCTACCAAACAAAAAAGAATCATCAAAATCAATTTATAATTGCCGGAGTAATTTCGTAACAAAAATACAAAAAAAAAACATTCAGTCGACTTGAGAACCTCTTCCTTTTTGAAATCGGTTAATAGAATTAATTAATGTTTTTCGGTGGTAAGTTCTTCACTTGAGAACGGCTGGCCCGATTTGGTTATTTTTGTTTTCAAATGTTTGTAATAGTTCGAATTAGGTTTTAATGAAAAGGAAAATTGGAAAAGCTGTCGGGAAAATTCGAAAAAAAACTGAAAGTGCGTTTTTATATGGGATTATTCTACAAGACTATATTGAAATTTTGGCAAGACAATATATCTGTCGGGTTAGCTAGTTTACAATAATAATAATTTACCCCTTGAAGAAATCCGGTCCAATCTACGAAAGTTTTAATTTTAAATCTTGGGATTGTTACTTTCAATAATTTCATGTGTGATCCCTGAGTAAGCCTGCCAACGAATCCATTTTCGTTAGAAATTTTCTCAAGCACATTTGCTAAGTCTTTCGGGGTGTTCGGTACAACAAATGTCAATGATGACCTATAATTCATGAACCTGACTGATAGAACCTGTAAAATAAAATCATTAACGATATATTGTACATTTAATTTGGAAATCTAGGGCTGCTACAGACTAGAAAAGGACAGAGTAAATAAATTACAAATGATGGACCATACAAAAAATGACGCCATAAACGTAGTTCATTTTAAGTAATATTTATCCGTTTGTTGTAGGCTGCACATAGTAATCGCAGGCCGATTTCCGGCCACCGTAGGCGCGGGCTTGCGGACAGTGAGCAATGGGTAGCTCGCCGTCCGATAAAGACCAGGCCCGGGTCGACGCCACGTTGTGTTCCACGCGCCCCTCAAAGAGATGTCAGCAGAATTGACGGAGTACGCTAGGGTCGATGAGGGTTGCGAAGAAAACCGAAAGGGAGATCGTGGCCCCCGGCAACAGGGCAACCGAAGGAACACGGGTGGGTTTTAGTCAGTAAGAGTCTGACACCCGCTCCACCCAGAGCGGGAGAAGTTATTTGATTATTTCCCACCCAAAAAAAAGGCTGCAAATAATTAAACAGATTATGAATGAAGTACGCTATTTCTTTAAAGACGTGTAAAAAAATCCATGGTTAATTTATTATTATTATTTATTTATTTCTAAAACACTTAACCTATTACATTTTCGTTTTAGCCTCACAACGAAAACCTCTCAGGGTTTATCTGTGTGCGGCGAGCCGTTCAAGAAAAAAAATATTTTTTTACAGAAAAAAATTCTTACATACTACAATGATGCTATGACATCTACATTTACACTAATATTATAAAGAGGAAAGATTTGTATTCCTTATGTAACGAATAAACTTAAAAACTACTGGACCGATTAAAAAAAGAAAAAATATTTTGCTGTTAGAAAGCTACATTATCACTGGGTAACATAGGCTATAATTAGCGGAAGCTAATGATACAATAATTTTAAAATGATGATAATAATTTGTGAGTACATTAATACATACATATATTATGAGAAATTTTGTGTAAGGAAACGTTTTGATTTGTACTTATAACTTTTCGAATTTGCTTTGTACAACGTTTGTAAGTCCTCTGGCAGTTTATTAAGGAAAAGAGGTACTAAATATTCTTCAACTCTCATACCGTAAACATTATTGAACTTTGGTAGGATGTATTTATTTTTAAGTGGTATCGTTCTTAGATAATCGGGTCTTGTTTTTTCGGTTAGCAACTCAGGTCTATTGAGTTCCGCAAGAGTACAAAATTCAACTTTATTGAACACATTCATAACATTACAGTATTTAAAGAGATCGTCGTCACTGTTTTTGAATTTCTTGGTCAAATGTTTTGGCGTAATTACTTTTAATATTCTTAGTTGTAACTTGTAAATATCTGTCAGGTATGTATGATAAGTTCTGCCGTAGCTGCTGAGTCCGTAGCTGATAACCGAATCTGCTAGGGCCATATATAACATTCTAAGCGTTTTGTAAGGTAGTTTATATTTAAGTATACTTAACTTACCTAGAATAGACCTCAGTTTGTTGCATACGTAATCTTTGTGCGGTCCCCAACAGAATCGGCTATCTACCATAAGACCGATATACATGTGTTTGTCAACTACTTCCAATAACGGACATTGGCAAGTCTTTGGCGAACTATGTAGGCAAGTGTGTTCGTGTGCTATAACTGTAGGTATAGTTGAGCATTTATTGTGTGATGAATGTATGTGAACAATTTTTGTTTTTGTTGCGTTTATTACCAATCCAACGTCATGAGCCCATTTACACATTTGGTCAAAGTTACGTTGTAGGGATGCCTCAGCGTCATGGATATTTTTATTAGCGACCAATATACACGTATCGTCTGCGAATTGGTATATAGAACCTGAATTTATAGCATTACTCATGTCATTAACATAAAGTAAGTATTCTGTAGGACCTATAATTGAACCCTGGGCCGTTCCTTGCGTGGATGGAAGCTTTGTACTGTACTCATTTTGTATTTTAACCGTGTTGTACCTGTTTGTGTGATAGTTTTTTAATAGTTCTAATATTGGCCCTTGTATTCCATTTTGTGACAACTTATCAAAAAGTGTATCACAACGGAGCATATCGAATGCTTTGCTAAAATCTATAAAAAGTGTCAAAACCTGTTTTTTGTCATTTAACTGTTTATTGACTTCATCGGTAAATTCTCGTAATAATTGTGTCGTACTCTTATTTTTTTGAAATCCATATTGATTATTGTTGATTATTCCGTGTATCTGCAAAAAGTTATTTATCTCATTCCCAATGAAACGTTCTATGATCTTATCTATACAAGACAATATAGTGATAGGTCGATAATTATTGACGTCATCACGTGAGCCCTTTTTGTGTATTGGACGTATCACCCCTATTTTTAAAAGGTCGGGATACGTACCAGTCTGCAAGCAGCAATTAATTAAATGTGTAATAACTGGGATTAGTTTAGCTGAAGTATACTTAACATCTCTAGCACGTATCCCGTCGTAACCCGGACTTTTCCTATCGTTCATTTGCTTGATGATCCATTCAATCGTATCTTCCCGTGCAGGTTGCACTCTTATCGACCTATCAGGAATTATCTCGTACGTAAGTTTATCTAAAAGGGGCACATCGCAATAGTTGTTTAATTTTTTGATATTAGAATTAAATTCAGTCATGAAAGTGTTGGCCAATGTTGAAGGGTTTGTTCGAAAAGTTATAAGTAAAACGTGTTCAATACATTGCATAATTTTGCCGGTTAAACTGTTCACAATGCTCCAAATCTTTTTGCTATTTTTGAAATTTTGAGAAACTTCCAACATTATTTGTTTATTTCTTATGTAATTTGTATATTTATTTGTTTTATTTCTATATCTGTTGTATAATAATCTTTTTTGCGGGTTATTTTCATCTTTGAGCCAAATATTAAACAATAAATCACGCTTCATACACATCTTTTTAAGTTTTTCATTAGCCCAAGGACAATTATTACGTTTACCGAAACTGCTTTTACTAATTGTGAATTTACATTTATCGTATACATTATTAAAACTAGTATGTATGTACTTAACTATTTGATTTGGGCACCCGCATTGAAGGGGTATACTCCAGTCGATGTTATTTAGTTCACTGTGCACTCGGCGATTATCTATCTTAGTTACTAATTGAACAGAAGACCGTGAGTCATTCTTGTTTGGCGCGCTCATTATCGCACAACCGGTTATGCAGTGGTCGGCCGGTGAGGTGTTTACGACAGATGTATAAATGCTATATGCACTAGCATTGCGAATAAATACGTGATCTATACATGACTTAGAAATTCTGTCACCGTATTTTTCGATGCGTGTATAAGAATTAACGCCATTAATAAATCCCAGGGTGCACAATGAATATAAATATTGTTTTACCACGGGGTTACATACTTTTAGATCTATATTCATATCTCCCATTATTACATAATCCTGTTTTAGAGGATATTTTGCTATTAAGGTCGACAATTCCTTTATAAATCGAAGTTTGGATGTGTCGGGCGGTCTATACACGGCACATAATCCGAATTTAAGACTATTTATACTTAACTCGCCGGCCACACATTCAAACTCCTGTGTACACAAGTTACTATATCTCATAAAAGATGCAGACTTATGAATATAAAGTAGCACACCCCCACCTCTTTTATTGGTTCTTAATTCTGAATATAAGTTGTAGTCAGGAAGTTCAAACATTTGTACCAGTTCATTTTTAATGTTTACTTCAGTTAATAACAGAATGTGAATTGTATGTTTACTATTTAACACTATGTACTCAATTTGAGCAAAGTTTTTCTTGATAGATCGTATGTTTACATGCAGAAAGTACAAACAATTTTCGGGTGCCGGTATATGGGAAGTGAAATCATCCCATGTTTGACAATTGATTTCGACTATATTATGTTCTGTTGTATCCAGCATAACAAAGTTTGCGTTTATGTATTTATAATGACAATAATATAGCGTACTTACCTATTGTCTATCATGCGATGATTTCACCTTTTCGATATCGGCAATCGAGCGGATTGTGGTAATTTTTTTTTCTTGGACACTTTTACGCACTAATATATTTCCGTGTTTACACCATATAAAGTTAAACAATCCTCTGAGTTCTTCTTTTGTTTTCCATAACAGGAAGGCGGTCGACGGTGTCAGACACTCCCGAAGGTAAACCTTATCAGCACCGTCTTGTCCCATGCTAGCAGCAGATATCATCGTGTTTTTGGCAGCATCTATCCATAAATCTCGGTTTCCTTCTCGAAGTATCACAGTGATCGGAGTCTGGTCTTTGTTTCTCGCTACATTTGAAGGATTTCTCGTTTTTCTATAGGCTTTTACGATGTCATCCGGATTTTGCGTTATAGATACGGCAACTTTTTTGGCAATTTCTTCAGGATTGTCTTTCACAGATGGGTTGATGTTGATGCCACATATTTCAAGTTGGTTGCATAATTGTGCTTGCTCTATTTGATTTAATTTATTTTCCAGAACTTCATATTTTATGTTTGTGTTTTTAGCATGATTTTGTAAATCAGTGCAACGGTTTTCCAATTCTTTCATTGACTTCTCATATTTTTGGATCTTGGTGTCATACTCATCAATTTTATCCGAGTAGAATTGGAGGGTACGTTGTAGTTCTTCCTTAATAACTTGCCTCACTTCCCTGCGCAGGTCTCGTAGGACTTGTTGCATCATATTGTCAGCCTGGGCACCTGTATGTGGGGTAGTAGACTCTGTATCTGTATTTTCGTCTCCGTCGATATCGGGGATGATACATGATAGTCTTTTAGGCTTACCACCTCCGGTGCAAGATTTGCATTTCCAGTCCACTGAATCTGTATCGTGCAATACACTAAGTTGGTCGGGTGTTATTGACACACAGGAAGCATGAAGCCACTTACTACATTTGCTGCACTGCAATCCAGGAGACTTTTTGGTTATCAGTTTTACACATTTTGCGCATTTCACCATTATTATATTTAGTACGTAGGGTAGATGTATAACAGTTAGCGATCGCTGCGTATGCGACTACTCTCGATTGTCACGCGTGAGCGACTGATTCGAATATATTCGCCCTACATAATTATGGTTAATAGTAAGAGCTCTATTTGTTTACACGATGTTAGTTGCTTGCCTGTGGTACAATCAATATGAAGCAAAAAAAAACTTGCACTGTCTGCACGCTTAGTAGACACGGGACAATAGAAACGGGTTTTGTCGACGGAAGAATAGATAAAATGACAGAGAAATAATCAGAATCCGTTGTTTTGTCTATTCTTCCGTCGACAAAACCCGTTTCTATGGTTGTTATGCTAAGCGTGCTGAACACTGTTTGGACGATTATTTCTTCAGTTTATGGTGTGCCACAGGGAATGAAATCGCATCGTGTAAATCTGGTCAGGCATTAGGACGATAGAATTAAAAAAACCAGCCAAGTGCGTGTCGGACCACGCACAATGAAGGGTTCCGTAGTTGGGATGAATTTATCCCAAAAACAAACTTAACTTTGTAGTTGAAAAATATGTTCTCCCATACGGAATGTATGGGAAAACATGTTTTTACAACTGCAAAGTTAAGTTGGTCGATTATTACTCGTTAACTTGTAGAGCCTACTTAGCTGTGATAGTTTTCCTTTTAATTTCGTTATATAACCTACTGCTGTGATTTTTTTCACAAATCCAAAATCAACCATTTAGCTGGCAGGGGGGGGGGGGGACACTTGACTCTAACAAAAATTAGCACTTTAAAGCTTAATATGTCGCAAACGAATCCCTGAATCCAAAAATGGTTTTCGCAAACTCACAATGTTTTTAAAAGACCTTTCCAATGATATCACACACCATACGATAAAAAATAAAAATTATAACATCACCACTTTACGTGTAGGAGAGGTACCCTAAAAAAATAGTAGATTGTTTACCAAGGGAGCAAACAATTATTTTTAAGGCGAGAGTGTTTCTTTGAATCCAGAGCGGAGCGAAGGATTCACGAGGTTATAAAGTAGAATCCTGAGTGCAGCGAGGGATTCAAAGTATTTCACTCGAGCTTAAAATAGTGTTGCTCCCGAGGTGAACACTCTACTTTTTATCACCCTCTATGAGAAAATAAAACGTGTGCAGTCAACGAAGTTCCTTCTCACGTATGATTTAAAACAAAAATCGCTACCATCTTGGACTTACATTTTGACCTCACTATCAGCTTTAGCACCCTCGAAAACTATGAAAACGACACTTATGACGAAAAGTTTGAAAATTTCAGCAGCAGCTCTCTTGGATTTGTATTTTGACCTCACTATCGGTTTTAGCACCCTCGAAAACTATTAAAACGATACCCATGACCAAAAATTTGAAAATTTCTGCAGCCGCTATCTTGGATTTTCTTTTTGACCTCACTATCGGCTTTAGCACCCTTGAAAACCATGAAAACGATACCCATGATGAAAAATTTGAAAATTTTCAGAGCCGCCATCTTTGATTTACATTTTGAACTCATTTTCGGCTTTAGCGCCCTCGAAAACTATGAAAATGACACCCATGACGAAAAATTTGAAAATTTCCGCAGCTGCCATCTTGGATTTTCATTTTGACCTCACTATCGGCTTTAACACCATTGAAAACCATGAAAACGATACCCATAATGAAAAATTTGAAAATTTTCACAGCCGCCATCTTGGATTTTTATTTTGACCTCACTATCGGCTTTAGCACCATTGAAAACCATGAAAACGATACCCATGACGAAAAATTTTAAAATTTTCACAGCCGCCATCTTGGATTTTGATTTCGACCTCATTATCGGCTTTAACACCATTGAAAACCATGAAAACGATACCCATAATGAACAATTTGAAAAGTTTCACAGCCGCCATCTTGGATTTTCATTTTGACCTCACTATCGGCTTTAGCACCATTGAAAACCATAAAAACGATACCAATGATGAAAAATTTGAAAAATTTCAGAGCCGCCATCTTGGATTTTCATTTTGACCTCACTATCGGCTTTAGCACCACCGAAAACTATGTAAACGACACCCATGACGAATAATTTGAAAATTTTCGCAGCCGCCATCTTGGATTTTCATTTTGACCAAATTCACACTTTCTCTCTCTTGCCAGCCTGTTACTTGTTCATACAATGTTCGTGTTTGATCTCTTTGGTGATTGGAACTTTTTTTTACTAACAATATCCACGTTTCAAATTCAAATCACTTTTAATCCCTAGGGATTAAAAAAATATTTTAGTCCCTGTTTACGAGGACTAAACTAGAAATTTTTGAATAGATGTGATAAAAATGTTTTTTATGATTTTGTTTTATCACTTTGTTGACGTAATTAATATGTATACCTATGCCAAATTACAGCTTTCTAGTACTAAGGGTCTCGGAGCTAGACCGCGGACAGACAGACAGACAGACGGACATGACGAAACTATAAGGGTTCCTTGTTTACTACGGAACCCTAAAAAAGGATTCATTAACATTTACCTCACAATTACCCTCATTGTTGTACCGAAATTGATCCATTTTGTTCATCATTGGTATTCTTGAGGTTTTCCCATCAATATTAGTGAATCTCGTCAACTTCGTCAGTTTGTAATCAAATGGAAATTCCCATGTACCCTACGAAGTAATTTAAGAAAACTGGCATAAATTAAACATGACGTAATTTAAACGATGCTCTAATAATAAAAAATACATTAAATTACGTGACGAAAAAGTGACGTATTCTTGACAATATTAAATAATTATTATCAATAACACGATTTCTACTACTAAATATCAGTGTTGGCATTAATCAATTAGTTTTTTAATCAATTAATTAATTTGATTAATTTTAATCAAATTACATTAATCATGATTAGAATAATCATGATTAAAAAAGTAATCTTAATCATGATTATTGACGTTAATCATTAATCACTAATCATTAATTGATTAACTTGATTAAAAACGAATACATCCATAAATTTTATTAATTCTATATAGAAGAAATTATAGAAAATTATGACACACATTTCTTAAAATATTTTTATTAATTTTTCAAAGAACAAACAAATATTTTTTAACGTTCAAATACACTGAATTCTAATTTTGAAGAATATTTTCAATCAACTAAATAACCTCCGATCTTTACATTTCTGATTTCTTGATGTTCAAGTTACATTTCATAACTACTTTTTTTTCAAATAAGTCGTCAAATAATTTGTGTGACCTATGTTTATTTAGCATAGTTAGAAACATTCTTTCTACCGAGCCAGAGGATGGCATTGGTGTATTGTTCTTAAAGACTTGCCTATAACAGGATAACTTTGTAGAAGCTCTTGTTCTTGGCTACCCTCGGCAAAAAAAAATGAAATGATCATATCCGCTCTCTTTTTAGCATCAGCTGATTCCGCTTCGAAAAAATTATCGCCAACCGAGACCATTAGTAGTCACGCTCTCTCTATAGTAGTTTATAGATAGTGCAATCCACGAAGACGCGCCCCACTCCGCGATTACTGTACTGTAAGCTGAACTCTAGTAGGTGCGGAGCGGAGTGGGGCGCGTTTTTGTGGATTGCACTATCTCCATAGTGCTAAAAGGCGAGAGAGTGAGTGAAGCTAAGCTAACGCGAAGTACCTCAGCCCCACCCCCTCTCCGGTGTTTACGCAGTAAATAGGCCATAAAAGTGTAGTCTGTGAAATTAGGATAAGAAATTTTTACATTTTGAATTAGGTAGTTTATGGTGCCGATTCTCTTGTACACCGAACTAAACTAACTAAACTATCACTAAAATTCCTTACTTTTAACTATGAGAATCTCAAAGCTATTCTGCAAAATAAATTCTCTAAATTTAAAAATAATTTTGACACATCTAAATAGAATTTGACAATCGCAACTCCACACGTGACTAACCTAACCACGTGAATCTTTTTAGAGCCGGAGGCGCGCAAGGGGGGCAGCCTCAATGTGTTTTATATGAAATTTTTCACTTTTTGTATGGAAAGAAAGAAAAAAATATTACCTACATGTAGAGTGTTAGGGTTATAAGAGTTTTATAAAGGGTGTCGAAATTTTCATTATTTTTGCGATTGGACACACCGTTTTCGAGATATAAGCAAAAGAAAAAAAATATTCAGTACTGTTTTTGCATCTGAACTCGAGTTGTTGGTGTGAATTTAAAGTTCATGACAACCAATTTTATTCCACACGTTTTTAGTCGCAATTAAAAATTGACAGATTTAGTTAGAAAATCTAAATTTTAGGTTAAAAACGTCAAATTCAGAATAGTAAAATTTCCATTTTCACTAAACTAATATCTCAGTAACATCTTAGTGCTGTCAAACTAAAATATAGTTAAGTTGTGTCATTTTAGTCTATTTCAGAATGGGAAATCGTCGTTTGACAGGATTAAACTAAATTTTGGTGATTTTTAGTCTAGTTTAGAGGCATTTGTGACAAGAGAATCGACACCATTATACAGAATTCCATTTCGGTTTATTTACTACTGCTTTTGAAGTAGCATATATTTATGTATTGTATAAGCGTTGGCTCTTCCAATAAATTAAATAAATAAATAAGTAGTTTATAGTTAATCAAATAATCAAAGTCACGATTAAAGATTATGATTAATAATCTTAATCATTTTAAATTTGATTATGATTAAATTAATCTTAATCAAATTTTTGATTATGATTTTTAATCATTAATTTTTAATCATTAATCAGATTAACTTTGGGCCAACACTGCTAAATATACATAGTCAACTAAACCGGCCTGTTACCCTGGTTTAAATACCCGGTCACAACTAATGCAACCGATCTGCAAGAGAACTAAGGTAACCGACATAGCCCGAAGATTTGCCAAACTTAAGTGGCAATGGGCAGGGTACATTGCTCGCAGAACGGTTGGCCGATGGGGTCGAAATTTTTTGGAGTGGCGACCGCGTACCGGAAGACGTAGCGTTGGAAGGCTTCCCACAAGATGGACCGATGACCTTGTCGTAGGAATCCGCTGGATGTGTGAAGTACAGAATCGGTCGAAGTGGCGGTGCTTGGGGGAGGCCTATGTCCAGCAGTGAAAATGATGATGATGAACTAATGCAACAAAATTTACCCTGACCGAATTTTAATTTAGGGCACTCTCTAGGAGATACATAATAATTTTAAAGGGTCGCCTTTATCGAAACCGTTAAGGAGGACTAGGTACACATTACATCTTCTTCTTTTTTTTTCGTATCGCTCTTGACAGAGCGGTCGTGGTCACAACGAACTATGTCCAATCGCAGGTGTAGTCGTTGTCCGCCTCACGATCTCCCTCCATCTGGCTCTGTTACATAACAGTCTAGCGCATTCATTAACAGGGCCTCCAACCGCGGATTTTATTTGATCGGTCCACCTCATTGGTGACCTCCCGCGTGGCCTATTACCTTCCACTCTGCCCTGCACCACTAGACGCTCTATGGAGTCATTATTCCGCCTGGAGACATGACCAAAAAACTTTAGTATTCGAGCCTGTATTAGTGCTAATAGACGCTGTTTGATACCGAGTTCTTGGAGTATGGAGACGTTTGTGCGGAATTCTGTCCATGATACCCCAAGCATTCTTCTCCAGCACCACATTTTTAGAGCATCTAGTTTTTTCTTTTCCAGTTCTCGTAATGTCCACGTCTCAGCTGCGTACAGAAATATGGGGAATACAAGTGTACGGACCAGCCTGATCTTAGTGGCCTTAGTTATGTTGCGATTCCTCCATATTTTTTTTTAGTTTGTCCATATTACATAATCACTACGAAATGGTGGGTGATTATTAAAGATGAAGAAGATGATGTATGCTTAGTTAAACACAGCTATGCATTGTTGAGAGAGAATAATCACCATGGCGCCTCCACACTCAATTAATAAAAAAAAAATAGCACTTACTTTAAAGTGTGCGCCAGACACAATAATCATCTTTGTAGTTTTGTTGATGTCGTTACTGTCCACTATGTCTGTTATTCTTTTAAATGTCATAGCACTAAGCTGTAAGATTCATAGGTTAGATTATTATGGATTTTAACTGTCGTGAGACACATTCATGCATCACACATATCATCACGCCTGTATCCCCGAAGGATTAGGCAGAGGTGCTCCGATGGTACACCACCACTAGATCAACGGGACATAACCCATGAATAGGAACAATTAGCTGTGCCCCGCGGTTTTACTCGCATAGGTCTCGATTCCATGAGAATATTGGGATAAAAAGTATTTTATATGTTAATCCAGATTATAAACTATCTCTGTGCCAAGTTTCATTCAAATCCGTTCAGTAGGTTTTGCGTGAAAGAGTAACAAACATCCATCTATCCATCCTCACAAACTTTCGCATTTATAATATACTAGCTGCGCCCCGCGGTTTCACCCGCATAAGTCTCGATCCAGTGGGAAAAAAAAAGTATCCTATGTTCTTTTCCAGGGCATCATCTATATATGTGCCAAATTTCATCCAAATCCGTTCAGCCGTTTTAGCGTGAAGGCGTAACAAACAAACTTACTTTCGCATTTATAATATTACTAGCTGCGCCCCGCGGTTTCACCCGCATAAGTCTCGAACCCGTGGGAAAAAAAAAAGTATCCTATGTTCTTTTCCAAGGCATCATCTATATATGTGCCAAATTTCATCCAAATTCGATCCGTTTTAGCGTGAAGGCGTAACAAACAAACTTACTTTCGCATTTATAATATTAAGGATAAACACAGGTCACGCAGAAAGTTTTGCGACTAACAGTTTTTGTCTGGCTGGTTTTGATGTCAATTAAAACTATGTCTATTTATTACAAAAAAACACAACATTCCAAATTCGAAATTCCCTCCACATTTTTTACTTACTCGTAAAAAAATGTGGAGGGAATTTCGAATTTGGAATCAAAATACTCTGTCTCACTGAAAAATGGATTTACAACGAGAACATTTTCGCGCGATGATTTTTTACGATTTCAAATGTCGACTAAAACCAGAAGAATCGTTTGAAAGACTTCGAATGGTGTTAAAAAAAGCCCTTTTAAAGCGATTGTTTTCCGCTGGTTCAACGAATTTATGCGTGGTCGAGTAACTGGCGGACAAAGAAAGAAGTGGCCGTCCTATGACGGCTGTTACATAAGAAAAAGAGCTGGCTTTGAAAAAATTGATTCAAGAGAATAGGCGAATTACATATGAAAAAGTTCAGCATAATGCTGCAGATTGGATCTAGAAGTGTGCATGGAATTCTACACGGGCATCTTCGGGTAAGGAAGATAGTTTCACGGTGGTACCGCAAAATCTAACGCAGGCTTAGAAGGAGGTTCGGGTAGAATGGTGCCGAGAAATGACAGCAAAATTTGAAACAGGCTCGTCTCGACGCGTTCAATATATTATTACGGATGGATTTATCATTTTTGTTCTCCAAAATAAAATAAATAACTCAAGGGAAAACAGTTTTCATTACTGGAAGATGCACTGGTTGCATTTGAGAAGGGGATTAAAAAGGGGTCTGATGCGGACTGAAAAATGTGTTATGAAAATTGGTTTAGACATATGAAACTGTATTTAGACGCCAACGGAGAGTTCTTTGAAAAGTAATAATAAAAAACATTCCTGTAGCAATAACATAACCTGTAGTATATTTTTTTTCAGTATCGCAAAACTTTCTAAGTGCCCAATAATGTTCTAATGCATATAATATAAGTAGGAAATAGGATATAGTAGGACTAACAAATTGGGAACAATTTCTAAAAATAACAGCCGTTTCATACAAAAGTTCAATACTAACAAAATGTATGGAACAGTTGTTCATATCTGTGCTCTTGTAAAGATTTTGTATGGACCTTAATACATGTTTTATTGCTTTTGGTGTAGCAATGTACAAATAAATAACTTATTTACTTATCAAATTATTGACGTGACCGCGCCACCCGGTCTACTCCTTGATATGCAATGGCCTCTGAAGCCCCATGAAACATGAGGCTTCAGGGACTAGTGCAAATCTTGGGGTTAATTTGATTTATCGAGTCTGGTTCAACCACGCTGGGATCGATGCATTTCACTCATTCATTCATACTCACCAAATTATTGATATGTGCAACAGCTGCTTGAGGATAACAGAAACCAACTTTTTCTACTTGCACTCCATCATTTTCAGAGGAATTTGTATAAAACTTTGGGTCTATATCTTTTGTGTAATTCACGTATATTCTGTTGGTTATTGTTAGGTCCCTCAGTTTCATCAACTTTATGTTTGGTGCGATATTTGTGTAGCACTTACTTAGCTAAAAAACAAAATATGTAGATGGCAGTTATAACAGTGTTATTACATGCCAATGTACCTGGTTAGACCAAGATAGTGTTTTTCGTTGATAGAATTACTATAGCATTTCCATCTTTTAAATAACGCAAGCGCACTTTAATACATGCCACTTCCAGCTGCGCGTGCTCCATGTCTGTTTACACTTTGGCTGGGATTATAGGAATCACCCTACGCTTTTAGAATATTTCTTTCAAAATGTTTTTTTTTTCAAACCAGTTACTGTGCGTCAGTCAAATTATTTCATTTTTAAGTTTAATATTTCTCATCTTATATTGTAATTTTTTTGAGAAATAAAGATATCTCAAACTTCGATTTGCAATAATTACGACAACCTACGTAGTACGGTCCACATCAACTGTGCAATAGGTGGAGAACGAACTCACGATCTTTGGAGAGTCAGCCTGATACATTTAATTTTGTTGAGCTATTCTCACTTCTTATTATACTGTGGAGTGTGGATATTTTGAAAGGTATCAAACAACCATTTTTGTCCAACAATCCATCGAAATAGCATATTTTGCTCTAGGGGAAAAAGTAATATTTGTTTGTAACCAACGAGCCTACAGTCTTTATTCTTATGTAAAACTAGCTTTTTATAACCGCATACCGAGATAAAAAGTTTCCTTAAAAATTCAGATGGAACAAAGTATATATTTTTTTAAATGAAATAAACTATTTAATATTGTATTGGATTATTTTATTTTCTCGCAATCGTAGTGAAAAGTAGAGTGTAACACATGGCGCTAAAACCCATTATAACTCGTTTTCTATTTACTCCCTCGCTAAAGCTCGGGATAAGTTACCTCGATATAATGGGTTATTTTAGCCCCTCGTTTAACAATCTACTATCGTTTTTTAATATATATTTTTTTGCATGTATGTATGGACGCCACTCTATTGCGGGTTTACGGGAACGCCTTTCGTTAATTTAACATACAGTATACTATCATTGATAGTCACCCCACTTCTGAAATGATGTCTAATACTCGTACATTTCTTTACATCTGTAAAGAAGACATGCTGCTGCGTGCTGACTTCAAATATAATCAGAACGATGACACAATTAGGAAAACAACTGGTAGTTTATTTCGGCTTGTGGGTAAATATCTAAAGTTAAGCTACGCTTGCCGCTGTCGGTTCGTGGATGGGTTACCGTGTAAAACATATTGAGAACTCTCCGTGCCTCAGAAAGTACGTTAAGCTGTTGGTCCCGGCTGTCATTTGTAGATCTTTGACAGTCGTTACGGGTAGTCAGAAGCCCAAAAGTCTGACAACCAGTCTTACCAATGGGTATCGTGTTACCCAGTAACTGGGTTGTGGAGGCAGTCACACTATGTAAAGTACTGCTATTCAGCTGCATCCGGTTAGACTAGCAGTCGACCCAAACATAGTTGGGAAAAGGCTAGGCAGATTGATTGAACTGGTAGTGTACTTACAGCGACGTCATCTCTGTATCCTAGAAGTGACATCAGCTCTCGTTTGGCATCTCCCTTGGCTGTATACGCTAGCTTGCAAAGTGACAGGCGCACCAGATACTCCGAAGCTACTACATTTTGTTTCGGTGTCGCTTTTACTAGGGTCTAAAACAATAAACAGTCGAACCTGGATAAGCGAGAGTTCAAGGGACCGCGATCCCGTTTTCGCTTATAAGAGTTTCTCACCAACTCGAATTTCTAGCTTATAGAGGTATAGGTGTGGCCTTTCTCACTTATAGATGTTGAGGCCGGTTGGGAAAGGTTGAGAGGAACAAAAACAATGTTAGTTCCTCGAAATTTAATAAAGAGTCATAAATTTAAGATATTAAATTACGCTCGACTGTCGCTTATAGAGGTACAGGCAGTAGCAGTTTCAGTTATAGAGGACCAAGAGTGAAAAACGAAGAGGTTTCTGTTTCTCACTTAGAGAGGCTTAAGAGGGTTAAAATGACGGGACCTGGCAATTACCCAGGTTCGACTGTACAGTCAAAACTGGGTAAGTGAGAACTGGGTAAGCGAGAAAACTATCTCGTCTCCATAAGTTAGACTCAGAAACCTCTATAAGAGAAAGTCGCTTTTCACTCTTGTACCTCTATAACTGAGACTGCTACTTACCTGTACCTCTATAAGCGACAGTCGAGCGTAATAAAACATCTGCTATTTATGTCTCATTCTTAAATTTTGTGGAACTAACATTGTTTTTGTTCCTCTCAACCTTTCCCAACCAACCTCAAATTCTATAAGTGAGAAAGGCCACTCCTGTACCTCTATAAGCTAGAAACTCGAGTTAGTGTGAAACTTATACCATAAGCGAAAAACAGATCGCGGTGCGTTGAACTCTCGCTTATCCAGGTTCACTGACTTTTTTAGGGTTCCATACCCAAAGAGGTGCCAACGGGACCTTATTACCAAGGCTCCGCTGTCCGTCCGTTTGTCACAGGGCTGAACTTTTTGAAACATAATGGGTATAAAATGAAATTTTCACAGAGTGTGTACTAACTATGACCGCTATAACAACAAATAATATAAAAAAAACAAAGTTTAGAATTTAAGGGGGTCCCCGTACAAGAAAGGTGTTATTTATTTGTTCAGTATAAAAAAAATTGCAATGTTAATTAATATTGTACGGTGGTACGGAACCTTTCGTTGAGCCGCTTTTTAGTAGTTTACTAGATGTTGAAATGCGTATATAAGAGGAAGTTTAAAAGTGGCGCCAGTGACAGAAAAGTTGAAAGGAAATCGTTTGGCCTGGTGACGAAACGCATGTGACTAAAAGAGTAATGAATATAAATGTTGATGGATGGAGCGGGAGAGGAAGACCAAAGAAAAGATGGATGAATTGTGTGAGGAATGATATGAAAGAGAAGGGAGTGAATGATAGCGTGACGTTTGACAGGGGAGAGTGCAAAAAGAAAACGTGTTGCGCCGACCCCAAGTAACATGGGACAAGGGCAGGAAGATGATGACTAGATGTTGACATGCATAGGAATATAATATATGAAGCTTTCAGATAGCACATCTTGGTCATAGGATATAATGTCATCAGATTAAAAACAAAATAATATTATTACCACAACTAGTTTTTCACGTAAACTATTAAATTGTATTTCACTATAAACCCATGATAATAAAAGGGTAAGTATTAAAATTCTAAAATAATTGCACTGATACATGATATATTCGACTGCATTTAAGAAAATACAAAAAAAACTGCGCACGTTTTGCAAGATATAACTGCAACATGAACTTAATTACATTATTAAAAAATGCATTTTATGGGGTCATAAAATAATTAATTAGTTTTTTATGTTTGACTTTTACGACAAACAATATGGTATGAGTTAAAATTGGCTTATGACGATTGCAGGTGATATGCTGGATGAGATTTCAATGAAACTGCCTTTTCTATTTTGCTTCTTTTTCAAGCCTGTTTAACAAATACATACAAAAACGGTTAAATAAATTCTCTTTTTCAAACATGCTTGGAAATTCCAACATTATTTTGACAACCTTCTTCAAAATAAATCGAAATTGCTGTATTAATTATTTATTTATTTAACAGTATATGTACACACATATAAACAGACAAGAAGAAAGGAACAGAAAAATACGTACAAAGGTGATGCTTATTTCTATAGAAATCTCTTCCAGCATACCTGCGATAGGAAAGTAATTAAAGAGATGTAGACAACGTGTGTAAGAGTAAAAGAGAAAACAGAATACATAAAATAAAACTTAACTATTACTAAAACTTAACTATACACTAATTTAAATATAAACATACAACATAAGAATAAACTTAAATACATACTTCTTAAATACATATCACTAAAATACTGGTACTGTACTGGTTAAAACCAAGCGAGTAGGCGGCCGGCAATGTTACTATGAAAATCCTTAGCTATCGTGTTTAGCGGCCAAATAAATTACTAAGAAAACTCATATCTGTCGTGTTATTTAAAAATGGAACGAACTTTTTACTTCAACACATGGCAACCAAGGAGGTAATTTATCGAAGATTTTATTTAAATTTCGAACTGGCTTAGCGAATAGAGCTGTATAAAGTAAAGAAGAAACAAATGAACATATTGGCGCGAGAAAAATTTTCGTTGTTCGTCATTGATTCTGGAATTTATAATTAATTTATTTAGTTTGAATTTCCGCGCATTTTTCGAGAAAAGTACTATATAAGCCTTGGCCGCAGCCAGGCATTGATAGACTCACTATTTTACGGTCGTCTATCAATGCCCTAATTGCTGGCCACGACGATAATGTACTAGGTATATCATCTGTATATAAACAACACATAATCATACTTGCTTAAAGATTTTTCACAAAACAATTTGGATTATCAATCTCGGTTAGTCTATGCAGAATCTGGTTCTCAAAGAGTGAGGCGTAGATAAGCTGGTGAGAATCTAAAGCGAAGAGATAATGTAACCGAGGTTCCCGTAGGACGGGCCGCTTTGACGGGTGAATCGAATAAGTCGTCGGCAGAGAGAATAGTAATAAAATTGAACCGAGCGCCTGCCCAGATGTAGCTATGGATTTATCGCCAGCTAAACTTTGAGGCACACTGGTTGCAACGGTATTATAAAATATTTTTTTCCCAAAAAACTATAGTACAAGTGGTGCCATTAATTGGTGAAAACTTATCTTTCTTTTTCTCAGTTTCCTGACCTTTTAGACCCGTGAAACTTTTTTATCTGTAAACTGTAAAATACAATAATTGCAAAAATAAAACAATATTTGCTGCACATTGATTTTGACACTTAGGCAGGCGCCCATAGCCCCACTGGTCATGTCCTTTGTGACTTGACCACGCCTTTCGGCACCTCTCGCCCTCCCGATGACTCCCCGGCAAGGACCTCATACCGCTAAAGAGACCCATAAATCGTCTACTACGCAAGTCAAACCACGTGGTGTGTCAAGTCTCAACTTTAATGGCACGACTTGTAACATCATTAGTTATTTTCAGTCGCGTTGTAACAATCTCTAATTTCATTAGCATAACATAGCATAATAATCAGCCTATAATATTCCCACTGCTGGAACATAGGCCTCCTCTTGGTGAGAGAGAGTGGGCCATAATCTACCACGCGGGCCCAATGCAGGTTGGTAGATGTCACAGTAATTAATAAATAATTTAATTAGGTAACTAGGTATGTTTAATTCATTGTAGCACCCTGCTCTATCACATGTTATCCCTAGCAATAAACCCAGGGCATTAGATCACGTCGGGAATCACAGGCAGATTTCCGGCCACCGTAAGCGCGGGCTTGCGGACGGTGAGCAATGGCTCGCCGTCCGATAAGGACCAAGCCCGGGTCGACGGCGCGTTGTGTTCCACGCGCGCCTCAAAGAGATGTCAGCAGAATTGACGGGGTCCGCAAGGCCGATGCCTGCCGGGGTTGCGAATAAGGCCGAAAGGAACATCGTGGCCCCCCGGCAACATGGCAACTGGAGGAACACGGGTAGGTTTTAGCCAGTAAGAGACTGACACGCCCTCCCGCTCTACCCAGAGCGGGAGAAGTTATTTGATAATTTCCCACCCAAAAAAAGGGCATTAGATCAGCAGTTTTTTCTTTTCCAATCTTTTCGACGTGTTTTATATTTCGTTCCATAAGTCAATAATGTTGCTATTTAGACGGCTTTGATCATCCCGACTGCAGGCGTCAAGTTTAATCACAGGATTTTAATTTAAGAACCATGACACATCATGCGTTACAACGCACAAGTTCTAAACCGTCCATGAAACCCATAAGCAAGTTTTCAAAGACTTTACAAATAGACACCCGTGAATTTATTCTTCTTTCTTTCAGTTTCTTTCACCCAGTGTGCCTCAGTCTTCTCAGGTCGTCTCCGCTCGCTCGCTTACACATTCGTCGGGCTGCATCCAATATGTTTCCTAGCATATTGTCTTTAACAGCTCCATTATACCGACGATAGATTGTGCGGAAACCTTCGCTTCTGCCGCCGCCTCCCTACATATTGCGACGAAAGAAATCTTTTTCCACATCCTCGATGAATATTTTTGTTTGCTTACGTACCGCGTATTGGGGAAATGAATAATGAAGACGTATTTGTCGTTCAAGTATTGAATGGATTTGTTTTGGAATAGATAGTTCTGTGTACAGACTGTCTGGATTCCAACTTATTGTGAGCAAAAGACACGAACAGGCCTGCAACGGCAAGTATTGCTGCTTGACAACGTTGTTGTTGCATTGTGGAATTAAAGACTCAATTGATAAACCTTATTACTTTACAATTTATTCATTATATTTCTTTCAAAACGGTGAAGGAAAACATCGTGAGGAAACCGGCATGTCCTAGAAACAAAAATTAGAAGACATGTGACATCTACCAACCCGCACTGCGCCCGCGTGGTATTACAGCCCACTCCCTTTCGAAGAGAGGAGGCTTATGTCCCAGCATTGGGAACATTATAGGCTGATTATGCTTATGTATTATATTTCTTGAGACGGACAAAGTGTAATGGGTGTTTACATGCGGGAACAAGAAGTCGGTTTCTCTTAGTTGTCTGTATTTTTTTGTAATCAAGGAGTCAAACAAAACTAACTTTTTATAGACCTACCTTTTATCCAGATGAGCTCCAGCTTTCTATCTAATCCTTGCAAAAACAAACCACTAAGTGAGTACCGACAATGTCAATAGAACAGCTCAAATATTTTCCTTCAGAACAAAGTAGGTAAATACCCTTTAAAACCATAACCCACGAGGTTTCATCTGGGAGCCGCGCTACCATATAATTGAATGAATATTCACGTTTCTTAATCAATAGAGGCATTACTACCGAGGTCCCACGGAAGCAACCAGCCGACTGTGAAATTGGACTAGTATAGACAAGGATAGATGTATGCAATATGGGTAGGAGAGAAAGGGACGTGTATAGCGGAGCGAGCTTTTATAAATCATTTTTCCTGGCACGGAAGAGATTTAGGCTGGTTGTATGGTTTAGATTTATCTTGAATGTTTTGTCATGTGACGTCACTGTTGTAATGAAAGAATGAGCCGTGTATTTCGTTTAGTCTTCAAAAATCCTAATAAATTAGAAATAAATTAAAATATAAATAAGTTAGAATTTTTATCGATACCAATATGGCAATGATGCTTAAATTCTACAATATTTTCACAAAAAACAATGAAAACCTTTTTCCGATTTGTTGTAACTTTATGTCGCGAGAACCCACCATCTAAGTCGCTCCCGTCCAACAATCCTTAGTTGATAAAACGCTGAATCGCGATTATTTCTCTTTGCGTTTAGTTAATCAATTATTCTAATGTTGTTGGCGGAGACGTGTGCACGTTTGTGGCTTAACATTTTTACGTAACGAACGTCGCATAAATCCTATTATCATTTACACACATATGTCTTGTATGTAACTGGATAAATAAATCAAAAGTAAAATGGGAGATGTTGTAAATATTATAAATGAATAAGATTATGCAATGGTTTTTTGTGTGCATTTTGTATACTTACGATCACAAAATAATCACGACACTTTTACACTTGAGGAGGAATCATTTTTGATTTTCATAACATGAAAAAACATACTGTAAAATGGTTGAGGTCACCTGTAGCGTACCGTTCCTTAAACCTTTTGCAGTGAGGAATTTCAGAGGAACACCATTCGCGCACTCCTTGACAGCTGCGTAGGTGCTGAGCTACCGTTGTTACGCAGCGCGTTTCAATCTATGCAAACAAGAATCACTATAAAGAAAAATTCTCTAAAAAAATCTGCCTCGACATAAACGATAACAAAATCCTTCATTCATTAAAAACGCAATCGGCAATCGTTAAAAAACATCGTAGAATTCAGTCGGTGACGTCTAAAATGAGTCACGAGGGCAGCGTCCAATCGGGATCGTCCAATCAATCTCGTAGCGTCCGATCACCTGAAAAAAGTAAAGGAAGATCGTCGATAACCCAACGGTCGCTTGCTAATAAGTTTGCGCACTCTTCCATAGCAGAACGAAATTGGAGCAATTCCCTTTTAAAATTCGCAATTGGTCGATCGTGAGGGATTTTTTTTCCGTTTTTTTGTATTTGCTCTGTATCATAGTGTATTTTTTTGGCGTTTATGGTTAGATAGTTGGCAGTTTGGTTTTCAGAATGCTCTTTTGCTCTTTCATCAGATTCTTGTAAGTGAAACAGAATGCATGATCATACTGACAGTCTATCTATCATGATTTTTAACATCACTAATTTGTGTTGTCCAGGCAGTTTTTGACCAGATTTTTATACATTTTTAAAATCCACAATGTTATGTGTTTTGTTATTTTCAAAATATGTACTTACGGGATTTATTTTCTTACTAATAAAAATAATACCTACAGGTTCCTTTACAACATTCCATCTAACTCCACGCTCTCATAAAAAAAATGATAACCAACCGTAACAACAACCAGAGTTTCCCAAAAAAGTAAAGACGTACCAAACAAGAGACGGTCTTAATTCCACACCATACATTTTCCATCGAAGCCAATACAGTCCCGAAGATAAAGTCGCCATTCGAGCGAAAAGATACGAACAGGGAATTTACAAAGAGAAGCCAAGGGGACCGGCTAAGCCCCTTTCGGACGCCAATAGATTTATTGTTTAAGATCGGCGACCGGACAACTGTGTATTATATACTGTGACGATACGCGTCGGCCCGCGATGTCACGGGCTAAGGTTTTAAGAAGATATTTTTATATGATGTTTATTTTTATGCGCGGTAAGCTGACGTGAGAGTTCTTAGGAACTCTTATCCGGAAAATGCGAAGGTGAATTTGGCAATTATCTGTTGTCAATTTGTGGGACACCGAATCGTCTTTTTCTGGCAAGAAAAAGACGATTTGGTGTCCCACAAATTGATAGATTTTTTATGAATTAATTCCTTATCCTGATAAGTTTCCGGCAGGAAACTATTATCAGGATAAGGAATTAATTCATAAAAAATCTTCTTTGATAAAAATACATCAAACTTTTGAAAAGATGAACCTATCTGTCAAACATTTCACACTATCCATCTCTCAAAGTTAACTATCACAACTATGATCGAACTGCAAGAAACACAATCATCTCACAAATTGCTATGCAAAACCTTAATGCCAATATTATGATGCTTAACCCCCAGTATTATTGTGTTGGCTACATGATCCATGCGCCTCGCCGGGACAGTTCGGCGTGTATTGAAATTCAAATCGTCTTGAACATGGCCGGTGATAATGCAAAGTCCACAGAGGCTATTGCTACAGTATATCAATGAGAGAGAAGTATTCCAGTAAGAGGATTTCAGATTTGCACTCGTGTTTGGAATTTTGTGCATTAAATAAACATGTGTTAGATATGTGTGGTTAGATTTGTGTGGGGCCACTTTTACAGGTTTTTCGTTCTAATAATGTATTATCTATTTCAATTAGGCACATAATAGACACTTTTGAATGTCAAAAATTACGAAAAAAAACTAATCGCCCCTTCCAAAAGGTAGTTTTCGTATGGAGAAGAATGGGCAAGAAACTCCACCGTTACTCTTTTAAAAGGTTTTACAATATTTTGTGTAACGGTTTTTATTTATTTTTTATTTTAGCCTACATTGGTGCCGATTCCCTTGTTCACAAACTAAACTAAATTGAAGTTCTGTGCATCTTTTTCTTTTTATTTAATTAAGAAAAGGACAGAAGATAAATTTTAATTTAGTCCTGTCAAATTAATCAGCGCTTGACGTAAATTGACGTAATTTTTGTAGGCAAGTTTTTAATCACGTCTAAACTTGTATGGAGTAGTGACAGGTGCTGATTAATTTGACAGGACTAAACTAAAATTTATCTTCTGTCCTTTTCTTAATGAAATAGAAAGAAAAATATACACTGAACTTAAATTCAGTTTAGTTTGTGAACAAAGGAATCGGCACCACTGTCCAACTGCTGAGCAAAGGCCTCCCCAAAAACCTTCCATGCATACTTTTCCATGGCCACCTACATCCAACCTTTGCGGTACGCATCTAGGTCGTCTCGCCACCTCTTCCTGGGCCGGCTTCAGCGCCACCGTCCATCCTCAGGCACCCACCGTGTGGAGACTGTTGCCCAACGGTCACGATGCGGCTGACAAGACCCGCCCAGTCCCATTTTAGCTTCGCAGCCTTTTTGCCTACGTCTAAGATCCCCGTTTGGAGTGTAGCGTGGTGTTGCGTATTCTGTCAGTTCGTTATATAATTATATGTGAAGATGATGCACCTGGAATAAGATTACTATACCACAATAGGTGGTAAAAACGCTAATATTTCTTTTCCCGATGCAGGGGCGTTCATCGTTGAGGAGGTCTCCTGGTATTTCACCATCAGCTCCACTTTTCCATATGCATTGTGACGAGCATAAATTGCATTGCAACCATATTAAAGTAATCGAATCGCAACCCGTGAAATACTTATTATTAAGTAGTTCCGGTGGCTATTTGTGGTCTTCATCATCAGTTCCACTTAACCAAATGGTGCTTTCCAAGTGCAACTGCACAAGTTACTTTAAAAAATACCCAAATCGCTATAGTTTTGCCTATAATATTTGAAGAGTTCGATTTCTCTGGGATGCCATCATCAGATCTTGGTTTCCTTATCATGGTACCACCCTTGGGATATCTCCTTTCCAACAAAAAATAATTATCAAAATCGGTTCATAAACGATTCGACGACGTTATCCGCGAACACACATAAAATATACGGTCGAATTGAGATACCTCCTTTTTTTGAAGTCGGTTAAAAATAATTAAGAATAAAGCAATGACAGATGAATGAATTATGTGATGGATACATGGTGCTCATGATGGAACAAGACGACATCAAACATTAATGTCAGGATGGCAGCAACGTCCAGTTGAAAGCAAAAGGTGGTTCTAACCAGCTGGTGCCTGGTGGCTGGTGCTTTAAGGCGCCAAATGGATTAATAACAGAGACATCTTACCCATGAGAACATCACAATTTCTGTTATGGATAAACACAGCCTGTCCATTATATCCTGTCATTCCCAGATTAGAATTCTCCATTCCTTTCATAAAAACATCAATAAATGATTTCCCGTGTGTACAAACTATTTTGCTGTCGATTCCCCATTACGCGTACACACCTACACGGACAGCACAATGTAATGAACTCAACATAATACGCGTGCATCGGACACTGAATGGCCGAGGGGCTGGCCATCAATGGCGAAGTGAAACGCCAGCTAATGGTAATGGTCGTTTCATATACAAATGCTTCTTTCACTAAAACTGACGGGGGAGGAGATACATTTTATTTTCCGCAATCGGGGAGGATGAAAAGATGTCTGTGTCTGTGCATCAGTAAAACGGGAAACATTAGTATTGGATTTTTTGAGCGTATTCAATGAATTAATTAATCCGTGCTGAGCTGGGGTGGAAGAAAGACCTGTAGTAATATAGTTATACGTTCATTTCGTTTACGGTCGGTGCATGCATGTTGTGAGTCGAGGGAAATGCGTCATTGTGTGTCTGATAATATTTATGTGTCGTTGTAAAGTCTACAGGATCAGCTATTTGTATACAACTTCTACCTAGGCTGCGAAATGGTAGGTTGTAGGTATTATATTCATAATATCAAAGTTGTGTGTTTCCTATACGGTTAGTTCAGTTTATTAATTTCTTGGTTGTTGTTAAAACTGTGACAGTAGATGTTTTCTTTAAAATTCTGCTTACAACTTCACAGGAATACGAAAAAGTAAAATATAAAGTAATAAAAACGTATGAGCAAAACGTAGAAGAAGGACGAGAAGTACATAATATTACTAACCCCATAATACATCTGCTCATTTTTCATGAGCTCCACAAATTAATGCGTAATACCCCGTGGTATGAGATCAAATCTTTTCTTCATTCGAGATTGAAGAGATTATTCAATGCAATTGAAAGATTTTTCATCTTAAGAGGTCACCAATCTTTTTAATAAAATCATTTGGAATGTGAATCGAATTATGTTCCTGTGATATTATAACGTTGAGGTGCATTGAATGAATTATTGTTATGAGCGCCCATTACTGAAGTTAATTTGGCGGTTTGGTTAATAAAACAGTAATAATGTAGGCATGAGTGCATTCTTTAGAGTTATAGAGGCAATTTTGTTTGTAATAATAATGAATCGATTAATTAGTAACCGATAATGAAAGCAGAAATTAATTGTAAATGTTTAAAAGCAATTTAAAAATGCAAACTTGTTTTTTTAAAATGTTTTATTGCTTATTTAATCTCAACTTGTTCTTGTTGTTTTATTATTTAATCTCAACTTCATTTAGATTTTTTTTATGCCTTCGTTTTCCATATTCTGAATATAAAAGTACATTTATGACCAGAATTTGAATTTACTTTTTATGGGAACGGTCGGTCATCTATGATATACTGAATTTATCATTTTAATCTTCCCGTCTTTGTAATTAAACACTTAAACAAAATTCGCAAATTCACGGCAGTCTTATAAATATTAATAATACTTATTAAGCAAAAGTATCCTGTTTAATATGTAAAAAAGAAATTGAAAAGATAAATGGAAAAGTAAATTTTCGTAAACCAGAGTGGAAATCTTAATCGCGAAGTTTATGAAGTATAAAACGGAAAATATTCAAGAAATAAGTTTTTTTTTCTTTTCTTGGGAATTCTCGATTCGGTCTTACATTTCGATTTAACAAGTTATCACAATTTACATGATGAATGTTAATCATTACGCGCAAATAAACCGGGAAATGCTTTTAAAACTTTCTGAGATTTTCTTCAAGAGTTTTCTACGTTTTAATTTTGAGTGTCGCTTTGGGTATTATTTTTAATATCTGCGGCTTTATTTGTTTTGACATCTGAATGCTTTTTATAAGTTTGAGTTTCTTATTGTGAGATGGAAAGCTGGATTTGTAAATAGATGGAAACATAGGACCGTAACTATGTACGTTATTTATAGTAATGTTGGAATGTTGCCATTTTAAATATTATATTTATATAATGTTTAAATTAAGTATTGTATGTTCCGAGTCTGGATTTGTGCCCGGTTGATGGCAATAGGCTCGCCCCCTATTACATGGGACTTAAACGTAACTGGCAAAATGTGGGTGTACCTGCTACAGGGACACCTCTGCCCAACCCTTCGGGGAAACAAGGCGTGATGTTATGTATGTATGTATGTAATTTTCTTTATTCACAACGCTAAAAAACGCACTATCAACGCCCATATTTCGGCGTGGCGCCCTAATTCCGTGCAGTATTTATTCTGTTGATACATCGCGTGGGCCGGAAATGGCGGCAATGTCAATATCCGGCGCGCCGGCACACGCGTCCAGCTGGCTGTGTTACACGTATTATTTAAGGAAATATCCAGTTAAAAGTATTCGTTTTGGTTGGAACTAGTTTTTAAAAATAATGGTATATAGTTCGATAAAAGAAATACTGGGAGCGGAAAAGTCCCTTACCAATTATTCTCCTCTGACAGCAACCTTATAGCAACGAGAACAAAGATGACTGTGATATAAAATCAGAGGTAAAATAATTGTGAAAGTACTGTACCTCCATTATTGTCTACAATTTTTCACTGAAAATCTAACAAAGCAATTGTGATGTAATGATCCATTTAGGATCAGTACCTACCAATCTCATTCATAGGTTTAGCTTTCAATATCAAAAGCAGTACCCTAATTGCGTAATTCAACACAACCGCAATCTGTGTCGATTTGAAACAGATTAATAAACCATTGCTTCATAAGTTGGAAAAAATAATCTGCTCAACAACGTAAATAACGCAATGAATGTTGTTGAACTATCAAAATGAACCAAATTAGGCAAAATTGTTTACGAAAATAAGTTATGCAATTAGGGTACTGGTCAATGATCAATTAAAATCCTATTCCTGTAACTGAATAACTAATAGATAAAAGAAAATTAAAGACTCATATTAAAAGTACACTCAAGCATCTTACAAATTAGAGGATTATATCCAAGATAAGAATGCTTGGAAACATACTGGTCCTACTCCATAGGACAATTTAGAATATAGACAAAATCAAACTGGTTGCTAATTTAATTGTATTTTTTTTTTTTTGTTATGGCGTCTATTTTACATACTGTGATTACTTTCTCACACACTGACTTATTAATTGTAAAAGTTTATGAAAATCGTCTACTTTTACAATGTTTGTAAATATGTGAGCACCATGTATATAGAGCGTTGAAAATCCAGCGCACGAAAAAAAAAATCGCCGCGACTTTATTACGTCCGTGGGAACGTGGGCTAAAGGTGAAGTTTCTTACCCATTCTTCTCCATACGAAAACTACCTTTTGGAAGGGGCGACTACAATCTATTCTATTATTTTGTAAATTTTGACCTTCGAAAGTGCCATACAAGGGCATATTGACTTTTGACTTATGAATAAATATTATAAAAAAGTCACTTTTCTAAATTCATTAAATTCTTCTAAACTATACAATATATTTTGATGCTGTTTTCACTCTCGTTTAGAGAATTGATTGCGGAAGGTTTATGACTTTTATGAGTATTACTTTTAGTTTTACACTTGATGGCGCAGATACTTAGAATAATACAATTGATATTTTGATATACCTAGCATAAAACTGCCAAAATATGTATTTACCTACCTACATAACGGCACATACTCTCAGATGCTACCTAAAGCCGTTTATACCGATCCAGGTCGTTCCTACAATAGCCAGTTAGGCTTTCGGTGGCTGAGCAATTTGCATATTGAGAGGCTCAGTGGCGCCCCCTCCGTGCACACAATGGCCGATGATTCGATGACGGAGCCGATGATTTGATGATTGGTAACCTATTAACGTATTCAATGCGTTTGTTACAAGTGAATACTGATTGATTGATTGATAGGGTCGAGTTATGATTAATACATATTTGATTGTTTTCATTTTGTTGTTTTTGTTTTTTTTTGTGATTTTTTTGTCTATGAATGGGGTGCCATTATGTGCCAGCATTAGTTGATTTGAACACATAGTGTTTTGGTAAAATTGAGTTTGGCTTTCTCTTCATAAATGTACCTATTCTCATATCGTATAGTGACAATATTAAAAAAAAAAGTGTGGCACTCGGGGACTGCCGCGGTAAAGCTATTGCATGGCATTTGTAACCTCCATACTTCCTATTTGTCAACGCTACACTTGGGATGATGACGTGATGACATAAAACAAAAATTACGTTCCCATGACAACATCACGTTGTCCGTCATTACATGGTAAGCGGAGTGGGGGGTGTTAGGTTTTTTTCGTTACGGAATTTCTTGATTCGGTCGCCGCGTTTAAAGCCCGCGATAAAAGCTATGCAATAGCTTAAAAATATTTTGCTCGCCGTCGATGTTTATAATTCCTATTTATGGTTTGTATTGTCACGTCCGGAGGTTTCTTAGTTAAAGTATCTGACCAATAATTTCGTAAATCTTGTAGCACATACTCTAATAAAATGTTACAATTTGCTTTGTGATTTTTTAAACTTGATAACTGTCATCATCTGCCTAGCCTTTTCCCAATTATGTTGGGGTCGGCTTCCAGTCTAACCGGATGCAGCTGAATACCAGTATTTTACATGGAGCGACTGCCTATCTGACCTCCACAACCTAGTTACTAGGTAACACAATATCCCTTGGTAAGACTGGTTGTCAGACTTTTTGGGCTTCTAACTACCCGTAACGACTGTCAAAGATCTACAAATGACAGCCGGGACCAACAGCTTAACGTGCTTTCCGAGGCACGGAGGGGTCTTGGTATGTAAAGATGGTCACCCATCCACAGACCAACCGCGACAAGCGTAGCTTAACCTGATCGATCGACCCGTGTAGCTGTTGTTACTTAGCCACAAGCCGCAACTTGATAACTGTAAATTATTATAATTAAATAATCAACATTAAATTCAAAAAATTCGGTATCAAAATTATCAACCACAAATATATCAGATGGAACTATGCATTATTAGTTAGCTCGGTTGATTCCCAATGCCGGTAGATAAGGCAATTGCTCTCATGGGCTCTGTTATACCATTTCAGTGTTATCAACGCTACGCGCACTGGGAATTATTGGGCATATTTGTAGCTAGTTTTGTACGTGAAGTAGGTTAAATTTATGACAAAATATGGTCTTAAAATTAGGGTAATTTGGGATGGGAGCAACCAGAAGCCGAATAGTACCTACTCGGAAGCTTGCTGTGGACAAAAAATCAATCTGCCTAGCCTTTTCCCAACTATATTGGGGTCGGCTTCTAGTCTAACCGGATGCAGCTGAATACCAGTATTTTACATGGAGCGACTGCCTATCTGACCTCTACAACCCAGTAACTGGGTAATACGATACCCCTTGGTAAGACTGGTTGTCAGACTTTCGGGCTTCTGACGACCCGTAATGACTGTCAAAGATCCACGAATGACAGCCGGGACCAAAGGCTTAACGTGCTTTCCGAGGCACGGAGGAGTCTCGGTATGTAGAAATGGTCACCCATCCACGGACCAACCCCGGCAAGCATAGCTTAACCTGACAGATCGACCCGAGTGGCTGTTAGTACATAGCCACGAGCTGCCTGCTGCCTGCTGTGGATAGCTTGCTGACAATTATATTAAATAGTAGCACTTAGAATATGAGATTCGGATAAAATTGTCTTTTTAGGGTTCCATAGTAAACAAGGAACCTTTATAGTTTCGCCATGTCCGTCTGTCTGTCTGAGCTTAGCTCAGAGACTCTTATTACTTGAAAGCTGTAATTTGGCATGGATATACATATTAATCACGACGACAAAGTGGTCAAATAAAATCAGTTTTTTTTTAAGGTTTCTCCTCTACACCTAAAGTGGGGATGATTTTTTTTTCTCATCTATTTTCATTTAAAATTATTGCGAGTTTGTGAAAACCATTTTTGGATCAGGAATCTGTTTTCGAAATATTAAGCATTAAATTGATAACTTTTGTTAGAGTCAAGTGTCTCCCCCCCTGCCAGCTAAACGGTTGGCTTTGGATATGTGAAAAAATTCACAGCAGTAGTATATATAATAAAATTAAAAGGAAAACTATCACAGCTAAGCAGGCTTTATAAGTTAACGAGTAATAATCGACCAACTTACATTTGCGGTTGCGAAAACATGTTTTTCAACTACAAAGTTAAGTTTGTTCTTTGGATAACATCCCAACTACGGAACCCTACCTTGTGCGTGGTTCGACACGCATGTAGCCGGTTTAAAAAAATGAAATTTAGCAATTTCATAAAACCGAAACTCAGTAGATCCTACTGCACTTTTCGTGAACAATTCTTAAACCAACAATAGATACTACGATGAAGATTTACCATTCACTATACAAAGACTACAAGACACAATTACTTAGACTATACTTTATCTTATTCTCCAACAATAGTTGACCACAAGGAGCAAAGCTTTCCGCCCCGACGCCGTAACCTTGACAACGGCTACAGCAGTTGTCCAGCAGAGAACAGCAATTGTGCAAAATTGCTCGAAATCCCCACGCCCAGCGGTATTCGAACAAATTTATAGAGTGGTGCCCGCTCCGGACGGATGGACGGACAAAAGATGCATTTACATAACAAATTGAAGGGCTACGAATGTGCTACGCCTCTACGCCGCTACGCCGCTACGTATTCTCTGTGTTACGATGCTCACAGCTACGTGTATGGGCGCGTGAGCTTTGTGTGTTCATAGATATTGTTGTGTTACAATACTGGGAAGTGTTAGTTAGCTTACGATACTAGGTTGACTATAATAAAGTGGTATCAATTCCAAGAATTATAGTCTTCCACTTTAATAAGTGGTGTTGAATAGGCCACTTACTTTGTTAACAGTTAAGTTAAATAAAGCATTATGTAGAACGTCACATAACTCATCTTCTTTATATATATAATTCTTCTGTGAGTGTGTATGTCACTGAACTTCTCTCAAACGACTGGACCGATTTTGATGAAATTTTTTGTGTGTGTTCAAGGGGATCTGGGAATGGTTTAGATTCACAATCGGACCCGATAGGTGGCGGTATTTGGTCAGGACAACGTCTGTCAGGTCCGCTAGTACTATATAAGATAATCATTTAAAGACAAGAGAACGCTCTTGTCTGTAAATAATATCTTATACAGTGTGAGTCTTTATAATGTGCACATATCGAAATGAGATAATCTATGCTTAATTTTATCGACGGAAAAAATATTTAAAAACATCTTTTTTTTAATGGGATTTTTAAATAAAACGGTGTAACTTTCAAACTAAATGATCTATCGCAATAAAACAAACTCCAATATGATTGGAAGTAACTAAGCGACCTCATAAAATAAAAATTGTCGAAAAAAAAAATACGCTCAATTGAAAATAAATATGTTTTTTAGCAAAAATGCGTTTTTTATAGCATAGATTCCCTCATTTCGATATGTGCACATTATAAAGACTCACACTGTATACTCACTCAACATAACATCACGCTTGTTTTTCCCGAAGTGTTAGGCAGAGGTGATCTATAGCCACATTTCTTCAGTTATGTTTAAGTAATAGGGGACTCCCTCTCACAGAGAGGAGGCCTGTGTCCCAGCAGTGGGAACATTATAGGCTGATGATGATGATGATGAATAGGGGGCGAGCCCATAGCCTATATAATATAATTTAGTCATCTGTCTGATAATATTAGTTATTTAGTCGTCTATCTAAACTGATATTATAAAGAGAAAGGATTTAATTTTTTGTTTTTGGGTTTGTAATAAATAAACTCAAAAACTACTGGACCGATTTTTAAAATTCTTTCACTAGTAGAATGCTATGTTATCACTGAGTAACAGGCTATAATTTATAAAGATATCACGCGGGCGAAGCCGCTGGCGTAAACTAGTCTTATTTAATTCAGTAATTAATTAATTAATTTTTTAATTAAGCTTTTTCATCCCATTATATTTATTAGCTGACAGATGCTGGAAATTGTCCCCGAAGTATCGCCACAAACCCGAATCAACTTTTTATAATATATAATTCTCGTCTAACAAAAGTGAACCACAGCCTACGTACTGCTTACACTATATCCTGGCGTAACATGTGGAATGCGTGCTCCATGCCTCATTAACGCCGCTCGTGGTGTTTCATTAGCCCAATGGCTTTTCTTTCCACTCTATAGATTTTTACGTTTATAAATAGAAATGAGAGATTTTATGAAGAGTTCTTATTGAAGTAAAAACTTGTTTAGGCGCGTTGGGCATTTTTGAGATGGGAAAAAAACAATTGAACTCGCGACACCGTTACCGACACTTCAGTTTTGTAAACACGATTGTGCTCTTTATTTATATTACGTTACGGATCAATGTTCTAAACAATAATTTTTACTTTATAGGTTTTGGAAGTATATTTTTTTGTAAACGCGATTGTGCTCTTTATTTAGATAAGGTTACGGACCAATGTTCTATACAAGTATTTTTCTTCCACCAAGGCGATCTTGTTCAAGTTTTCACTTCTGTCGGCACTCCCGGAGTGCCATTATTTTTTAACCAGTTTGTTAGTTTTATAGACTTAGCCAATGCCTGGTTTTTGGATGAGGCCTGGATAGATCTTTAAAAAATGGGATACTATAAGGCAAGGAATATATGCTTTGTTAAGTACAGTTTTTTACCCTCAACTTTACCTACAGTTTTCAATGCGACTCCATGTTGTTTTTACGATATTCTAGCAGACAGTCGCAGGTTCAAGTACTAGAATAAGTTAAAACTTTCAGCTTTGCTCAACTGTGAAATAAATTATGAAATTATTATGAATAATTCCAAAAGATGACTCAAAATCTGTTTTCCCTGCCTCGCCAGTAAAATGATACATTACAAAATATCGCTTACACATTATCCTCCCCTCTGTTTTATCTGAATTTTAATGGACGCGAACTAACCATTAATAAGAGAACCCTCTTAACAAATGTCCGTATTCCGCGATCATGGCGTGTAGGAATCTGTATGGCGTATAAATATTAATAAAAAAACACTTACGCGACTAAAATCACTGTGGTTTGGTAAGCTGTGATTTTGGCGACAGTAAGGGGAATTTGAAATGAGTTAAACATCAAGATTTTTGTATAATAATTATATGTGTAATATGTATTCATACAGCATAGAGAACTTCATTCAGTGTCATGATATGACCTTCATGCTGCCCATCAAGATCACTGTCAGCCCGAAGAACCTTGACAATGATGTGCTGTCCGTGTACGTGAAGTTCAACAAGGAGTGTGCTCCATCGGTAAGGCCCGCAAGGCCAAACTGAAGAAGATCATCGACCCCAACCTGGTGTTCGTGTTCTTAGCCATGATCCTCATCCCTCTGCCATCGGTATCCTCGGTCTGAAGGCCTGGTATGCACTGCAGCTGTCCTTCTTCTCCTTCGCGGTGTCCATTACTCTGGCCATCTTTCCAGCTTTGCAAAAAGGTGATTTATGTCTTTTGGATACTCAATGCCCTGGAAAACAGAGGAACATAAATAAGATCACGACTATAATACCCGAAGGGTTAGCCTCAAAGAGATGTCAGCAGAATTGACGGGGTCCGCTAGGGCCAATGCCTGCCGGGGGTTCGAAGAAAACCGATGGGAAATCGTGGCCCCCGACAACAAGGCAACCGAAGGAACACGGGTGGGTTTTAGTTAGTAAGAGTCTGACACGCCCTCTCGCTCCGCCCATGATGCCCATTATGAGCAGTGATAGCCTAGAGGTGTGACTGTCGGACTGTCAAGTCATAGATCTCAAGTTCGAACCCAAGGCACGCACCTCTGACTTTTCGGATTCATGTGTGTACAGTATAATATCACTTACTTCAGAAACGGTGAACGAAAACATCGTGAGGAAACCGGCATGCCTGAGAGATATTTCTCGACGGTATGTGAAGCCAAGTCAGAGGCCCATGGGCGGCTTTAAAAACCTGATACCAGGTTAGTCACTAACCACACGATAAAAAGAAGAAGATTCTACCTTATGTCGGCAATTTGGGTACTACTTGGGTAGGCTTCAGCGTACGTGGTAACAGTTGATTCACTGTTTCTAACCCTTGAAGCCTTTGGGGCTAATGAGTTATTTTTTCTGACCTACCTAGGTGGAACTACATTCGATTTTGTATCTACGTATGGCTTTGGTATGTAGTTAAAGAGTCGTTTACAGAATCAAAAATCGATTGGTCATTTTACGGGATATCACTGGCTTACACAGGGTGTCTAGTAAATAGCACGACATACTGCAGGGTGATAGCTTGGGTCAATACCTACCAAAACAGCACAATATATGTTCAGCAAAATCTTACGGATTTACAGTTTTACAAATTTATGCGAAAAGAAAATCGTTAAACAAAAAATACTATTTCTTGAAAACATTCTTGTTTTTGATAGAAAAAAGACTTATCAATGAGTAAACTATTCACGAATAATTTGATGTAAAAAAAAACTAGAAAAGGAATTTTTCATTACGAGATGCTTAAAAATCTGTTTCAAGGTAAAGATTTTTCGATATTTCGGAATTTTTTGTAAAACTGTAAATCCGTAAGATTTTGCTGAACATATATTGTGTTGTTTTGGTAGGTATTGCTCCAAGCTATCACCCCCTGCAGTATGTCGTGCTATTTACTGGACACCCTGTATCTGAGCATTACATGGCGATACAGCTGGGAAATAAAGCCTTAAAAAGGTGTTATGAAGCCACCACACATACAAACAGTTAAATTTCAAGCCTACCTTGTAATTAAATTGATTTTACGTTTAAAACGGTCCATGAAACTCATTATCATTACGGTAACGCCTCCGGTTATCCGGTTGAAATTGAATCGTTCCGGTAATGAGCGCCGGTATCGGATGCAATGCCGGCACGGATTCGATGCGATAGGCCAAATAAAAAGTAATGGCTCCACACGGTTACTGAGCTATTAAAGCATTTAGTTTGGTGATCATTGTTTGAGTCGTTCGAAGTAGTTGGCATTATTGTTTACTTTATTTCCAGGTGATATAGTTATCTATACAAGGTTTACTATATGTACATATTCTGCCCATTATTCTGTAACAGTATGTAAAATAAAATACATCAAACATTTGTCACACAATAAAAACCTTTGCCGCAGTTGATACAAAATGCCAATATAAAACTTATATAGGCATAATGCTATTTTTTTGTGAAAACTTCTTTAGGCGCGTTGGGCATTTTTGAGATGAGAAAAACAATTGAGCTCGCGACACCGTTACCGACACCTCATTTTTGTAAACGCGATTATGCTCTTTATTAATATTCAATTCAATTTAATTCAATTCAATTCATTTATTCATTAACAATTTTTACATCGTGTCTGAATTTCTATAACTAAATATACAAGAAACATCACACATGCAATCTATAATTAAATCATTACAATTATCCAAACTACATAAAAATCAATCAAAAATATAAAAATAAATGTCATAAGTCAATTCATAAAATTCAATAAATATTTCCATTTCAAATCCATTAGATTACGTTACTATCGAATTTGTATTAGTATATAGTTCATCAATAGAATATAGACACTTATTTAACAAGAACCGTTTAAGCTACGGATTAGGTTACGGATCAATGTTCTATGCAAGAATTTTTACTTTAAAGGTTTCGGAAGTTTTTTTTTTGTAAAAGCGATTGTGCTTTTTATTTAGATAAGGTTACGGACCAATGTTCTATACAAGTATTTTTCTTCCACCAAGGCGGTCTTGTTCAAGTTTTCACTTCTGTCGGCACTCCCGGAGTGCCACTGTTTTTTTTTGTTGTGGTTGAGAAATTATCAAATAACTTCTCCCGCTCTGGGCGGAGCGTGAGGGCGTGTCAGACTCATGATGACTAAAACCCACCCGTGTTTCTTCAGTTGCCTTTGTGTTGCCAGGGGCCACGGTAACCCTTTCGGACTTTCCCGTGAACTTGGATAGGCATCATGCTGTGTTGCCAAATGGACTGACCTAAAGAATGCAGTCAGCGCTAGACTGTTTACGAAGAACCATTGTAGGAAGGTTCAGTTCCTTGCAAAACTATTTTTAAAACAAAAATATCTTTTTTCAATTTGAGTGTGGGTTCCTAATGTCTGTACACGACGAGACTACCAGTAGGCCAGCACTGCAGTTATGACCAGTCAGTGGTGGTTTTGATGAGTGTTGGGTTCAATCAAGCTCGAAACGTTTTTACAACGAGCCATATAACTTACTTTTCTATTACGAGTACTACCTCAAATCCAGGAGCTCCAATTCCCCAAATACACATACCCACAATAGAAAACACATCCCAGCATTATATACTCAAATAAACAGGTCGTGAGGACTTGAAGTAGCAGACCGCGGCACACCTGCGAGCCAACTTTGTCCCACAATTTAATTAGTTATGGAAATCGAGCCGGCCGCGCGGCCGTTTGGAGGTGGGAGGCGGGCGGCGCGGGCGCCATGTAAATTGTTTTTGGACTTGTTAGTTTGTAGACAAGTGGATGTTTCTTGATGTACAGGTATTTGTGGATGTTGGGGCTTAGGATGAGAATTAGATGGGTTTTGTTATTATTGAAAGGAAAATTGCATCATAGAAAATATTTCTGTTAAAACAGTCAATTTATACTTTACTCACCTTTTTTTTATTATAACCGAGAAGTTTTTGGCCTGTATCTCATCTGATGGTGATTGTATTATTTCATATTGTATTTATACATGAAAAAACTAATTCAGTTTATCGTTTAACATGATTTTAAAGATGATGGCGATGAGTGTATTGAGGTTCATGAATGGGGAAGTGATATTACCTAATCATCATAAATAAATAAAATAGAGAAAATTCATGCCTTTACTATTTTCTCAAAAAAAAAAAAAAAAAACTACATCATTATATCAGACAACATACAGTTAAGCAGCAACAGCTGCTTACTCGTTATTCCAAAAAATACAGTTTTAAATAACTTGAAATAAAAAAATACTACAAACACTACGGAAGCGTATAAAAAGAACTACATCCACCTACTAGCTCCTAATTCTTACAACCCAAACTACGCACCGCATTCCCTACCATATAACCAGTAAAATTATGCGACTCCACGCGATCATAAGACCAACATGAGTCTCGTGTACGCAGAAAACACAGGGCGAGTCACTTTACAGCATCTCCCTAGACATCTTGAGTAACAAGCGGCAAACCCCGCGCCGCCGGTACGTTACACTACATAACCTAACAACTGTATCTTACTACGTGGGTATACAGTGGGGAATGCGTTGGTAGAACTATTTTTTTATAAATCCGACCACATGGCTGGCGATTTAGGCACCTGCATTCGTCAAGGGGTATTCAAATCGTCCTACTGAAAAATTATTTCTACGAAATCTATATCTATAAGAAAAAAATCATGCATGCATCGAAATTGTCTACTGTTGTATCGGAATCAGATTTAAAAAAAAACCGAAACGTGTATGAGTTTTACCACCCAGTTCATTCAATAACATTTATAAATGAAGTGGCTGAGTAGATTGATTGGTTTTAATGGAAACACGATAGGCAAAAGACAGACTATTATAGCCATAGGTGGTACTCGTATAATGTGTGTGTGAATTGTGTAATGTATGATGTAATGTGTGTGTGTGGATTTGTGCCCGGTTGATGTCAATAGGCTCACCCCTTATTATATGGGACTTAAATATATCTGGCGAAATGTGGGTGTACATCAATATAGGTGCACCTCTGCCTAACCCTTCGGGGAATACAGGTTATGTTATACTTAATGTTAAAAGATTCACCAATCATATACATGGCAAATTGTGTCTAAGAGGGTAAGATATCGTGTTGAATGAAATACGTATTAAACTAAGTTAAACCGTTTGTACTATTATTCATAAACTTTAAAAACTTGTAGTCACATTATGTGATAAAGTATTTTGTTTCCAAAATGGAAAGGATATGTTAGAAGTCACCAATCAAGTTAAAACTACTGCAAGTCCCCTTTCTACGAGTATACCGATTCTCGTACAGTTCTGTTACATTAGTTTGCTTAGTAGGGTAACTTCAGCGCCATCTATCGGTTATTAGAGTCCCATCAGACAGTGACATAGTTTCATGGTAATACAGGTTGGATAAAAAATCGTGGATCAAACGAAACAGGGCGATAGTTAAGGTAAAATATATGAATAAAAATATAAATATTATACAAAAAAAATTTCGTGAGACTTAAAATATATTTTAAAAAGTGCCAATACTCATAATTCATGGTATCCACTGTCATAAAAGCACTTTTGTAGTGATGATACATTTCCTAGAAGCAACTAAACACCATTTGTAGTTTTAAAATTAGTAATTGCCTATTATTAAAAATAAAATAATTAAAAAGCACTCAAATAGTCATAAGTTTTAAGGAGATCAAAATAGGGCTCTGTCACATAGATATTTTTTACTGCTAATAACCCCAACTATCGCCCTGTTTCGTTTGATCCACGATTTTTTACCCAGCCTGTATATGTAGAAGAATAGCTAGAAAATATTGAAAAAAAAAAAAAAAAATGTGGCACTCGGGGACTGCCGCGGTTGTAACCTCCATACTTCCTATTTGTCAACGCTACACTTGGGATGATGACGTGATGACATAAAACAAAAATTACGTTCCCATGACAACATCACGTTGTCATGGGAACTGTCATTACATGGTAGGCGGAGTGGGGGGTGTTAGGTTTTATTTTCGTTACGTTACAGAATTTCTTGATTCGGTCGCCGCGCTCAAAGCCCGCGATAAAAGCTATGCAACAGCTTAAAAAGACGTATATTTGCATTAGAAAAGCATGAACACACGCTATGTAAATAATATTATCCACATGGTCAGTACATCTCATAAGGAAACTGCCCCACTGCTTTCTCGTCTAAATGTTTTAAGTAAATAATGTCGTGGACATAGTCAACTAACTGCTTGTGTTATAAAATCGCTGGGGACTGCCCCTCGGACTCATACAATTTGTAATGTAAATGTTGGAGCACAATCGTCATGTAGTTGCGAGTCGGCTTTATGGTCGGCCTGAGGATGTTTTGAAATAAAATAGCTGCTTAGGTATTAGGTAATACTCATCTGTAAAACTATGTACTAACGAGCAATATAAAAAATAGTGGCATTCCGGGAATGCCGACAGAAGCGAAAACTTGAAAAAAAAATATCGGCACCGTGGTAATCAACGCGTTGATGTCTTTTACTCCAAGGTGTCGGTAAACTCGGTAACAGTGTCGTGAAATCAATGGTTTAGTTCGATATCAAAAATGCCCAAAGCGCCTAAAGAAGTTTTCACTTCAAAAAGTCACGTGCCAAAAAATCTAAATATCTCCTAAACCACAAAAATTAGCTACATAAAGTAAAAAAATTTTTGAAAACAGTTTTATAGGTGTTTCGTATGCGCTATTAAATACACTTGAATGTTGTTTTTTAATTCAAAAAGCTAGCTTGCGTGGTTTCGGGAATATTTCAGGATAAGTTTGTGGCTTTTTTATATTGCTCGTCAGTGTATATCCAAATACCACCCGATTTTACTTTATTTTTCTATTTTAATTTTTCTATAAACTCAATTTTTAACCTCATCACTGTAAAGCTACCACTTAAAGGGAAGAGTGAGACAGCTCCGACACAAGTACTATTGTAACTTATTGGGGCTGCCTCAATTTATGTATGAAACAATTTTTTAGTTGAAATAAATATTTTTGTATTTTTTTTTTTAAATAAAAATAAGCATAAAAACATTCCGATTTCAGGATAAAAAATAAAAATGAAATTTGTCAACCTGCGCATAGAACTCGTTACCCGTAAGTTCATCACTGTGATTACTATCTATTTCGTTTTCTGAAGAGACGTCACTCATGATTGCAAACGTTTGTATTGCAACAACGTGACAATAAGCAGCCAACCGCTTGAAACTTATCAAAAGAATAAGAACAAAATACAAACCAAAAATAAAACGACACAGAACGTCCAACGAGTGTAGTACAAAAATAATCAAACACTAAAACTGCAATTCGGCTGCAGCCGGAATACGATGCTTCAATCAAGGCGCGACTAAGCGGTTCCTATTTCCGCTCATAGATGGCGCTGTGTAATATTCGATGGTTCCTATCTGAGCGCAATCACGCTTTGACCAGCCATTGTGTTGAAAATACGAAAATGCTCCCAGGGCCGTTCTTCCGGCCTTTATTTCGGGTTGAAATCACAAAGTTCGCTTTGTGCCCTGGCCTCTTGCACGTGATTTCGTAAATTTCTTTGGGCGTCGACGCAGAAGGCAATAATGGTCGAAGTTTGATTCCAACTAGTTCGGAATGCGGAGGCCTATATTCGACGCGTTCGAATGAGAGCCGATTACGTGGAACGTGGTCGTCGATCACCTGAGCGATTCAATTGGTTTAGGTTTCCAGCGTTTGAAGTTGTATTGGAATCGGTTATTGAGTTTTGTTACGTTTGGCCACGAAAAAAGTTATTTACAGGACGAATTTACGGTTTGTTTTCTTTTACATTCACAATGTTTTAGATACTCGTACATAGTATTAAAACATAAGTCTTTTAGTAGGCAATAAAATATTTACGTAAAAGCCTTAAAAAGAAACTGGAACTTGCATTCAATTGGGTATTTGCCTAGGTAAAAAAAAAGAAATTCTATTTAGTCCGCCTTTTAGATAATAAAAAAATATTAGACACGTATTTTTTGCTTTATCATATTAATCAAAAATAACTTAGAAAACACGCATTAAAGTTGGGGAGTGCGGGCTCGTAACGTCACAACGTCGTATAAAATCTAGTAAGGCGGTGACGTCATGCCACATTTTAACTCAATGTATCGCCGTAATCTTTTGATTACGTCAAAAAAGAAAAAAATACGTGTTCAATATTTTTTAATAATCTACAAGACGGACAAAAAATAAAATTTTTGGACACAGGTCTGACATTATTTTTTTACAAGTACACGTTATTTATTTGTGAGTTTGTATGAAGGGGGTAATCTAAGGAATTACTGATCTGTACTCTAATTGCGTAATACAACACAATCTGTTTCGGTTTGAAACAGATTGCTAATCCATTGCTTCATAAGTTGGAAAAAAATCTGTTCAACAACGTAAATAACGCAATGACTGTTGTTGAACTGTCAAAATGAAACAAATTAGGCAAAATTGTTTACGAAAATAAGTTACGCAATTAGGGTACTGATTCCTAAAATTGTTTCACTAATTGTTTGACTACAGTATTGCCGAGTATTCCATGATATATTTTATGTTAAAACAAGAAATTTCACGCGGACGAAGTCGCGGGCGGAAGCTATACCTATTCAAGTAAAAACAATTTTTAAATTTTTTGTCTGTTTGCTCCGGCTAATCTCCGAAACAGCTGGACCGATTTTGACGGAACTTTCACTGGGAGCTAGCTGATGTTATAAGAAGTAACAAAGGCTACTTTTATTTTAGAAAAAGAATTAGGGTCCACGCGGGAGAAGCCGCGGGTAGCAACTAGTTATTATTTAATATTTATAATAATTCCATCAATTCACGTATTCTCAAAAATACACCAGCAACGAGGATGTCATTTTTAAAACTCAAAAGAGGTGCCTTAGAACTATGTTTGGACTTCCATGTTACTGAGAGCAGCAAACCTTTTTTCAAAAAATAAAAAATTTTAACCCTTCCATCTATGTACATTTTAGAGACTATTATATTTGTCAAATCGAACCCACACCTATTCCCCCTATTATCAGATAAAGTAATTCGGAATAGACGCGACAATAGCAAACTTTGCATTCCTAGATCCAGGACAGCTCTATTGCGTAAAAGTATAATATGTATGGCACCAATCCTTTATAATACGTTGCCAAAATCTTACGAGGGAATATCCAACGGAAAAATTAAGAAGTAGGTTGAAAAGCCTTCTGTTAGAGAAAGCCTATTACAGCACTGACGAATTTCTGAATGATAAATTAATCTAATTCTTGTAATTATGTTATTTCTAATTACTTTGTCATTAAATTGATTAATTTTATTAAAATATTAAGAGTTGTTGACATTATTCTGTAGTACATTTTAATTTTTTAATTCTAATTTGGACTGTTAATAATAATGAATAAGTTTATAATTAATTGATTAAATGTACCTACTTATATTTGTACGCCGTTAAGGCAAAACATGACTGTGATATAATTTAATTGTAACATTTTGCATGCCATGTGTGTGTATACTCATGTTTTGAACAAATAAATGATCTTTATCTTTATCTTTAACAATTTATGTCGATAAACCCACGAATAAATTAGTAAGTGAAATGACAACACAATCAGAAACACTATGCCATCAAACAGTGGAACTAAACGCAAACAGTACTACAACTAAAACGTTGAATCAGTCTGTGTGCCGTCGCTACTACGTCCCAACACTGCCAACTCGTGCCCAACTCGCGTCGCATGCACTAGGCATCAGTAGTTCGGGCTGCTGTGCCTACACCTATCCTAGACCTACGATATCAGTTGTTACTCTGTCTGATAGCCACCGAGCTCAGTGCTACACCGTCAGCGCTCGCCGTAGCACGCGCTCCACTATTAAAAAAAAAAGTTACAACAACTAAAAAAAAGTTTTTAAACAATATAAAACTTTTTACTAATATCCGGCTGAGTACACTCGTCGATGTACGTTCGAATGTAAACTCAATTTTCGTATAGAGCTTCTCGATTTTTCTAATAGTTTTTATTCTATAGGTGTTTTAAAAAGTATTTTTTAATGTAATTAAGAAGTGTTTAGGCTAGTTCTAATAGTTAAGAAGCTGCTCACTGGTTGTGAAGTTGTCGTAGTTGCATGTTAGGTCGTGGTAGTAAGTGTTAGAGTAGGCTCTTTGTATACGATTTTACTGTAGTTCGTTAAGCTAAATAAATGAACTTTGTATGAACTGACTGTATCGAGTTATCGCCGTCAGTGGTATTCTTCATTGCGGTAAGTTTAGATCAGATTATTTGGTAGTTCTGTTTTTTATAAAGAAAATAATAATATTATTTCTCGTATTGTGGAAACGCAATACCCAGTGTAATTATTTATTATTAATGAGTTTAATATAATTACATTGTATTAAATGCATATCAAACGTATACTTTTATTAACACTAAACAATAATTATTTCTTAAATGGCTTCCTTTCAATTAATAAGTTATAATTAATATGTATTCGAGGCCTTGACAAACTACTTTTCGTAAAGTTATACTTCCTACTAACTCGCGTGTAGCGCTTTCGTAGCTACGACGGCTACACGTGGCTACGGCGTAGAGGTAGCACTTTGCTACGTCGTAGCGATTATTATTTCGTGCATATTTTATTAACATTTATTGCCATTCAAGGATCGGGAAACGAAGAAAATATTTTTACAATAAACAGAGTGTTTATAAAATATACTTTATTCTTTTTGAATAGTAGAAATATTAAGAAAATATAAATTACTAAAATATTCTTAGATTAGGTATATAATTTAATGAGTAATTAATGAACGGGGTGAATCCTCGTCATCATAAAGTGGTAAATAAAAATTGTTTAAAAACGCGAAAACCATGTCTTTCTTTGTGTTCAAATCCTGTAAATTACTATCAAGCAAACAGCAACATAAAAGAAACATTAACAAAATCATTTAATTTCTGAATTCGTAACACTATCGTCCTACTTAGCAAAAGCATAAACGTCCATCGAATATATACTTACTTTAATAACTTAGTACTCATCCGAAATAATTTCATTAACACTTTCACTGTCTAGTGTCCAGTGACTCTCATACTTACTCGTACATTTCAGGATAATTATTTTATATCATGGATGCTGACAGTCAGTTAGTTAATTGATTCAGGCGTGACCTTGCGGAAATCCATTATAAAATACAACAGACGTGGATATATTTAGTAACCTGTTCCGCTTAGCTATTTTTAAAGAGCCATAAAAACTCCTGAAAGAAAATGACACGTGTTTCAACTCTCAACGAGGCATCCTCAGGATGACGATTGACAAGTAAATCGTCATCCTGAGGATGCCTCGTTGAGAGGTGAAACAGGTTTCGATTACTTTCAGGATTTTTTTATGTCTCTTTAGAAATAGCTAAGCGGAACAGGTTACTAAATATATCCACGTCTGTTGTATTTTTCTGATAGTCAGTAATATTTTTTTTACATAAACACATTAAAACAAAGGCTCAATAACACAAAACCTTAATAACCAAAAGTAATAATCTCATAACCATACAATTACATAAATTGCCGACTCCATACAAACTTCCACCGGGGGAGGAGTCTGTTTACTTTCTCTTAACGAATATTGACATTGATTGGAATGTAAATCTGGCTGCATCCATTTCTTAATGAGTCCTTTAAATTAATTATGTGACGGATCGAAAGCTGGACTGTATTCCCAATGGGTTTGGGATTTTGTTTTATTTTATTTTTAGTGCAGATAAATTATTGTATGCTTATCAGTATCTGGGACCGTCGGACTGCCAAGTCATAGGTCTCGAGTTCGAACCTCGGACTTTTCGGATTCATGTGCGTATTTTATAATTATCACTTGCTTCAAAAACTGTGAAGGAAAACATCGTGAGGAAACCGGCTACCTGATACGGATACCTGAGAGATATTTCTCGACGGCATGCGAAGCCAAGTCATAGGTCTATGGGCGGTTTTAAGAACTCTGACATCAGTCACTAACCACAAGAAAATAAGAAATATCTTATTTACTACCGAAAACGAGGCGTTGCAATAACTGTTATGCTAAAAGCCACTGATATTTATTGACAAAGCTCTGTTAGCCTTTTATATACCTCTTTAAAAAAGTGAACCCATTAGAAATAATTTTAATCCACTGTAGCGGTAACATTATTCTGAATAATCGGAACACATAATTCCCAAACAGAACGCTGCCACCGACATAAAAAAAAGTGGCACTCACACACGACTGAAGTGAAAACTTGAACAAGATCGCCTTGGTGGAAGAAAAATACTTGTATAGAACACAGGGTCCGTAACCTTATCTAAATAAAGAGCACAATGGCGATTACAAAACTTTTAAAGTAAAATACTTGCATAGAACATTGATCCGTAATGTAATATAAATAAAGAGCACAATGGCGTTTACAAAACCTTTAAATTAAAATTCTTGCATAGAACATTGATCCGTAACGACATATAAATAAAGAGCACAATCACGTTTATAAAAATGAGGTGTCGTCGCGAAATCAATGGTTTAGTCCCATGCCCAACGCGCCTAAAGAAGTTTTCACTTCAAAAATATAGAAACCACTCCAATTACCTGAAAATAACAATAGTTCTCCAGACGGAATTTCGGCCATGGCGACCAATCTCAGCGGAGACTATCCTTCGGCGCAGGAGATACTATAGTGCACAATTGTGTGCGCAGACACAGGTGCACTCTCTCTTCCCTCACTCTCATAGTCCGATGGGACGGCAATCCGACACGACCGGAGAGAGATCAGGCGCAGGACCAACGGCTTAACGCGCTTTCCGAGGCACGTGGGTATCACACCGCCAACTTTCAAACTCCGGGCTATTACTAAGAAATTCCTAATGGAAAAAGTAATACCGCCCGACCCGGGAATCGAACCTAGAATCCCACGATCAGCATTCGCGCTTACCACAAGACCGACGGGGCAGCCAACCCTGCAAATACCAAACCATCGAAACAATTTTTAAACTGAATATTTTTAAAGTAATTTTCCCGAATCTTAATTCCACACAAGCTCTCAACCACAACACTTATTACGATAAAGCTAGAGCGACGCTACAAAAACTTACTCCAAGTAAAACAAATCCGCAAACAAGGTACCCATGTTCATATTATACGGTCTAGTACACGCTTATTCCGTATAAAAATATTTGCTGATCTTTTAAAGTAATTACATCATTCGCGATGCCGTTACAGACTGACTTGCGGTGTCGGTGCGTCGAATTTGGGAAGTGCGGCTCACTGTGGCGTATTGTTGGGTTTACATCGTCTGATGTGAATAGATAATAGTGGTGGAATATATAGAAAGGTAGTGGAAAAAAGCAATGACCTGTTTTAACACTTACAGATAATTTTCGGTTACATTATCTGGCGGTTATATCATTTATTTCTGTCTGGCTTATCGGGACACTGGAGCTTAATTCTGAAAAGTATTCTATTTTATTTGTTCAGAATACTGAACAAATAAAATAGGACATTACTGAAATCAGAATTAATAATAGGTCACCAAACAGCAATTCCCAATAAGTTAACCAAGCGTGGTAATTGTGTCAATTTCACCTTTGACCTTTGATTAAATGGCATATGATTAGTAATGGGCGTTTATAAGCATTTTTTTTTGTAAAAAGTAACTCAAAGACACGATCACACACCAATGTTTTATCAACATTTCAAAAGTATGCTGTTTCCAATAGAGTTACAACTTAAGGCACCTTCAGATAATAAGCGCTGAGTTTTTGTATAGTGTACACATGGTGCGCGCTTATCAGGCGTTAAACGCGTTCGGCCTCGGTTCAGTTCGAGTTCTACATCCCTAAAACACGTCCTTCCTGCATCAATAGCGCGTGCTCAACTGAACGGTAGCACGGTAAGATCTCAAAACCGCGTTAATGCGCGCTTACAACAGTCGGGCGCTGGCGCAGAGTTAGCATTAATAAAATTTGAGAAGTTAACAACGCGCGTTAAACGTTTGTTATGTGAACTAGCTCTTACAAGCCACATAACATGAATGTGCACTATCTTACTTCTACGACCACTTGCAATAGAAAGTATTAACCCTAATACTGCCGCTGTGGTGGTCAAACAGTCTTCGGCCTCGCAACTTGGTCCGCAATACTCTATTAATCCGGCAACGAGCCACCTCACTTGAAATACATTACAGCAACTTACGGCGATCGTGCGCTGACTCGCAATCTCTCTGTTCACTTATGAATCAATTTGCTACACTTTCAAATTGTTTTATTTTATTTTTTTATGGCAATTTTTCGATTATGGCCTTGGGTATTTTTGGTTGTAGCAAAGTGGGGTTAAAAGAGCAAGGGATGGTAGTATGGAGCATCATGTGTTAAAGATTTTTTCAGGTCCATCTATGTCACCATCTTGATTTTATTATGACTGACGACAACTCTCAGTTTTCAATTAGGCTACCCTATTTCAAAGAGTTCACTAAACCAGGCAGAAGGAATCTCATAACCTAGATTACTAATGCACAGGAAAATACCATCCATATTCCTATTTCATATTTAAAACACCATTAAAAACGAACGGAACTAAAAACTTCGCGCTTATAAATAATCGCGTTCTGATTTTATCCGCCATTTTGCGACCGTCATTCGGTCCATTTCGCTGCAGGATGACGTCAGGAGTACCGAGTGACAATACGGCGCGGCTGATGACGCAATTAGACCGACACTTTTAAGTACCCTGACGTAAAAAATGGCGTAAATTTTTATTTCTGTATGCATTTCGCTCAGTTCGGTGTGAAAGAAAGTGACTTATCATCGTCTGGCGCGATATCTAATGAGGGAAACGTTTAGTTAGAAGTACTTACTTGTGGGGACAGTTATCTTGTTTTCTTTGAAACTTATTAACGCAACTACGATAGTCAGGGAACTAAATTTTCCAACAAAGTAAGCGTTTTGTTATGGAAATTTATGGGGAGGCCTATGTGTAACAGTGTGCCTTCCGGTTGATATGGTGATGAACCTTGTAAATGACTTCTATGGGATAGATAACAAAGGCTTTATTTCACTCCTTTTCTTTTGTTATTCCCATAATATGTTCGAGAAGGCTACAAATGAGTACATCAAGTATATTGTTATTGACAACAACAAGTATGCATATCCTAATTAATATTATAAATGCGAAAGTGCGTTCGTTTGTTTGTTACGCTTTCACGCTAAAACGGCTATACGGATTTTGATGAAATTTGGCACATGGGTAGACCATGATCTGGGTTAGGATATATACTTTTTATCTGGATATTTTACGGGATCGAGACTTATGCGGGTGAAACCGCGAGACGGAGCTAGTTTCCTAAATTCAAATTCAAAAGTCATTTATTCAAACTAGGCTGAGAATCAGCTTTTTTCGAACGTCAAAATTACATAAGACAGTCCCCCAAAAACGCCCACCCTTCACCACTTCCTAGTGCCTTTAGCTGGGAAGAAGAAGTGGCGCAACAGACTCCCCAGCATTATATTTCATCATTATTTTGTTACTACTTGATGTTGCAATAAAATGCATCAGATACCCACTTACGAAAAGAACAGGTAACGTGTTATTTTTCACAATTAAGTTCTTCTTCAGGACTCATTTTGGTATTTTGTTTCCTATGTACGATAGAAAAATAGCAAGAGAATTCAAAGAGCAAGTAAATACTCCAGAGACATAACATTCATACTCTATATCCTCCGATATCCCCCCAAATACATCATAAAGAACAAAACGTACAGCAAAACCGAAGGCCATCTGCGAATGTTAATTAAAACAATAAATTAAATACGCCAAGTGGGTAGCAATGAATATGTCACGACACAGGTCGGTATTAGCAATGCAGAGGTCGGCAACTATGGCTGGCCACCTTTATAAACTAACGCTGTATGTCGCTAATGTGCGGCAATGAAATTAGAGGTGAATAGTTAGAAGGAATTTATTTGTGTGGTGACAACAAGTGGGCTTAACATTGAAATTTATGTTTTAGGTTCCAGTTCTTAGGTGTTGGTGGCAGTTTTATTAGTTTTAATATCAGGTTTTAGACTCGGTTGGCGACTTCATTTATAAAATACCATAGACGTGGGTATATTTAGTAACCTATACCGCTTAGCTATTTTTAAAGAGCCATAAAAAACTCCTGAAAGAAACCGACACGTGTTTCACCTTCCAACGAGGCATCCTCAAGATGACGATTGACTTGTCGCAAACCCGAACACGGCGTGTTGCCACACCGACCGCTGATCGCAGACCTCTGCGATGCGAAGATGCCTCGTTGAGAGATGAAACACGTGTCGATTTCTTTCAGGAGTTTTTTATGGCTCTTTAGAAATAGCTAAGCGGAACAGGTTACTAAATATATCCACGTCTATTGTATTTTATAATGGATTTCCGCAAGATCACGCCTGAATCAATTAACTGACTTTATTTATGACGGCTGATATCCAATAGTACTCTTAGCCTGCATAGACGTTTGTGTATGAAAACTGGCAAGATAGTCGTTTGACTTCAGAGCCAGAGATCTTCAGAGATCTGCCTGCAAGCTGCATCATGCATAAACTGGTTTATAGGTTACAAAACTTTCAAAAACAACTAAGTAGAGTGGTCTTTCGACTCTTGATGTTTCTAATTGCTCATTTTACCTATGTACTCTCTTACCTATTCTCGCGTTTTCCATGGCCCAATACATTTGTCCATGTGCGCCAACCCGCGGTCGGCAGAAGACATCGCACACCGCGGACGACTGTTAGCAGCATGTCGCAAAAACTAATTCAAACCGAAGGGTTCGCCCGCCCGCCATAAATTGTGTCCAGGAACGCGAAGAGCGTGTTAGTTAACTATAGTTTATTATTTGGTGTCATCGGGCCTCATAGTACTATAGGTAGGGTTAGTTTTAAAGGGCTGCTAAAATATTCTTGTAGGTAGTCTAAAGTGTAGAGTATTGACTAGGTTCTAGCAACAATACCTAAAAAAAGTCCTTTCAAACAACACAACATAAAAATGTAATAATTGTAAATAAGCTGGACACATGATAGGCAGGTACTCGAGGAGGTCGTGGCTAAGTAATAACAGCCGCACGGATCAATCCATTAGGTTAAGCTAAACTTGCCGGGGTTGGTCCGTGGATGGATGACCATCTTTACATACCGAGACTCCTCCGTGCCTCGGAAAGCACGTTAAGTCGTTGGTACCGACTGTCATTCGTGGATCTTTGACTGTCGTTACGGGTCGTCAGAAGCCCGAAAGTCTGACGACCAGTCTTACCAAGGGGTATCGTATTACCCAGTTACTGGGTTGTGGAAGTCAGATAGGCAGTCCCTCCATGTAAAATATTGGTATTCAGCTGCATCCGGTTAAACTGGCAGTCGACCCCGGCTTCTGACTATCCGTAACAACTGTCAAAGATCTACAAATGACAGCCGGGACCAACGGCTTAACGTGCTTTCCGATGCATGGACGGGTCTTGGTAGGTATGTAAAGATGGTCACCCATCCACAGACCAACCGCGACAAGCGTAGCTTAACCTGATCGATCGATCCGTGCGGCTGTTAATGCTTAGCCACGAGCTCCTCAGTTTTAGGTTGTCAATGTCAATGCACAAACCCAAAAACCGCTTGTGTTTAGCGGTTTTTTATCATAAAACACTTACCTTTACCAATAAGCACTCAAAAATTCAATTTCTATTTTCCATTTACATAATCTACATGCGATCGCAATATTCTCGAAGCAATAGATAACATATCGCACACTACCACAATAACTATCCAGTACACAAATCCTCCAACTATTCAGAATTACGATTTTTTCTCTCCTCGACATATATCACTGGGGCCGTTCGATTTAACTGTTTTCTTACGTTCAAATTTATAGAGGTTGGAGCCGAATTATAGCCGCCAGGTGTGGGCTATAGTCTGCGACGCCGCTAGTTTTGTTTTGTTAAGAGAAACGCTTTTAAATAAGAATATTTGCGCGTTGTTACGAGGTTTGTGGTAACGGGTTATGTGGTTGTGTGGCGTTGAAGGGTTGAGTTTTTGAAGGTCTTCTTATTATTTTATTTTTGAGAGACGGAAATCCTCAAATAGACTGAAACACCGATTTTCCAAAAAATGGGTATTTTAATGGCAGTGGGTCAGCTCTATACAAGGAGTTTCTTTTGATATCCCATAACTCTAAGGTATTAATGAGACCATTTCAAAGAATCAACTGACACATTTTTTTATTTTAAATCCTTCAAAATTATTCGATGCACAAAATAGTCACGGTTAGTTTTGTAAAACACCCTTACGAGAAATATAAAAACATTTATCTACACCCATGATATAAAACCTCTATAATATAAAAGTTTCTGACACAGTAAGCTTATTGTCTACATTAAAACAGCTAGTGTCATCGCAACCATAATATCATCCAAATGAGTGTTATAATGTTGTACTAAATTTCATTATGCAACTCGAATTTCAAAAAAGAACATTGTCATGAACGCGCGTTTCACTAACACAGCGCCGTAATTTAAAAAAGGTTATCCGAATTCACGTCGTATCCCGCAATTTTTGTTCGATAATAGTATTGCAAAATTTTAATACTTTGTTGTTTACAAAAATGAGTGATGCAAGCTTTGATAACACACCACCAGATATTTCTAATGCAGTAAAGGACATTTCTAACCAATAATTAACAGAAAAGTCGAGAAAACAATATTGTACAACACCCTAAGTGTGGTTTCAGAACCTTTTTATAGAGGATTCATATCATGGGTGTAGATAAAGTCTTGTATGCAACTGTGCATAAATAACTATTAATTCAGACTATTTTTGTTCATAAAAAAATATGACAACGTCGTATTTTCTTAGCTTTAAATCTGAATGATTTGTTTGAATGAAAATTATTTATTCGTACTTATCAATGAAACTTAGATACACACCGACAGTCTAATGATAAAAAAAAAACAGTGGCACTCCGGGAGTGCCGACAAAAGTTAAAACTTGAACAAAAATACTTGTATAAAACATTGGTCCGTAACTTTATCTAAATAAAGAGCACAAACGCGTTTACAAAAATGAGGTGTCGGTAACGGTGTCGCAAGTTCAATTGATTTATCCCATCTCAAAAATGCCCAACGCACCCGAAGAAGTTCTCACTTCAAAAAAAAAAACAAATATGCCAGTTGATACTTTAACATGGTCTCATTAATACCCTGGAGTTTGGGATATCAAAAAGAACACCTTTTATATCTATTTATCAACAAGGTAACGCCTGTAGATAGTAGTTATTTTGTTACCAAAAATTCTTACCGAAATACGCCATTGCATTGCATTTAGTCGGAAAAATGCATTGACATAAAGAAGTGACTCCGTAATACCAAGTGTCAATGAAGCTCATCAACCACTGTCTGTTCAGTAGTCCACTGCTAAATATTTAAACCTTCCAAGTAGCTCCGTAACAGCTCATTATAAAGTGTTTGACGAATCATGTTCAACCCATAACTGCACGCAAGTAAATGCAACCCACATTGACATTTACGTGCACCAAAAACAACCCAGTCTTGCACGCACCCCGTGACAAGACGATGATGTCACAGAAGTGCGTGTAAAGCAAAAAAAACCTTTATACATAACTCAAGCATTTCTGCTTACAAAATATTCCCTTGCCGTCTAATTTATCACAAGGTGCAAAAACTCCCTCGAGTAACGTAATGAAAATTTGTATCAAAATTCCTGGGCCGGTGTCGCAAAGCATGTTATCAACGGGAATTAATCATTCGCTATGCTAATGTATGTGTAGTGAAGTGATTATATTCAAATTGATGCTTTAATTTTATTCATGCTTATGGGGAAAATGCGCACCTATTTTTGGTTCATATATCTAGGTGTTTGTTACGCACACGAATGCGTGGTTTCGTTACGGCTAGTAATTAACTAATGATGGTCGGAGGTAATAGAACTGTTTGGTATATAATGTGTTTGGTACATTATGTATTTTCGACTGCGAGTGTTTCATTTGGTTCGGTTCATTTTTGGTACAGAAGTCCCTTTCGTTTGTTAGCTGTTTTAAGTTATAAATGTTAAGGTGTGTACTTTGTTTGATAAGGAGTTCGAAATAGATTCTAAACCGCGAATTTTCGACCTTAAATTTTTCATGCAAACAAATGCATTTTCAAAAAAAGTGACCAAGTGCGAGTCGGAATCGCCCATGAAGGCCGTAGCTGCAAGTAACATTGAATGAAAGGTAAATTGCGGTTTACGATTTATGACGTATTAAAAAAAAAACTACTTACTAGATCTCGTTCAAACCAATTTTTGGTGGAAGTTTATATAGTAATGTACATCATATATTTTTTTAGTTTTATCATTCTCTTATTTTAGAAGTTACTTACACACACATTTTACCACTTTGGAAGTGTCTCTCGCGCAAACTATTCAGTTTAGAAAAAAATGATATTAAAAACCTCTATATCATTTTTGAAGACCTATCCATAAATACCCCACACGAATGGGCTTGAAGAAAAAAAAAATGTTTTGAGTTTCAGTTCTAAGTACCACCAATTATTTTTTTTTTTTCTATTTTGTGTGAAAATCTCAATTCACAGAATACATCTACTTACCAAGTTTCAACAGCATAGTTCTTATAGTTTTGGAAAAAAGTGACTGTGACATACGGACGGACAGACAGACAGACATATTGGTTCCGTTTTTTGCCATTTGGCTACGGAACCCTAAATATGCACCTAAGAATTTTAGGCGACTGTATTTGTAGCTACTACAAACATGAGTCTTTTTACAGTTATAAAGAGGTAACAAAATAATTCACATTTTTGTTGTGAAGCAGACACAGCAAATACATCTTAGCGCTGTGTAACCCTCCAGTGCATAAATAACGACATAATTGCCGCGTTGTTTGACAAACGACTAACATTTTGCAGAGTTTGGGGGTTAACTACTGGCACATTAATATTGCGAGCCTGTCGAGACATACCCTTGGCTTGCTGGTATTTGATGTCTATGAATGTTAATGGGGAGATTTACAGGTTAAAAAGCATAATTCCTTATTTCATCACCCTTGCCTCAATTGAGTCTTACTTTGTATATTACGGTTTCCCTTTTGCAGTATGGTATGATGACGCTGAGTTTTAGTATATTTTCTCTGTACCTGGAACGGTAGGTAAGATAAATCTATATCTACTTAGTTCTTGAGAAAGGACATTAGGGTATGGCGTTTGGGTAGGTTGCGGTAGAACCCAAGCATTTAACAAATTTGTCATGAGCTTAAAAACGCTGAGCGTAGCCTCTTCATAACATTCTAAAATGAAAACAACATTTATAATTCTGGTGAAAAAACACTTCCTCTCTCCTTAAACATCATCATTACATACATAGTTCCTTGCTCTTGTTTCATGTTTATAATTTTATGTATATCTGTTATTTATCTAATATATATATTTTTATATATAGGTAAATATATGCTTTATGTATCTGTAAATGGTACACCACTGACTACCTGCAGTATTGTCTCTCCTTTTCCATTTAAATCCATCCAAAGGTTGACTGTTAAAGATCGCTTACCCAATGTAAAATTTCTTAATTGATGTCTGTAATTTTTATGGTGTACATAATAAAGAATATTCTATCTATCTATCTATACTCAATGAACAAAGAATAGAGAAGATGTGTTTTTCTTGAAAATATTTTTCATCCCAGCACCATTTTTTATCAGTGATTTAAAAATCCATTTTTTTTAGTGACTCCATGGTGCTGTATCAAAAAATTCACTACAAAACACACATCTACCGTACACAACGTGTGCTATCAGTACTGTGGGTTCGATTCCCTGCGTGTTACCGGTGCTCAGTGGGCCAACAAACTGCCGTATCCAAGATGGCGGCTCAGTGATAGAATAAATCTCTTAGAACGTATGCGCGCTGATAAAGTATAGGGTTTATTGAATGTGCTTTGTTTCAGTGATAGTGTTGACAAATGTAGTAGAAAGATGGACGTGTCGATTGTATGAGGATATTGATTTGTTCTACGTAAGTATAGTAAATAGTTTTCAATTTTTTTTTCATAAACGTCGACGTAGCCTATTGCCGATAAAAGGAATCGGTCGGTATCAGGAATAGGGTGTAAAGTTCACTCATACTCTATAGAAAAGGGAGGATCCTCTGAGCAGACGGGTGTTGTGTCTGGTGGGCAATTGCCCGATGATTGATTTTCGGATGTTGTATATAATATCGGTTACGCGGTAAACACTGCTTGCGCGATGCCTGCTTCGCGCAAGCAGCGTTTTCTTTTGAGTTTATTTTTGTGACGTCAGGTCTTTGATGCGTAGTTCCAATGTGGCCTTGTAGATGTCGCCACAACTATATAACCCGACGTATTTCACAAACTGAAACTCGAGTCAGTGTCGCGTGGTCTTGAGCTCATTTTAAACAGATTACATTACTGAGACGTTTTACATGGATGCAAGCCAACTACTTCCTAATGTTTGTCCGAAATTCTGTAATAAATTTCAATACCAAAAGTAAGTATTAGAAAAGTTAAAGTTTTAAAAGTCAATATCCATTTAGAACTTTAGAATCAGCAATATTTTCGTCGACATGTAAGTAAAATAAAAGTTTTAGTTGGTATGATTTTCAAGTGAATCATATGAATATGGCTTTACTTGGCTCATTTTTCAGATTTAAATCTCTAGTCACTTTGATATCTATTATCCTATAATAAAACTAAAAATTAACGATTTTCGGACTTTTGCCTTTACTTGTGCTATGAGACCTTGCTTCTTGCCAAATTTTATGATTTTAGGTCAACGGGAAGTACTCTACAGGTTTTGATTTGTTTGCGAGTATCAAAATATGTCGCATAAATGGCCGTATTTTTTAGTGTGTTCACTTAGAAGCTTGATTTTTTTACAGCTCCATGGGACCGTAGACTTATCTTACCAAGGGGTATCGTATTACCCAGTTACTGGGTTGTGGAGGTCAGATAGGCAGTCGCTCCATATAAAATACTGGTATTCAGCTGCATCCGGTTAGACTGGAAGCCGACCCCAACATAGTTGGGAAAAGGCTAGGCAGATTGATTGATTGGGACCGTAGACTTACGTATTTGATATTAATCTAATACCTTCACGCGTTCCTGAGAAAAAGGTCTTGATAGACGGACGAACAGATGGAAGGGCAACGAAGTGATTCTATAAGGGTTTCGTTATTTCTTTTTGAGGTACAGAACCCTAAAAACATTTCTTCTAAATACCATTTTTCGTTCCAGTAAAATAATCTCACATATCTTAGTTTCAAATACATTTTAGAGCTTACTAATCACACGAACAGGTAATATTCATCTATTCACGGAACAACTTTTTTTAAAGTTTAAAATTGCACGCGGGAACGTTGCTCGCGGCCACTCTGCCGTTAAATTGCACAGACTCGAACCCACGGCCTGCCGGTTACCAACTTTACCAGTGAACTTCGCACTGTTATTTTGTTTTTGTAAAATGAGACCGTTTTTTTTTGCATTCAATTATTTCTATGGGGATTGAATAATTTTTGAAGTGATTTCGTAGACGAGGAAGTTAGCTTAGGGTCCTCTGATATGCTTCGGGGATCATGGAAGGCGCACCAGATCTCATAATCCCCGGTCCAAGTGTGTGAAGGGAACACCGGGGTGGTATTTAGTTAGTAAGAGTTTGACAAACCCCTTCACCCGCCCCAGGGCGGAGGAAATCCAATAGGATTTTCTACCCGGGACCAAAAAAAGAGTCCCCTGATGCAGACAGGTAAAGAAACAAAAAGGTTTTTTTTTTAATTATTTGAGCTGTTGACATCTATAACTGTTCCAATGGTCCTCTTATGGCCATAATTGCTGTTTTACTTGTTACGCTACGAGTTTGACGATAGATTCATAGCATTGTTCAAAACCTATGACATGTTTTATCAGTCAGCCTCTCATATTCACGCCAAAAATTCTTTGGAGAAAAAAGCCGGTGAAACCATCTCATCACTCAACAAAACTCTTTGCAGCAATAAACAGAGTTCCAAGCAAATATAAACATGCAGCCACCTTCACAGAAATACCAGGATTCGAGGTGAGACCAAATGTATGCACGTCAAGCTGTTTGCACTGACGATGGAGAACTAAAATTTATCTATCGCCAAACATATTCGCCAAGTAGCATCATTTCGTTAACAAACCCCTAAACAAATTCCAACTTTAGAACTCAAGAATTAAGGTGTATTTTGGCCTGTGTGAATTTCTGTCGTAGTTGTTTATTGGCGATATATTTTTGGGAAGTGCATGCACTTTATAGTCGGGCATTCGAGTCGACACAAATCTTTGCGGTTCATATTTTTACTTATATACTTTTAAAATGTCGCCGTTTATGTGATACTGTTGTGCTGGTTTGTTGAATGTTGAGGTATCCTGGGATCGTTTGCGTTCTGTTTGCCGTGTGTTTGTTACTTGAAAACTGGAGAACATGTTGCAGTGTTTAACGATGTTGAAGTATTTGGTTTTCTTTAAGACGTGTTTGTTTTGTTTTTCAAGTTTTTTTTTTCGTTTCTTTCGTGTACCTATCTTTCTTCGCATCAGAATAGTAATGATACGGATCAGAAGGTAGTTATTAAAAACATGTAGTCACAATCTCATTTCAGCAACAATCTATGTCAAAACTTTGCAAAATTCCATAAATTTTTAACGTGAAACTTTTATTAGGTACATCGTCTCAAACTTTTTCGTCTGTGTGTTGCATGTCGCGTGACGGTCGGCCGCGGAGTAGGGATAAAGTGAAAGGCGCTCGTCAGAGCAGCCAAGGCCAATATGGCGGCGCCTATAGTTCGCTTAAAAGTTTCACTTTTACCGTGGTTTCATAAAACCACACAATCCTTTTTTTGACAGATTGAGAGATTGAATGCGAACGTTTTTAAAAATACGGGAATTGCCCCTCAGATCACTCGCACGCAAGCAGGCCCAGTGCATGGAATTGTTGTGGTAGGAGCAGTGGTGGCCCAGTGGTAACGGCCGCGACTTACGAGTTGTAGGTCGTAGGTTCGAACCCTTTCCAGGCGCTTTACTTTGTGTAAATTATTTCATCGCCACTGCTCTCAAAACGGTGAAGGAAAACATCGTGAGGAAACCGGCATGTCCTAGAACCGAAAAATTCGAAGACATGTGACATCTACCAACCCGCACTGGGCCCGCGTGGTGGATTACGGCCCACTCCCTCTCACAGAGAGGAGGCCTGTGTCCCAGCAGTGGGAACATTTATAGGCTGATGATGATGATAATGATAAGGCTCACAATATTTCCTATAATCGTGATGGCAAATTTGTATAAATAGGTAAAGTCATTAATCAAGATCTATCGAAGCAATTTTAATTACGACTAGACTCCTCTGTGTCGATACTGCACTAAAGATAGAAAATCCCAATCCTAAACCTGATTATAGTTATTAGAATTAAACGTTACTTAGGCTGTAATTCGCTAAATTCGTATTTATTACCTTCATTATCCAAAATTGGTAATCACTCTAATTATCTCGTTAAACAAACAAAGACCGAATGAATTCATAAATGATAGATTGATTGAATGAATTTAGCTGTAACATCAACATTTACGCATTCCCTGCATGTTAGCACTGTTCGACATTGCCCTTTCATTTTATGCATTAATTTAATCAACCAATTACCTGTAATTCGTACTTGGAATGCCAATAGGTTCTGGTTTAATAGCAAGAATTATTGATAATACTTGTAGGTGTCCAGAAGTTGATCTTTAATCAATCTTGGTCACATTTTTTAAGTGAGTGGGAGCCAGCTAGCCTAAAGTCGCTACACAGTAGAACCCGTTTAAGACGATTTCACAGGGACCCAACTAAAAACGCGTCTTATGCGATAAACCGTCTTATACGGGATAGGGGGTGAGGGGATAGTGAAAAATAAAACGTAATACACATACATAGTGTGATCTAATTTCGTATATTAACTGTGTTCGATTTTTGGTTTGTAATTTTTCACCAGAAACTTTCAATATGTTAATTTTTTCTTGAAGTGACAATGCCTTTCGCCTAATTGTAGACATTTTGTATCAAACAAATGATCAACACCGTTAAGACAGACGCTCGCCGCTACCGCGAGAGACAACACGCGTGCGCATGTAGGCGTATTAAACGGGATGACGACTGGTATTAAGCGTTAAAAAATGTATGAGAACATGTCTCAAGTTGTAGGGACTGACGTAAAATGACGTATTATGCGAGAAATCGTTTTAAGCGTGATCGTGTTAAGCGGGTTCTACTGTATATTCTTTTTTTAACCGACTTCCAAAAAGGAGGAGGTTATATGTTCATCGCGTATGTTTGTTTTTTTTTTTATGTATGTCCACCGATTTCTCCGTCAACTGTGGACCGATTTCGAAAATTATTTTTTTGTTTGAAAGGGTGTGCTCTCGAATTGGTCCCATATAAATTTTATTAATTTTGCTTTGATAGTTTTTGAGTTAGCTACAAAATACGTATTTTTTTCCCACTTAGTATGTAGATGATATGTTAAGTTTCTGTCACTGGTAGCAGGTAGTGGTATTTGAACGTGTGTGGGGTAGGTACCACAACTAAAAAGTGAAAAATAAAAACTTTTGAAGAACCAGTGACTGTTTTCAAGAAAAGTATCTATCAAAAACTTTTTACAAAAAAAAACAACCGGCCTCCAAAAAAAACACTACAAAGTAAAAAATAACTTTAATTTCGGAAGTCGGTGGCAAAAAACGAAAATACAAAACACAAGACACCGACTTCCGAAATTAAAGTTATTTTTTACTTTGTAGTGTTATTTTGGAGGTCGGTTGTTTTTTTTTTGTAAAAAGTTTTTGATAGATACTTTGCTTGAAAACAGTCACTGGTTCTTCATAAGTTTTTATGACAGAACTAGCGACTGTTTTCAAGAAAGCCCTGACTAACTGGCCCTAACTGTCTAGGCCCCCTGGTGGATGTACCTTCAAGCTACCGAATAGCTTATGTCCATGCTTTTGAAAGTTGTTGTAGAAATACGAAACGCTTTTTCAAAATTCAAAACATTTTATTTCACATAAAACCTACAAGTGCACTTATAAAACGTCAGAAGCTTGGCGCACGGTTCCAATTGGTCACTTTCTATGGAGAAGAGACGGCAAGAAACTCCACGGTTACTCTTTTTACCCGACTACGGCAAAGCCAAAAGAAGGGTTATGATTTTAGCAGTCTATGTATGTATGTTTATATGTTTGTATGTATGTATGTATGTTTGCTTTTACGTGTGTTCCACCATAGCGCCTAAACTACTGAACCGATTTTGATGAATGAGGTATCAATAGATTTGTAATAATGGTCCGGGTGACATAGGCTATTTAAATTTTCCCTAAATTTAATATGGTGGATTTTACACGTAAATTTCTAACCTCGAAAAAAATTAAAATGATATGATCATGACATGTTTGGTACCAAAAGAAAGGTCTTGACGAGCACATTACAAATATGTAAATAATGTTATACTTTCAAAGTAAATAAATATGTTTAAATTGTTAAAAACAAGCAAAAGTGAGACTGTGCTACGTTGTATCGCAAGATGATACCAACGTGCAGTTAATCAAATCTTAATAAATAAAAACGGTTTGTAATTCCATCCTCAATTCCTCTATGAAGAAAAACAAGTACACACGGCTACACATCAAGCTATACATTTCCAGTTTAAGCTGATCTGGCATTGTAAAGGATTTCCGTACAATGCGAGGTCAGCTAATACTGGAAATTTATAGCTTGATGTGTAGCACTGTGTACAACGAAATATTAATATTTATACACGGGGCACTCAGAAAATTTTGCAATAGGTAATAAAAAAAAATATACTACAGGTTATATTTTATTTATTAAATCTTTTCAAATAACTCTCCATTGGCGTCTATACACAGTTTCATGCGTCTTAACCAATTTTCATTACACATTTTCCAGTCCACATCAGACACCTCTTTAATCCCTGTTTTCCCTTGAGTTGATTTTTTATTTTGGGGAACAAAAATGACAAATCCATGATTCCGTAATGAAATCGTAAACGCGCCGAGACGAGCCTGCTTCAAATTTTGCTATCATGTCTCGGCACCATTCTACCCGAACCTCCTTCTGCGTTAGATTGTGTGGTAATCAGCGTGAAACTATCTTCTTTACCTGAAGATGCCCGTGTAGAATTTCATGTACACTTCCCGATCCAATCTGCAGTATATGTTGAATCTCTTCATATGTAATTCGCCTATTCACTTAAATTTAATTTTTCACAGCCAGCACGTTTTCTTATGTAACAGCCGTCATAGCCCTATGACGGCCACTTCTTTCTTCGTCCGCCAAAGTTACTTGACCACGCTTAAATTCGTTGAACCAGCGGAAAACAGTCGCTTTAGAAGGGCTTTTGTCTATGAACATCATTCGAAGTCTTTCAAATGATTCTTTTGGTTTTAGTCGACATTTGAAATCGTACAAAATCATCGCGCGAAAATGTTCTCGTTGTAAATTCAATTTTCAGTGAGACGTTGCGCGCGGCGTTGTTGTAACGTTTAGCAAGTGTAAAAACGGAAAAGTATAAAATAAAAAATAAAGTTTAATAAAAAACTGTAACCCGACCACGGGAAAATAAAAATGATCTAAAAAGTACGAAACAAGCAAATATTTCAGACAGAAATCAAGACATAGGTACAAAAATGGTCAAGGTAAAGCCGTCGTCGCATGCCATTATAATTTTGTAGGTGTTCCTGGCACCCACATGGTATACAGGCATGCGACCACGGCTTTACCTTGACCATTTTTGTACCTATGTCTTGATTTCTGTCTGAAATATTTGCTTGTTTCGTACTTTTTAGATCATTTTTATTTTCCCGTGGTCGGGTTACAGTTTTTTATTAAACTTTATTTTTTATAAAAATAAATGGTTTCTACAATGTTTTCAAATTACAGTGTTAATAGGTATGAGAGGACAGTGTAAGCCTATCAACAAGTACCAGTACTTAGTAAAATATAAAATGGTCCACAAGTCTACAGCCTACAACGTTCTCATATCTACAAAATCTAAAAGAAAATAATCTATATGTCGGAGACGGGTATGTGACTCTCGTTATTTTCAGCGATATTTTAACTACTGTTGGTGTAGTGTTGGTTAATGCATAATAGAAAAACAGTTTGCAGTTCAGATCACATTTTAATTTACTATCAAATGAATCACACTATACTCCGTTTGAAATAAGATTAGACATTTAACTAAACCTTTTTTACAGTCCGTTCAACCGATTTTGACTTCTATTGTGATGGCGGTATGACAAATGACAGCTGCAGTAAACAGTTGGTTTGTAACCACTTTTTTTGCTTTTAATGCCATCCTTATGCCTACGGTATAGAAGTCAAAATCGGTTGAACGGACTGTAAAAAAGGTTTGTTTAAATGTCTAATCTTATTTCAAACGGAGTATAGCTAAATTATACACACTGGGTGCGACGGCTTTTATTAAAATCACCAATTAACAAAATGATCACAAATTACAACTAACACAATAACTGAGCACCACGAATCGAGAACTGTTCCGCACGTCTTGACTCCAATGCGACCAAAGGCTCAATGCCCTCCTCGCCTTGGCCTTAAAACATCACGACTCTGTAGAAGCGCGCCTTTTTTGGTGTCGGTAAATCACTCTTGATGTCGTCAGTGGCGCGCTTGCGATTCGTTTCGTGTCCGTACTAATGACCGGATCCGACATATATAAAAGATAAATAAAAAAGAATAATAATAAAAATAAGGACCTATTTAAATCAAATGGCTTTGAAAGCAATTGCCACTTGTCTATACCCTCTGATCTTTTTTATAAGACTTAAATAGACTTTAGAGAAACTGGTGCTCCTCATTGTTATACAGACCAAATTATCACCACTTACCACCAAAATGGACACACTAAAAACGTAAAACCATTCACTACTTACCTTGTTATCTTAAAAAGCTGACTGACCCAATTTTCATTCAGTGAAATACTATTAAATACTCCTTTTAAAAGAGTTAATTTTCCTGTTTCAGCCGTCGCCATTCACTGTCTGCCTATCCTCATTACGTAGAGGGTTGAATGTGGGCTCGTTTGCCCGACCCAGATACTCAATGAAAGTGTAACGTCAGCATTTTCAGTAGTCTTGTTCATTATGAAGTATTATCTACCATTAAGTGAGTGCCGTTTGTGCATACTGAGCGCTTCATTTGAGTTTTATTATCAGGGTAGGTACCGCTGTTACTGGGTTGACGGAATTATCTGTTGCAGATTTGAAAGCAACAGAACGAAATGTATTTTTACCGACTTCAAAAAAGGAGGAGGTTATGTGTTCATCTGTAGGCTTTTATATATTTGTCGGAGACGGGTATGTGACTCTTTCGTTATTATCAGTGATATTTTAACTACTGTGGGCGTAGTGTGGGTAGTGTTGGTTAATGCGCAATAGAAAAACCGTTTGCAGTTCAGATCACATTATAATTTACTATCAAATTAATCACACTAGCTAAATTATACACACACTGGGTGCGACGGCGTTTATTAAAATCACCAATTAACACAATTATCGTAAATTACAACTAACACAATAACTGAGCACCACGAATCGAGAACAGTTCCGGGACGTCTTAACTCCGATGCGATCAGAGGCTGAATCCCCCCTCGCCGTGGCCTTAATAAAACATCACGACTCTGTAGAAGCGCGTGTTTTAGGTGTGGGTAGATCACGTCCTGTCGCCAGCGGCGCGCTTGTGATTCGTTTCGTGTCCGTACTAATGACCGGATCCGACATATTTATATTCATCGATATTTTCGTGAATTGTGGACCGATATTGGAAATTGTTTTATCATTTGGTAGAGAAAGCTTGCGCAGTGGTCCCATAAATAAAAAAATGAAAATTACAAAAAAACGACTTCCAAAAAACGTGTGAAAAAATCTTTAAATTCGGAAGTCAGTGTCTTTGGATCTGTATTTTAGTGTTTTGCCACCGACTTCCGAAATTAAAGTTATTTTTCACTTTATAGTGTATTTTTTGTAAATTATTTAATAAAGATATTTTCTCATATACTCATGCTATTTAGTCGCTCCATGTAAAATACTGGTATTCAGCTGCATCCGGTTAGACTGGAAGCCGACCTCAACATAGTTGGGAAAAGGTTAGGCAGATTTGATTTTAGTCATGCTATTGATTACATTGTGATTTAATTTGGGGCAAAATCAATTAAAAAGATTAAATTAACTTTTACATATTTTCTATTATAATAAGAACAATTTGATTTTGATCATAAAGTTCTTCTTGGTAACTCAGAACAATTTTTTATTCATCTTTGTTACTCAAAAACAAAGCATTGTAGTACAGGTTGAAAAATACAGTTTTACAAAATAAGTACTATATCTACAACGTGTGGGTGAGCCCTGCTCTCCTAGCTAGGTTATGAAAACTTGTGTTAAGGAGCAGTCCGGTCCCCTAAGGTATAATGACGTATAGGTTACATAGTGCTCCTGATGTTACTGTTACAATTTTGGAGTATTGTGAAAATTGTCCCATGCGTTTCGACTTAACTTTTTAAACGACTTCAAAAAAAAGGAGGAGGTTCTCAATTCGTCGGGATATTTTTTTTTTTTTTATATACGTTCCCCGATTACTCGAAGACGGCTAGACCGATTTGAAAAATTCTTTTTTTGTTTGAAAGGGTATACTTTCAAGTTGGTCCCATTGTCATTTGGTCACGATCTGATGATGGAATCTTGGAGAAATCAAGGGAACTCTTCAAATTTTAAAGGCACATCTATAGCGATTTGGGTATTTTTGATGAGCAGTTGACATAAAGCTATTGTTACTTAGATAAATTACAAATCAACCCACTAAAAAGTGAAAAAAAAAAAACTTTTTTCCAAAAAATACAACCGACTTCCAAACTACAAAGTGAAAAATAACTTTAATTTCGGAAGTCGGTGTCAAAAAACTTAAATACTGATCCAAAGACACCGACTTCCGAAATTAAAGTTATTTTTCACTTTGTAGTTTGGAAGTCGGTTGTATTTTTTGGAAAAAGTTTTTTAAACTATCATTATCTTTCAAAGTGAAATATCTGAAGCTGAATAACATCTGTTAAGATAATTATGACTGAATGGTCAAATAAAATATTGGATTTTCTACTTCGCTTAACTTTAAGTATTGTAAAAGAAGCGGATCTTTGAACTTTTCAACGTCAGCGATAGTTAACGATCGAACTAATTAATTGTTAGAGCTGCGTTAGACTGTTTGTAAAGCTAGGAAATGCTTACACTAGGTTTCTTTGATCCGGTGACCTATATTGCTTTTGAATTGGAAAGAAAGAAAAGGAAAAAAAAAATGGCGAACATAGCAAAGCTAACGCTAGAATCACATGGTTCACTTTTTCCTTTCAATATCGTTGAAGCAACTGAATTGAATCGTCTAACCATTACTTAAATAATAATAATAATAACCCCACCGTTGTATCTCTACGTTGACGTCGTGGTGGGGCTTGCGCGCTCCAAATTCTAGGTCTGTGCCGGTAGAGTTTACTTTGCCGGAACGGGTCTGGGATGAGGAGCCAGACCAAGAGAGATACAAAAACCCGCAGGGCAGCATGTGGCGAGCTGTTGGGCAATAGCGACCCCACAGACCCTATGTCCTGGGAGAAGTCTCGTTCCTCACCTCTGACTTGCCATTATTGGCCGGCTGGAGTGAACACTGACGAGGAACGGAACTCCCACCTCATTCTTGCCTTAATTGGCCGGCTTGAGTGGAGATTTGCAAGAGCAAACGTGCTCGGAGGAAGGAAGTATTCCAGTAAGATGCTGGTCAGGAACTTGACCATACTTCCGGGATTGTCCTGATAGCCGTGGAATACCTCTCTACTCCTCATAAGCACCTCAGGACATGTTGCCCCTTGTCACTATGACACTGTGCTAGCGACCGTTTTTGGGGGCCCATTATTGAGTGTGCAAGTCACCCCCTGCCATTTTATCCGTGTAAGTCATAATATTGATCAGGCAGGGGACGTAGGCCTTCCATAGTTCTAGATAACCAATCCACTGTAGCCACCCAAACCTATAGCCCAATATGTTTTATTTCCATGTTCTGCAATAGTCCTGCATCAACTGGGGATTGTCCTTGGGTGCACTTTCATAGTGCATACAGGGATAATCGTCGGTTGGTGTCTCATTTCATTTTAAAAAACATTTAAGGGGCCTTTGAAAGTTGGCTTCGGCTCCTCGTACGCCTTCCAAAGGTCTGGGACCCCAGGGTTCCGAGATATGTAAAAGACATAAATAATAATAATTTATTGAATCAAATAACAGTGTTAACATTAAATAGTAGCATCTGTAGGTAAGTGACTTATGCTAGTTAACAAACCAGGTAGATGTTGCAATCAGCACCCTTACTAAGTTATAAAATAACTTGTATTAAGGTTGAACTAGTCGCGGGCTCGAACTCATTGGTGGGCTTGGTCAAAAAGCACGCTATCTCACCTAGCATCGTGTTCAACAGAGATAGTATCAGTGATGAGCAGTTAGACGCTGGTCTACATGCACAAACTCTAGTTCGCACGCACATAAACATCGTTCAGAACGATTTTAGTAAAACGAGCGCGTAAAAAATTACGAAAAGTCCTTTGGATGGTGGAGTTTTATGAAAAAACTACTGCATAAATCAATTACGAATAAAGTTTATTATAATCTTCGATAATTGAGCTTTGTCGAAACGAGCTTTGTTTTGGAGATTTTATACTTCTTTTATTACTTATTTACTCCCAAAGTTGCGTTAAAATTAGCAGGAAAAACAAATCTTTGTTGGCTCATAACTTTTTAATTGCTTTTTTTTTACTATTCTGCTTCTGTACTGACAAAATTAATAATAAGACAAAACGATTTCATGTTTTACTTTGGATGTACGATGTGTAACAGTGGAGTAAAACCCCCCGAAATTTGTATGGAAAAAGCATCGGCTAGTTGCGCCTTAAGGGCAGTGGTACAAGCCCATACATAATTTTCAGTTTCACAAAAGAAATTGCAGGTAGGACAAGTTTTTTTTTAAAAACTAGTTAACATAAAAACAATTGCAGAAATCAGAAATCACAATTGACATTTGGATTATTTGTGTTTTTGTGTGTATGCGTGTGTGCGTGCGTGTGTGTAATGGTAATGGTGTGTGTTGTGTCGGTGTAGAATGTGTGTTACCTATGTTCTCGGTTGAAGGGTTTAGGGTGGGTTATGAATACTACCATACCATATTTAAAGCAAATAAATAACTTTGTCTTTCAGGGTGACAGGGCCATCAACGCGGATACTGTAGCCATGAATTCTGCACATGTTTTTTTTTTGGGTGGGAAATTATCAAATATCTTCTCCCACTCTGGGCGGAGTGGGAGGGCGTGTCAGACTTTTATTGAATAAAACCCACCCGTGTTCCATCAGTTGCCATGTTGCCGGGAGCCACGATTTCCTTTTCGGACTTCTTCGCAACCCCGGCAGGCATCGGCCCTAGCGAACCCCGTCAGTTCTGCTGACATCTCTTTGAGGCGCGCGTGGAACACAACGCGTGATTTTAGAAACCCTAGCGTAGACATTTTTCGTCGGTTTACAAGAAATAAATCAGCTGTTTCTTAGAAAAGTGCAATACCTACGCGGTCAAAATGTATGATTTTTTTTTCAATAACCGGCGTTTTCAACGATAGGGGTCTTGAATCATGTGCTTGAATTTGAAATGAACTCACTAAACTTATTTTCTTTCTTTTTAATTATTATTTTTTATATCGAATAGAGCTATTTCTATTCTCATATGTAACACACACTTTAGATCCTCACAGTAAATTAAGTACATATAGCTAAAGGAGACCATTAGATACAAGAGCGCATTACGCCTAAGTCTTCACTATAAAGCAAGGAGGGTTTTAGCCATAATCATGGGCTTAGGCAAGGAAACATCACGGTATGATGTTACGGGAACAGATAGAAGTCACCGCACATCCTTTGGTGTAATCTCTTTACTGTCTTTTACGACACATAGGGGCGCTGCCAAAGCCTAGTAACAAGCAATAAATAGGTTGAAATGTATAAGTAAGCGTTATATCTTTCACGTGTGGTACAAGTCATTAAAATGTTAATAAAAGGCTACTGACAATTCAGCGCTGAAGGTTTTCCTCATTAAAAAATGATTTTTTTATTACCTTTATTTCACTATTTACATATAAATTATATTTTTATATATTAGAATAAAATAACATAAAACATTTAAAAATTAAAAAAAAAATTGTAGCCCGCCGGTATCGGGAACAGGGTCCAAGCTACCGGGCTCTAGGGCTCTAGAGAGAGTAACCTCCAAACAATTATTTTATTTATTATATTTCTTTTGTCGTTTATTTCTTTCATATCTAGAAACATTTTTTAATATTTCTAAAATTAAATATATATTTTTGAAGTGAAAACTTCTTAAGGCGCGTTGGGCATTTTTGAGATGAGACTTAACCATTGATTTTGCGACACTGTAACGCAATTTACCGACACCGTGGCGTAAAAGACTTCAACGCGTTGATTACCGCAGTGCGTGGAGTAAAAGGCATCAACGCGTTGATTACCGCGGTGCCGATTTTTTTCAAGTTTTCACTTCTGTCGGCACTCCCGAAGTGCCACTGTTTTTTTTAAATATTATTTTACACGTGGATCGTGTTGTGTAATGAAATGAAATGAAATGTAAATCATGCCTGTATTCCTCGAAGAGATATATTATAGTCACTGTCAGCACACTATCTTACATTGCAATTCTCTTGTGATGGGGGGCAACTTTATTTCTTCATTAAAACTTGAAACGAAAAGTTTTTTTCTGGTTGTTTTTCAGACTAATTTATATCTGCTTATCCTTTTCCCGACTATGTTGGGGTCGGCTTGCAGTCTAACTAGATGCAGCTGAATACCAGTATTTTACATGGAGGGACTGCCTATCAGACCTCAACAACCTATATATACTGGGTAACACAATACCCCTTGGTAAAAGTGTGGTTGTCAGATTTTTGGGATTCTGACTACCCGTAACGACTGTCAAAGACTTGTTTTTTAGACGAAATTGTAGTTACAAAAGATGTACAGTACAATAACTTTTCCGCAATCATCCAGGCTGGAGTAGTGGCAAGGATAAAATTACCCTTACAAAAGCTTCGGGGTTATTAACCTTTATTACAAGTCAGGCTCTTACTAAACATTATTCCCGGTCCCTCGGAAAAGCCTACCGGGTACATGTACTTTACGTTATGCCTACGGAGCCTATTTAGTTAAAACTGTCTGCTTTCCTGGCTACCATAATTTGTACCTTCCAAGGTTTATACTTATATAATTACTGATGAGTTAAAACTGAGAATTCCGTATCTTATCTGTGCGTTCACTAAAGAAAGTTGTAAACATATTTTGCAAATTGGGTAGTCTAGTCAAAATATCTCTTCTTTTATAGAGAAAAATAGAGCATCTATTAGTAAAAATATTGTCTACCTCTGACTAACGGTGAAATTTATGGATTTTTATGAAAAATCAAAACATTGTAGCTATCTCAAATTCCGCCGTACAAAACTCATTTTTTTTGTAGAGATTACGCATAAGTACTACTAAATCCTACCAAATTTTCAAAAATATCCGTTGGCTAATTTTAGAGTTGTAAGGTGGCACCTCAATTCAGACGTCTGAATTGAGGAGCCACCTTAAAAGTCGTGTATCTTTTAAAGTGTTTTACTACAAATTCCAGGATCGGGTCTACAAAATCGCCTAATTTACTACTAAATATTGGTAGTACCCGCGTTTAAATATGAGACATGGCTCCTCAATCCATACGGACACACATTTCCAGATTTCCTAACAATAATTTCCTTCACCTACCGTAACTCAGTCGTATCTTAAATTAGTCAAAAAAAATTGTGTCTCTCTCTCCGAATAAAATAAGTTACGGTTTTTTTACACCGGTCACACTTTCTAAGATCAGAACCGAGATATAGCTATACATTAAAAGTTGGTTGGAACAATCGCACAGGGATATATAAACCGCCGCGAAGAGATCGTTTATTAGCACGAGTAATAAGAAAACTTCTGCGGAATCTTTGTGAATTTGCATTTTATCAGCCGAAGACTACAACTTAACTTCGTGGATGGTGGTATGTTAGATACAACGGTATACTCTCGATGTAATAATATTTTATTAATCTGTTCAGTTAACTTGCCTAGCCGTTTCCTAACCATGTTGGGGTCGGCTTCCAGTCTAACCGAATGCAGCTGAATACCAGTATTTTACATGTAGCGACTGCCTATTTGACCTCCACAACCCAGTAATTGAAAGAAAAAGTATTTATTGAGACTCGCACAGGAAATAACAAATTAAAACAGAAAACAAAAACAATAAAAAAACAAAGTAAAATAAAAATAATAATAACTGGGTAATACGATACCCCTTGTTAAGACTCGTTGTCAGACATTCGGGCTTCTGACGACCCGTAATGACTGTCCACAAAGGGCAGCCGGGACCAACGGCTTAACGTACTTTCCGAGGCACGGAGGAATCTCGGTAAGTAAAGATGGTCACCCATCCACGGACTAACCCCGGCAAGCGTAGCTTAACCTGATGGATCGACTCGTACGGCTGTTATTACTTAGCCACGTACGAGGTCCATATTTTTTTAATCTGTTTGTGAATTAAACTCATAAAATTATTAAGGTAAAAAACGTAGTGGTAACAAACTAGTAGCAAAAAGGAATGATTTTATTAAAGGTGGGTTTCTAAAATAGCAGTAAATTATAAATAACCTGCTTTGTTACTTTGCTAAACATGGAAATGTTGACTTAGGACTTTGGCATTTGATGATATTATTCCACGTACGTAGCTTATTATTTGATCATTGACGAAGCTTTTATTTTATTAATTAAATGTGTTACAACCATATGTTATCTTTGATAGTAGAGCAGTAGCCCAAAAATACACACGAACAAGAAAAAGAAAGATCACGTTTAGCGATAAGATGGCCCATTGTGTCACCCTATGTAAAATTTCTACATTTGTATCATATATCTGTAATTCGTATGGCATACATAATAAATAGTTATCATAATCATCATCATTTCAGCCGAAAGACGTCCACTGCGTCCAGTAGTTTGCATTTGCCTCCCTAGAAATATAATAAAGTACCGCTCAACTATCGATTTGCCTTTAGAAGTCAATAATTAAAAATAAAAAACAGTGGCACTCAGGGAGTGCCGACATAAGTGAAAACTTGAAAAAAAATCGGCACCGCGGTAATCAACGCGTTGATGTCTTTTACTCCATGGTGTCGGTAACAGGTCGCGAAATCAATGGTTTAGTGAATCTCAAAAATGCCCAATGCGCCTAAAGAAGCTTTCACTTCAAAAAAACTATTGAGTCTCGTTAATGACAGATTAGCTCATAATTGCTAGAAAAAAAAAAAAACGTGTGGCACTCGGGGACTGCCGCGGTAAAGCTATTGCATAGCATTTGTAACCTCCATACTTCCTATTTGTCACCGCTACACTTGGGATGATGACGTGATGACATAAAACAAAAATTACGTTCCCATGACAACGTGATGTTGTCATCAGAACCGTCATTACATGGTAGGCGGAGTGGGGGGTGTTAGGTTTTATTTTCGTTACGTAACGGAATTTCTTGATTCGGTCGCCGCGCTCAAAGCCCGCGATAAAAGCTATGCAATAGCTTAAAAAAATTATAAATAAATATGCTTTTCTACATTCAGCATAACACCATCCACGTCCACAGTCACCTTACACCGCGGAGCGTTATGATAACAATTTTCCTTATTTTATCTCTTGCTTTTTTATATTATTGCGGTGACAACTATGGGGGATTGCGACGCGCCTTATAATTTAACGGCACAATAGCACCGCGTAAATTGTATCGCTTTGTCACTGGTTCAAAATGGTAGACAGAATTATCATGTTTAAAATGACGTTTTGGGGTGAGGAAGGTTGTAATTATAATGACAATGGATGGAAACATAATCCTTAGTAACCTGCGCTACGGTGAAAACCTATAATGAATTTAGTTCGACCGTTTGTCATTGAATTTAACGACTTTCGGTTGATGATGGGCAGTAAAAATCCTTTAAGTTTCATCCATCCATTCGCGTCAAAGCTCGTAAATTATATCTGAAAACACAAATGCTCAGTGACCGAATAGCGCTAGTTAAACTAACTAAAAACTAAACTGCTTACAAACACCGTGTGAGCAAACATCAAAAAAGTATTTAAATACCTCCTTACGCAGTTTTAAGCCGCGGGGAGGCAGGCGGGGTACAATTCCGCTCCAGTTATCGTGCGAAAACTTTCACCCAATCCGATTTACCTGAGTTAATTACATTTCATAGTATTGGAGCTTACAGTCGCCCCACAGCGAATTGGCCACTGAGGATCTACCCGACATTTTACGCGGAAGTCAACTGGCAAGATTGGCAGTGCACAGAATTTGCGGAGAGGGATAGAAGAACATATCTACTGTCGTATCTAACTAATGTTCTACGCTGAGCCTCACTCATGGCTGCGTGACGGCGGTAGCAACGCGATAGTAAAGGGTTTAATACCACAATAGGAAAAGAAAAACATCTCTCGGGTAGAATCCGTTTTTCTGATACGAACGTTAATGGTATCAGACTACTACTATGAGGATAAAAGCAACCGTTGAAATGCTGTTACCTATTCCGTAGACTACGTGCTTCCGTCACGCGTTAAAAAGATTTTACTATTATTGCGTATATTAATTTAGGGTTTTTCAGATGAAGTCATACTTTCATGAACTTCTTTCAACCTTTTCGGCAATATCACGAGCCTCTTTCAAGGATGTATACTATGGTAGAAGGTAAAGAAAACTGTTTAGCTTAATTAAAAGCAAAAGAAATACAATAGACGTTGATATACGGTTTGGCAGGGACATCGACGCGAAAACTGAAACCATGGATTCAGTACATGATTCTGAACCCCCCTGCGTTGAAATTTTTCGTCGGTTATAAAAAAAATCTGCTGTTCTATACATTTTGACCGCGTAGGTATTGCACTTTTCTATGAAACAGCAGATTTTTACACTCAGACTTAATTCTAAACTCGCCAAACTTTTACGTTTGATGGCGAGAGGCGCTCTTTTACATAACAATGCACCACTTTACGCACATACCTACTACTTATATTTATTAACAATGTTTTCAATTATATCTGCTATCTTGTATAATGTTTTTTAATTTTGTCTTAAGTGATCCTTTACTAATTTTAACTTTTTCTCTTAATAAATCTAGTTTGTTAAACACTTTAGGTACCAAATACTTAGATGTTCTTTTACCATAATAATTTGTTATCTGTGGTTGAACCAATTTGTTCTCTCTAACCCTACGTGTGTTGTACTTGTTTTTAACATTAACTTTATACTCTTCACTATAATAATATTCCAGACCTACCAAATAATCTACTTTTGTATCTACGGGTAAAATTTAGTAACCTGTTCCGCTTAACTATTCCTAAAGAACCATACAAAATCCAGTAAGAAATCAACATGTGTTTCACCTCTCAACGAGGCATCCTCAGCATGATGATTGACTTGTCGCGAACCCGAACACGGCGTGTTGCCACACCGAGCGCTGGACGCAAAGACTGGACTCTGCGTCCAGCGCGTGTCGATTTCTTACATGGTTTTTTATGGCTCTTTAGAAATAGTTAAGCGGAACAGGTTGCTAAATATATCAACGTCTATTGTATTTTTATAATGGATTTCCGCAAAATCACGCCTGAATTAATTAACGAATTAAAAGTTATCTAAATCTATTAAATTACTTACACAACTATTTTGGTATTTAAGAATGCGGCGACGCATGAATTGTCCATACAAACGTAATACATAAATCATTTGCAATTTGAGCATATTTCCACCATATTATGTTGATATACGGATTGAGACAGTATTTATCTAGGCTCCTACGTCTTTCTATTTCCAAAAACTTACCTTTAAATGAAGTGTAAGTGAATATATACTAGAGTCAAAGAGGAAGTATATGCCAAGTTTCACTACTAATGGCGCTAAGAGCACAAACCGTAAACATGTTTTGTCATTGATTTTAGTTGATATTTTTGTGTTTTCACTGTAAAATTAAATAAAAAATTAGAGAGGAAAATAGAGAGAGATACTTGTTGATGTTGACATAATTGATATTGTCATTATTTTGGTTTCTTTTCTGCGTTTAATTTTGTCTGACAATTACGTTTTGTTAATGGAACTTGTATTTTCAGAAAATCGCAAAATTATCGTACATTAGACATTCATTATCGTGCATCGTACCATAGGCCAAATTATCGTACGCCCCCATAATTATCGTATGGGTTGGCAACACTGGTGTTCGCCGGCCTCTTAAATTCTAATAGGGAGGACATCACCGTCGAGGTAAACCGCGGCGAAGGTGGTGTGACGATCTAATCATGTTTGTCTAAGGCCAACATGGCTAGAGATCATACAAAATAGAGTGGTTTGGAAGGAAAAATGGAGGCCCTTTTCCAGAACTAGGACACAACTTAGGCAAAAAGAAAAGTTGGGAAACACAAGCTGAGTGATCTTCTGTAAATTTTCCTCTAATTGAGTAATTCAATTTTTCATTACCAATAGTAAAACATTGATACATACATACATAAACTCACGCTTTCTTCCCATGGGGGTAGGCAGAAACTACAGAACGCCACCTGCTACGATCCTTACATACTCCTTTTGCCTCGTTTACGTTCATACATCTGGTCATACACGCACGCCGGTTGCGAGTACTACGCACCTGGCCTTTCTGAAGAACATCACCAATAAGGTCAGTATATGTCCTCCTAGGGCGTCCCCGAACGGCGTTTCGTTTCACATAAGCCTTGTAAATGCATTTTGTTAGTCGCCTTTCATTCATCCTCTCAATATGCGTAAACCATATCAGCATACCCTTTTCAATTTTTGTCACTACATAAAACATTGATCTTCATTAAAATCGTCAATATAAATCAATTTACGCCACTCCACAGCGACCTCATCCAACTAACTCGGAGAAATTCGTGTGTGAAATATCAGAAGTTGTCGAGATCTTAGCGGCGGGTCTTGGGGCCAGATTAAACCTTCGTAGACGTGTCAATTATCGACTGTTGCGAATTCATTATAAAGGATTTCCACTTTAAGTTTGCTGAGAATGTATTAATTGGGAGTTTTGAGAGGAGCTTAGATTTTTATGGGCGGTAAGTTGGGATGCTTTGTTATTGTTATCTTTTAAACAACAATTTTTTGTGATATAAATGGACAACTAAAATTAATTTACTATCTAAATTCCTCCCCCTCACTTGCGATTGATTTATTAAAAGCGAATGTTTCAGCCTGCCCTGTGGAATTTAAATTTAAACATATAAACCCTGTGGTCGTTATAAAGGCTTTTAAGCAACTTAAGATCAAAATTACCGAAGATCTGTGGGGCATGTCTACTAAAGTTTGTCAATCAATTATTGAGACAATTGCACCCTATTTAGCTTTAATATTTAATTTGTGTGTAGATCAAGGGATATTCCCGGATTTAATGAAATACAGTAAAGTTATTCCACTTTTCAAATCCGGGGACAGCAAAGACACTAATAATTATAGGCCTGTATCAGTTTTGCCGGTTTTCAGCAAGGTGTTTGAAAAAGTAATGTTAAATCAAATGCTCAATCATTTTAATCGTAATAACATCCTACACGATCAACAGTATGGTTTCACCAAAGGACGTTGCACAACCGACGCCGGTGTCACCTTATTGAAACACATCTTTAATGCATGGGAAGAGGCACAAGATACAATAGGCATCTTTTGCGACCTATCCAAGGCATTTGATTGCGTGGATCACGAAACACTGCTCTTGAAACTTGAGCATTATGGTCTGGATAAACTTGCGCTGAGCTTAGTAAAATCATATTTGAATGATAGACTGCAGCAAGTTCAAATAAACGGTGTAAATTCATTGGGTTTAAAAGTCAAAATGGGTGTACCACAGGGCTCGATATTGGGTCCATTCCTCTTTTTAGTATATATAAATGATTTACCAAATTTACTGAAAAATCGACCACAAATGGTGTTATTTGCTGATGACACATCACTGATTTTTAAAGTAGACAGACGTGCACAGGAGCTTGACGACGTAAATAACGCTATGCTTACGGTCCGTAATTGGTTTACTGTAAATAATTTGGTATTAAATGAGAAGAAAACTAAATGCATAAGATTCGCGTTACCGAATGTTAGAAGTAGTGAATGTCACGTTGTATTGAATAAGGAGACACTAGAATTCGTCGAAAAGACAGTTTTCCTGGGGATAACGCTTGACTCCAAACTACAGTGGGGTCCTCACTTAACATCACTTGCAGGGCGGCTAAGTTCAGCCGCTTACGCTGTTTGGAAAATCCGCCAACTAACAGACGTGGATACCGCGAGACTGGTCTATTTTAGTTATTTTCATAGCATCATGTCTTACGGTATTTTGCTGTGGGGACGGGCTGCAGATATTGATTCTATCTTTATTCTGCAAAAGAGGGCCGTCAGAGCCATCTACAACCTCCGCAGACGCGAATCTCTAAGGGAATTGTTCAAGAAAATTAACATCATGACGGTACCTTGTCAGTATATATATGAAAACATTATGTATGTTCGAAAAAATCTACACCTTTTTAGTAAGATAAGTGACAGGCATAATTTTAACACTAGAAATAGGAATAAATTAGATCAACCACGTTTTAGATTGTCTAAAGTTCAAACTTCTTTTATGGGGTACTGTGTAAAATGTTATAATAAAATACCACTCGATATTCTTCAACTAAATGAGAAGAAATTTAAAACATGCATTAAACGCACACTATGTAGACAAGCATATTATAAGTTGGATGATTATATCGTAGATAAAAATGCTTGGCTTAATGCTGGTCCTGCTCCACAGCCACTTGGGCTCACTAGTTAAAATTTTAATATTTGGAAGAGTTGCTTTCCCTTTTTTTAAAAAATGTTGTTTTTGACATTACGAACTTAAATGTTTATTTTTTTATCTTACCAAGTAAATAAAAATGCTTGGCTCAATGCTGGTCCTGCTCCACAACCACAACTAATTGATTAACATTTGCAAATACTGTTGGAGCTGCTGAAGATTGTAAGACCATCTTTGCATTGTATAAACTCAATCTCTTTTGTATTATATAATTGCATAGCACACTATGTGAGCACTATGTACTAAAGAGTTACTATTTACCGGGTAATATGTCTTGCATTGACTTGAATGTGCCCTGGCGGCTGTGAGTATGTCATGCTCATTCAAATGTTTCGCTGATGGTGGCGCGTGTGTTGGATCATTTAGCTCCCTTCAAAATGGTTGAGCTGAATGGTGCTAATCCATGCGTCATGTTCGTGAACGGGCGCCGTCAGTTGGGACTGGTTATCTCTTAGCTGCCAGGGCTTATTTTTAATTTTTTTGAATTGTTCTTTTTTATCTTTTTATTACGGACGCTTCTCATGTGCACGTCTTTCTACATTGTTCTCACATGTATAATTTCAACATGAATGATGTAACCAATATTTTGTAACAATTTTTTATTTAAAAGAGTGTCCGTGGAGTTTCTTGCCCGTTCTTCTCCATAGGTACCTACTACGCTTTGGAATGGGCAACTAGCTTCATACCTATTTCTGACTGACCGATTCCTTGACAATTCAAAAGTGCCTGTAAATGGTTTAATTGAAATAAATGATTTGAGTTTGAGTTTGAGTTTAATAATTTAGAAGTCCATTTATGTAACAAAAAATCTTCTCTCTCTTTGAATGCTGTTTGGGTTGTTGTAGTAACTCTCCATGAAATTCAGCTTTGTTTTTCCTAGTTTCTATCATAAATCCACTAGCTATAAACAATTCAATTCAAAATATTTTATTTCACATAAACCTACATGGGCACTTAAGAAACGTCAGAAGCTAGGTGCATGGTTCCAATTGGTCGTTTCCTATGGAGAAGAGCCGGCAAGAAACTCTACGGTTACTCTTTTAAAAATAATTGGCTTTTACAATACTTTCAACTAACAGTGTTACTAGGTATGGGAGGACAGTGTAGGTCTTTCAATAAGTACCAGGTACTTAACAAAAATAGAAAATGGTCAACAGATATACAGTCCACTGAGTCTACAGCGTTCTTACATTTATAAAATAGAAAATAATTTTTACAAAAAATAAATAAATAAAACAGTTAAACAGTTAGTTTTCCCTGCTCTAACCTTTCCAATTAACCTATGAGGCAGCCATCTTGCACCAACACGCTTAAAACCATAGCATCATGAAGAGAGCACACCTACCTACTAATAACCCTATAATTTAGATATAAGCAGTGACAGGTTACAATTCCATCGTTTACGAGCTCCATAATCACCTCTCCCCTCGAAAGGTGAGCCGTTATTTACACGAGTAATTAAACCCAATTTGAAGGCATTATATATTGTGATCAACCGTTTCTTACAAAATAATTTTAGACCTTAAAGTTCCCTCCCAAATTAATACCTTCTAACAGATTCTCTCATAATGAGTGCAATAAAACAATCTAGTCGCTTAACCGCCACAATATATGCCTCCCTTCCACGTAAAATGTAGTTGCAAGGCACGTTTTAAAATATATGGTCGGACGAAATTAAATGCGCGCACCGTCTTATTGCAAACGCAGTTTACGCCTAATGTGAATTATGAAGAATAATAGTGGTGGAAATATCGGGTGGGGTTTGAGAACTAGGGAGATGGGGAAATGTTAATGTGATATCTAGTACGATCTTTGAGGTGAGAAAATTATAAACCGAAATGGAAATAGGATCTATTTTATTTTTATTAAAGTTTAGTAGATTGCTGTAAAAACGGTCGCAAAAAACACTCTCAGAGTGTCATTTATCATAATAGTAAAGACGTAAACTTTCAAATAAAAAAAAGAAAAGCACCTAATTTTTAACCGACTTTAAAAAAAAAGGAGGAGTTTCTCAATTCGTCGGGTTTTTTTTAAAATGTATTTTCTCCGATTTCTCGAAGGCGGCTAGACCGATTTGAAAAATACTTTTTTTGTTTGAAAGGGTATACTTTCAAATTGGTTCCTTTGTTATTTGGTCACGATCCGATGAGAGATCTTGGAGAAATCGGGGGAACTCTTCAAATATTATAGGCACACCTATAGCGATTTGGGTGTGTTTTATAGTACCTCGTGCATTTGCTCTCGGAAAGCACCATTTGATAAAGTGGAACTGATGATGAAGGACACAGATGGCCACCGGAACTACTCAATAATAGATATTTTACGGGTTGCGATTTATGGTTTTGGTAAGCAATTGATGCTTGTCACAATTCATGATGGTGAACTTTCAAATAATAAAATGAAAAACACCTAATTTTATTTCTATCAACTCCTCTAACGCATGCTTACAAAACACATCGTGAAATAAAGTTTACCAGGTACAACAAGCATTGGAAATATCTAAACTTTATTCGGCGTTGAACTGAACGATATACTCCTCTCGTTCACATTCAAAGACTTTCTCGCAAATATAAATCGCAATTGTCTGAAGAAATAGTAAAGTAGAACGATAAATTGGATAAAGAGGCAATACTGCCGTGCTCAGGGGCTGGTAATAGGCAATTTTCGACATCCAATCCCAGCACAATGGGACGACTTGCCTGTTTAAATATTTCTAAGAATCATTCGTTTTCAATGTGACCTATGTCACAGTCTTTTAGATTAGCAGGTAGATTGATTGTTATACTGGTGTTATTGTCAGCTGTAAGTGTGGGAATGTTTTGTTAGGGTGTAAAATAAGTGAGTAAATAAGCTCGTTTATATCTGTGTTCTATTTACTTAATATAAATAAAGAGCACAATGGCGTTTACAAAACTTTTAAAGTAAAAATACTTGCATAGAACATTGATCCGTAACGTAATATACATAAAGAGCATAATCGCGTTTATAAAAATGAGGTGTCGGTAACGGTGTCGCGAGTTCAATTGTTTTTTCCCATCTCAAAAATGCCCAACGCGCCTAAAGAAGTTTTCACTTAAAAAAATAAAATAACATTTTTTTATCATACAATTCCCAGAATTGTTCAAAACCTTACACCATTTTCCTAGTAAAAAATATCCTACAACTCTTCACCACTAGATCGAGTCAAATAGCTCCGTAAATACCTACGTATAAAGCCCACAGAGACTTGTTTCGTGCGTCGCATTGTCTGAAATTAATTTTCCTGTTCCGCTCAATGCATCTTTTATAAGATAGAGGAACAAAAGTGGAATGAAAGTGCCAGAGGAAAAAACTGTACTGACGGTTATTAAATTGAAGGATTTAATTTGTGTGCTCTAGATGCTTGTAAGTATTGTCAGATTCGGGTAATTGATGTTGACTGTGTCTGCGTTTTCGCTTTCAGGATGTTGGTTTGTCTCGAGTGAATTGGGTGTTATGTTTCGTGTTCTTGTGAATTAGTTTTTTTGAACTTAAAAGTAAATTATGGGAATCAAGTAAAAGTATTCTTAATGTGATCTTTATTCAGTTGTAATTTATTATCTACAGCAATATGGACCAGTACTTCAACGCTTAAAAGACTTGTCATTTAATTTATTACTTAATTAGTTGTGTTATATATTGGTGCAGATTCCCTTGTTCACAAACTAAACTAAATTTAAGCTCAGTGCATCTTTTTCTTTCTATTTCATTAAGAAAAGGACAGAAGATAAATTTTAGTTTAGTCCTGTCAAATTAATCAGTGCCTGTCACTACTCTATACAAGTTTAGACGTGATTAAAAACTTGCCTACTAAAATTACGTCAATTTACGTCAAGCGCTGATTAATTTGACAGGACTGAACTAAAATTTATCTTCTGTCCTTTTCTCAATGAAATAGAAAGAAAAAGATGCACTGAACTTAAATTTTGTTTAGTTTGTGAACAAGGGAATCGGCACCATTGTATATGTATGTTCTATTTTTTTAATGTCCCTCGGGTATCATCGGATTTCCGAATACAAACGAATGCTAATTTCCATGTCCATCAATTATTAGATTTATCGTGTATAGGTACTAATTTAAATTCAGAACTAAGTACTTTATTGTTGTTTTGTTTTAATTTCCGTGTGAACTATATAGAGCTGTAAAACTATATTCGAATCTGTCGTGCCTGCGACTTTAGAGAAAGCCTCTCATTTTTTAAATAAATTACATTAAATTAAAAGAGTATTAACAACTCTATATACTTCCAAGTCGATTGAAAGCGTCCGGTCTACACCAAGTGCAAAGGGCAACTGACAGAAATCCGACGACTGACGAAACACGAGGTTTGCCGAGGGACACTAAGAACATAGTTTGTCTGTATATGAAATAAATAAAATTGGGATCACAACCAGTGACGGGGCAAGATCAAAATTTGATGTGGGCGAGGTACATTTTGCGAGGCCCTCTGATGCCGCAAGAAGACGAAAAAAAAAAAATAACAGTTGAACAGTTGTTAAATTTTTTGGTAGTTATAGGTCGAGTTATAGGATAGGCCGTTCAAGAATATTGCGGGTATGTGAAAAACATTTTTCTATTCAGGGATTCCTTTGCGTAATATTAAAGCTTTAACACGTTCAGTGCCGGGAACCCTCCTGGAGGGCTCATGTCAATATATTTATCGTTTTAGGACGAGTAAATTTTTTTTGACGCATTCACGGCTGTTATCTAATGCATAAGCCTTCGAGGTGCGAGGCCCCTCGGACCGCGAGGCCGTAGGCGGTGGCTTACGCCGCCTCTGATTACAACGGCTGGCAAAACAGTACCATGTTTAAAATTTGTTCTGCGGAGTTGGACTTGTATTATTTTGTGACTTATTCTTGACAGAAGCCTCTGCAATTAAGGCACAGAGAGTTCTTACACGCAATTAATTAATAAACATGTCGATAGGCTAGCGTCCTCTATTAATATAACCAAGTAACTTTGGTAAAAGCCACATTGCAACAACAATTTCAGTGTAATTATGCGCCATAATTATGCATTTGTTTAAAAGTTTTAGTGGTGATAAAGTAAATGCCGACTAATTGTGGCCGCATTAACTATTTTGTGGCACTGCGTTACAGCCGAGTTTATTTCGTATTTAAGTAAAAATGTGCACTAAAATTCTTTTACAATCGCTTGCATTTGGAATTAACTTTTGCTTTATTCTATTATTTAGTACCTAATAGTCTGGAAGCGGTTTTAAGAGTAAGATAGTCACATGGTTAGGCACTTTTGTGTTTGTAAAACAGTGCCAATTTACAACTTCATTTCTGAGTTAACTATGGGGTATTCAGGGATATTAAAAAAAAATGAATTAATAATTTGAATTTTAAACCTAAAAGATTTTTTTTTGTAGTGAATATTGCTTTAGGTGCGTTGGGCGTTTTTGAGATGGGACTAAACCATTGATTTCGCGACACTGTGACGACACCAGCGTTGATGTCTTTTTAAAGCACCATTAAAAAGACATCAACGCGTTGATTACCGCGATGCGTGGAGTAAAAGACATCAACGCATTGATTACCGCGGTGCCGATTTCTTTCAAGTTTTAAATTCTGTCGGCACTCCGAAGTGCCACTGTTTTTTTTACTGAGGTAGAGTTATGGATACCTTTGATAATATAGCTATCTTCAATACCTGGACATTCCTCGTTTCCAATAAAAATGAGGAGTTATCTAGCTCACCGTTCCTTCCAATAGTTTTAGTTCGAACGGTCGAAACGGATATATGACAGACCTTTTATCAAATATTTCATTTGTTTTTAAAAGAGTTAAAGAAATATGTAGACCTCCGGTAATATGTTGAAAATTCTTTTTATACTTTTAATTTACACCTATTTTCCAAAATAATACTTAAGGAAACATTTAAATATCCTGTTAGCCTGCATAGTTGGTAATAGCTTGGATGAAAAGCACATAAATCATAAATGTACTGAATTTTCCAAAAAGATTAAAACAATTGATTTTCTTTAACACAGGTTTGGTGAACGATGCAATCTCGTTACCACATTAATAATTTAAATTTCACCTTCTCATGTGATAAAGGGCAATTAAAATTAAAAACGTTTAGTATTTATCAAAAATATAAAATTCAAACCCTACAAAATCTAATCCTAATCCTTTGTGAGGTGTTGCATTAAGTGTTTTATCATGTCTTGTCTCCGCAAGACGTAGACTACCGCAGAAAGAACGAATACTCCTTGAGGTTCCTTCATTCATTCACTCATTCATTATGAACGACGAACTCCCTGCCATGGGTGGTGAAAACGCTGAGTTGCATGTAAAAGCATTTGAGAGATTTTTAGGATATCTTTTGTAGAAATTCTTGGTGAAAGTACTGTGAAAGGGACTGTTTTATTTCTTTTTGAAAGTTTTTAGTTTGCTGACTTTGTAAGCATTCTGTGGCTTCATGTTTGGATCATAATTTTCATCATTACTTGCGTTAACTTGAGTATTAAATTGACCTAGTTTTCTCAGCCTCGTGATGTTCTCTGAATTAATAGATTATTATGTAGGTCTTTCTAAAAATGAAATGAAATGTTACATATGGCAAACGACTCACACTTGTAGGTATTCTTAGTTCATGATATTCGTCACCAGAGCTTTGCTTCAAAAAAAATAAATACTTCGAACAAACACTACTTAAATCATTAAAACTTGACAACCGTGACAATTCTCTTGTATTACTAAAATTCCTTACTTTTGGCCATGAGAATTTTAAAGCTATTCTGCAAAAAAATAAAAAAAATAAATTTAAAAATAATTTTGAATCAACTAAAATCGAATTTGACAATCGCGACTCCACGTGGTACTTGTTTGCTCTACCCCGTGATTTTTTTTTAGAGCCATACGCGCGCATTGTGCGCAGCCTCGACCTTTACATATGAAATTTTTCACTGTTTGTATGGAAAATATGCTATTAAATATGATATTACTTTAAAAACAAAGTCGATGAAAACAAAGTCGATAAAAACAAAGTCGATAAAAACAATTCGATAAAAACAAAGTCGATAAAAACAAAGTCGATAAAAACAAAGTCGATAAAAACAAAGTCGATAAAACAAAGTCGATAAAAACAAAGGCGATAAAAAAAAAGTCGATGAAAACAATTCGATATAAACAAAGTCGATAAAAAACAAAGTCGATAAAAACAAAGTCGATAAATATAAAGCTGATAAAAACAAAGTCGATAAAAACAAAGTCGATAAAAACAAAGACGATAAAAACAAATTCGATAAAAACAAAGTCGATAAAAACTAATTCGACAAAAACATTTTTTTTTATCGACTTTGTTTTTATCGACTTTGTTTTTAAAGTCGATAAAAACAAAGTCGATAACAACAAAGTCGATAAAAACAAAGTCGATAAAAAGAAAGTCGATAAAAACAAAGTCGATAAAAACAAAGTCGATAAAAACAATTCGATAAAAACAAAGTCGATAAAAACAAAGTCGATAAAAACAAAGTCGATAAGAACAAAGTTGATAAAAACAAAGTCGATAAAAACAAAGTCGATAAATATAAGGTCGATAAAAAAAAGTCGATAAAAACAATTCGATAAAAACAAAGTCGATAAAAACAAAGTCGATAAAAATAATTCGATAAAAACAAAGTCGATAAAAACAAAGACGATAAAAACAAAGTCGATAAAAACAAAGTCGATAAAAACAATTCGATAAAAACAAAGTCGATAAAAACAAAGTCGATAAAAACAATTCGATAAAAACAAAGTCGATAAAAACAAAGTCAATAAATATAAAGTCGATAAGAACAAAGTCGATAAAAATAAGGCCGATAAAAACAAAGTCGATAAAAACAAAGTCCATAAAAACAAAGTCGATAAAAACAAATTCGATAAAAACAAAGTCGATAAAAACAAAGTCGATAAAAACAAAGTCGATAAAAACAGAGTCGATAAAAACAAAGTCGATATAAACAAAATCGATAAAAACAAAGTCGATAAAAACAAGGTCGATAAAAACAATTCGATAAAAACAAAGTCGATAAAAACAAAGTCGATAAAAACAAAGTCGATAAGAACAAAGTTGATAAAAACAAAGTCGATAAAAACAAAGTCGATAAATATAAGGTCGATAAAAAAAAGTCGATAAAAACAATTCGATAAAAACAAAGTCGATAAAAACAAAGTCGATAAAAATAATTCGATAAAAACAAAGTCGATAAAAACAAAGACGATAAAAACAAAGTCGATAAAAACAAAGTCGATAAAAACAATTCGATAAAAACAAAGTCGATAAAAACAAAGTCGATAAAAACAATTCGATAAAAACAAAGTCGATAAAAACAAAGTCGATAAATATAAGGTCGATAAAAAAAAGTCGATAAAAACAATTCGATAAAAACAAAGTCGATAAAAACAAAGTCAATAAATATAAAGTCGATAAGAACAAAGTCGATAAAAATAAGGCCGATAAAAACAAAGTCGATAAAAACAAAGTCCATAAAAACAAAGTCGATAAAAACAAATTCGATAAAAACAAAGTCGATAAAAACAAAGTCGATAAAAACAAAGTCGATAAAAACAGAGTCGATAAAAACAAAGTCGATATAAACAAAATCGATAAAAACAAAGTCGATAAAAACAAGGTCGATAAAAACAATTCGATAAAAACAAAGTCGATAAAAACAAAGTCGATAAAAACAAAGTCGATAAGAACAAAGTTGATAAAAACAAAGTCGATAAAAACAAAGTCGATAAATATAAGGTCGATAAAAAAAAGTCGATAAAAACAATTCGATAAAAACAAAGTCGATAAAAACAAAGTCGATAAAAATAATTCGATAAAAACAAAGTCGATAAAAACAAAGACGATAAAAACAAAGTCGATAAAAACAAAGTCGATAAAAACAATTCGATAAAAACAAAGTCGATAAAAACAAAGTCGATAAAAACAATTCGATAAAAACAAAGTCGATAAAAACAAAGTCAATAAATATAAAGTCAATAAATATAAAGTCGATAAGAACAAAGTCGATAAAAATAAGGCCGATAAAAACAAAGTCGATAAAAACAAAGTCCATAAAAACAAAGTCGATAAAAACAAATTCGATAAAAACAAAGTCGATAAAAACAAAGTCGATAAAAACAAAGTCGATAAAAACAGAGTCGATAAAAACAAAGTCGATATAAACAAAATCGATAAAAACAAAGTCGATAAAAACAAGGTCGATAAAAACAATTCGATAAAAACAAAGTCGATAAAAAAAAATTCGATTAAAAAAAAATTCGATAAAAACAAACTCGATAAAAACAAAGTCGATAAAAACAATTCGATAAAAACAAAGTCGATCAAAACAAAGTCGATAAAAACAATTCGATAAAAACAAAGTCGATCAAAACAAAGTCGATAAAAACAAAGTCGATAAAAACAAAGTCGATAAAAACTAATTCGATAAAAACAAAGTCGATAAAAACAAAGTCGATAAAAACAAAGTCGATAAAAACAATTCGATAAAAACAAAGTCGATAAAAACAAAGTCGATAAAAACAAAGTCGATAAATATAAAGTCTATAAAAAGAAAGTCGATATAAACAAAGTCGATAAAAACAAAGTCGATAAAAACAAAGTCGATAAATATAAGGTCGATAAAAACAATTCGATAAAAACAAAGTCGATAAAAACAAAGTCGATAAAAACAAAGTCGATAAAAACAAATTCGATAAAAACAAATTCATCAAACAGTTTTGTCGACGGAAGAATTCTTCCGTCGACAAAACTCGTTTCTACGGTGGTCATGCTACGCGTACTGGTCATACACGCACGCCGGTTGCGAGTACTACGCACCTGGCCTTTCTGAAGAACATCACCAATAAGGTCAGTATATGTCCACCTAGGGCGTCCCCGCCCGGCCTTTCCCTTTAAATACATTTTGATATGTATGAGAAAAAAAAAAGAAACAGTACTGTTTTTGCACCTGAAGTCAAGGGTTGGTGTGAATTTTAGTTCATGACAACTAATTTTATTACACACCTTTTTAATCGCGATAAAAACTGTCAGATGTAGTTAGACAATGAAAATTTTTGGTGCAAAACTTCAAATTCAGAATAGTAAAATAGCCGTTTTCACTAAATTTATAACTCAGTGCCATCTTAGTGCTGTCAAACAAAAATATAGTTAAGTTGTGTCACTTTAGTCTATTTCAGAATGGGAAATCGTCGTTTGACAGGAATAAACTACAGTGATTTTTTGTCTAGTTTAGAGGTATTTGTGACACGAGAATCGGCACCAAGAAGCTCCCGATACCAAGAATCGGATAATCAATTAGTCCCGAAATACAATAAAATAGGCTACTTATCTCTATATGACATATTCCAACAAAAACTAAATTAAATTAATCAAATGGAGTATCATCAGATAACTCGATAGAAAGTAGTACTTCATCCTCCGACTCCTTAGTCCGGGCATATCTCGATAATACTCTTTGTTAGAAAATCTTTAGGAGCATTAGTTTTATTGGACTGGTTCAATCCGTGGACCATGCCCGCCCGAGGCAGAATACTGGCAGTAAGCAAACTTCTCGCTAAAATGTAATTGGTTTTTGAAAATCCTGTCTATAACTCCATAGTCTTTGCGTAGAGCCGATCTAGGGTATCTACGTTTTGCTTTCCTAGTTTTGTTTGCAAGTGCCAGTTTTCGAGGCGTACAAAGCTTTTCGATAGAACTCGAATTTGATTATAGTTTGTTGGTATTGCTTATGTAAGTTGTGAGTTGGTAGCTATGCGAAGTAGCACTACATAACGATGATGGTTTTGTATTCACAAAGGTCGTCACCATGTCAACATGTTTTAGTTGAATGAGATCTTGAGAGGCACGTACTTTTACGAATGACATTAACTGAATTAATAAATATTATTTTGAAACACATACTATATATACTATGATCAAGCAAATTACGCTAATTAGTAAACGTAACCTTAGTTTCTAAGCAAAACATACTAACGGTAACAAAGAAAATGCCTTCCGGATAAAAACTTTATGCAGATAATAAACATAGAGAAAATTCTGCAAGGGAAAGGCACTTAAACCTCGTAATAATTACTGTATTTATTTGAGTGTTTAGGTTTAATTTTAAAGAACTGGCATTAACGTTATCAGAATTTTATCCAGATACATAAAGGAACATATATAAATTAATAAATGTAAATTTTTGAAGTGAAATCTTCTTTAGGCGCATTGGGCATTTTTGATTGATTTCGCGACACCATAACGACACCTCATTTTTGTAAACGCGATTGTGCTCTTTATTTATATTTCGTTACGGTTCTATACAAGTATTTTTACTTTAAAGGTTTTGTAAACGCGATTGTGCTCTTTATTTAGATGAGGTTACGGACCAATGTTCTATACAAGTATTTTTCTTCCACCAAGGCGATCTTGTTCAAGTTTTCACTTCTGTCGGCACTCCCGGAGTGCCAGTTTTTTTAATCAGAAATCGTCAAAACGTAACGAGCAATCGTGTGGTAATCAAAATGCGTGCTTTCTACAGAGAATCACACTGTAGGGCAAAGATTTTCTTCTCATCTGTATGAGAAGAAAATCTTTGCCCTACAGTGTGATTATAAGACTGATATTTTGTATTACATTTTCATATATTAGACAAAATGATTATTGTTTTTTTACGTTATGTTATATTTTCAACACAATATATTTTGTTGTGAAATAAAAAATAAATGACTTATGAAGTTATGACATAAGACAATTTTTTTTAAAAATCTTATTGCAAGCTATTGACATGAATATTTACTAAAGTATTACATTATTTGAATTATTGTGAATGTGAAGACTATGTGGGTCATTGTTTTTTTTCTCAGTTAGTTTAAATCATGGTCTGTTTGAGTAATTTATGCGGCCTACCCAAATGTCCTTTCTTTGGTATTGTTCGTTGAATCGTTGAGCTCCTTAAGTTCTGAGCTGAGCTACCGGATTACTGACAAATGCGTGCACTGACAGCTTATTGAACTGGACAGGTCCACTCAATCTGTGTGGTTCTTTCTTCAAAAGACCACTTCAGATACCAATCTACAGGGTCTTTACATTTTGATCTGACCAAGACTATGTCTGGACTTTAAAAGAGACTGTGACCGCTGAGTTTGTTTCGGTCTTTCTTCCCAGAGTAGTCAGATAGGAAACGTCGACTTCATCATAAAATCATTTATCATTTAAGCGATGGTAAAAATCTAAAGATTTTTTATATAAGATTTTTTGTATCACTTTTAATATCTACTACCAGAAGATATTTATACACCAAATTACACACTACGCTGTAATAAACTCGTTTGCGTACGCAGGGCGCTATAAATTGAGTCAGCCTGAATAATAAATATTTTGCGGTCGTCAGTATTAGCACACTCTGACACCACAATTTGAGGAAAATTTACTGTCTCCGTGTACTCCTTAACATATTGTATGCTGTTCATTTCAAAGTATTTGAATAAGAACTTATTAAGTTACTAAGTATAAACGTACATAATAGACTTACTTTTCCAAGTGGTCACTTAGACCTAACTTTAGCTAGTTTGACAGCTGGTAATTCAGTAGGTACTTCTTTTGATTCTCGGTTTCAATACTTGTTTTTTTCATTAGGTGTCAATGAAATTGCTGTCAGTGACATATTCGTCTAAAGATTTGGTTTTCTAAGGCAGCTCCTACACCTACAATAAGTTTGCACCTACAATAAGTCCTTGCACTCAAACAATCCATTATTTTCATGCAATAACATTAATGGCCAATAAGCTTCGATGTTTTCGCGTGAGTAAGACCTGCTCAATACTTATCCTACACGTTGCAATTAAAATATGGTGCAATGAAAATTAAACTCGCTCAAATTTTTGTTCAATCATTGCGCAATCTTCAATATTAACCCTAACTAAACGTAAAAAATATTGCGCGATCGTGATATTGTGCAATATAATTGATCGTTTAGGGCCCGTCTAGGACAACGGTTCAACAATAACGGCTTTATGTATAATACAGAGCGTTTTTTTTCCTAATGTAAAATACTGGTAAAAATGGTAGATTTTCATGCCGGTCGTTTTATGACGGAACCGCTTTCCTAAAAACGACGACAACGTTAAATTATTTTATTTCTGTAAGTAGGTTTGTACAAATACTTTTACGCGTCAGTCATATTTTAAAAACTAGATGAGGTCGGCGTTTCCTAACTGACTACTCTGAGAAGAAAGGCCGAAACAAACTCAGAGGTCACAGCCTTTTTTAAAGTCCCGACATAATCTTGGTCAGATCATAATGTGAAGACCATGTAGATTGGTGTCTGAAGTGGTATTTTGAGGAAAGCACCACACAGATTGAGAGGGCCTGTCCAGTCAGTGCACGCATTTGTCAGTTATCGTGCAGTTCAACTCAGAATTTAAGGAGCTCAACGATTCGACGAACAATACCAAAGAAAGGACATTTGGGTAGGCCGCATAAATTACTCAAAACTGCCAGATTATCTTTAAAAGTAATTGAGAAAAATAAATAAATATATACATAAATGACTCACATAGTCCTCACATTCACAATAATTAAAATAATAATAATATTATACTTCACAAAGTAAATATTTATGTCATTGAATATATAATTTTAAAGTTAGCAAAATAAACAAGTTCCGAAAGTAATAAAATAAAAAATAATCGGAGCAGCTCAATACCTTCATGCCTTTTTTGTCCTGAATGAATTTTATTAAAATCGTTGGGTGTAAATTATCAACTCATCTAGAGTTAATAATATTTCAAAGTACCTATGCGTCACTAAATAAAAAATACCTAAGAAGTCTGAGCACCCAATAAGAAAGGATCAAATCAGCATTTTTGTAGAAATAAATTGTAGGGATCATTGGAAGTTTCTGATCGGTGAAAAAATGCGGTGTTCATGTTTTCTAAGATTGGTTGCAGGACAACAAATTGATATTTTTAGTCGCAAAAAAATACTAGTTTACTGAGCACTACTTCATCTAGAAACTGGTAAGTTTAAATCGGAAAGTGCAGGATCGCATACGCGTTCCCAGTTATTTAATTTTTTCCTCCCAATAAAATCTTAATTTATGTAATGAACTTCTTATAGTTTTAGGAAATAATATTTAGGCAGTTATTATTTTAGTATTTATTTAATTTAAAACATTGTTTAGATCGACTCGCAAAAGGAGGACTATAAAAAAAAAAACAGTGGCACTCCCAGAGTGCTGACAGAAGTGAAAACTTGAACAAGATCGCCTTGGTGGAAGAAAAATACTTGTATAGAACATTGGTCCGTAACCTTATACATAAAGAGCACAATTGCGTTTTACAAAAAAAAAAAAACTTCTAAGACCTTTAAAGTAAAAATACTTGCATAGAACATTGTTGTTGTTATTGGGTTTTTCTATCTGAAATTTCTCAGTAGCAGCTCGGAGTCTGGATTTGTGTCTGGTTGATGGCAATAGGCTCGCCCCCTATTACATGGGACTTAAACATAACTGGCGAAATGTGGGTGTACCTGCTACAGGGACACCTCTGCCCAACCCTTCGGGGAAACAAGGCGTGATGTTATGTTATGTTAGAACATTGATCCGTAACATAATATAAATAAAGAGTACAATTGCGTTTACAAAAATGTGGTGTCGGTAACGGTGTCGCGAGTTCAATTGTTTTTTCCCATCTCAAAAATGCCCAGCGCGCTTAAAGAAGTTTTCACTCCTCTCTCTTTAGATTTTTACACGATTTTTTCTCCGCGTTCTTGGTCACCCTGGCCCAGAATTAACGTGCATTTTCAAGAGCTCAAGAATGGGGTGGGATAAAAAATCGCCATTTTAAATAGGTTCTGTGGCGTCAAGTGATTTAATGGTTTCTCCCGATTCTCATGCAGTGCGTGATACGACGATCATTTTTTTTTATTCGTAATCAATTCGAGGTACCCTCGCTTTGGTTTAATTGAAATTCTTTTGAACGGTGTGCCTTGAATTTTGCGATTAGGTGTTATAATGGATTTAGAGATGTACCCCTAATCTTTATTGTCTGTACCTATGCGTCTCGGTTTTGTAGAGCTACACTGTTGGTAAAGAAACCTTATAGCAATAATTTTAAAACAGAACGATAATTGATACATTGTATTTAGAGACGTAGATCTCTATTCGTAACTTACTCTAGATTAAATACCTATGAGTACTTATAAAACGGACGAAGTCACTTAAGAATACCGGCCTGTTGAACCGGGTTCCGTAGTTGGCATTTATCCCAAGAACAAACTTAACATTGTAGTTGAAAAACTTTTTCGCCCATACGGAATGTATGAGAGAACATGTCTTTGCAACTGCAAATGTAAGTTGGTCAATTATTACTCATCATCATCATCATCATCAGCCTATAAATGTTCACACTGCTGGGACACAGGCCTCCTCTCTGTGAGGGGGAGTGGGCCGTAATCCACCACGCGGGCCCAGTGCGGGTTGGTAGATGTCACATGTCTTCGAATTTTCGGTTCTAGGACATGCCGGTTTCCTCACGATGTTTTCCTTCACCGTTTTGAGAGCAGTGGTGATGAAATAATTTACACAAAGTAAAGCGCCTGTCTGGGTTCGAACCTACGACCTACAACTCGTAAGTCGCGGCCGTTACCACTGGGCCACCACTGCTCTCCCTCCAATAATTATTACTCGTTAACTTGTAAATCCTATTTAGCTTTGATAGTTTTCCTTTCAATTTCGTTATATATACTACTGTCGTAAATTTTTTGACATATCCAAAACCAACCATTTATCTGGCAGGGCACATGAGTCTAACAAAAATGATCACTTTAAAGCTTAATATTTCGCAAACGGATCTCTGAATCTAAAAATGGTTTTTACAAATTCGCAAAATTTTTAAACGAGCTTTCCAACGACACCCCACAACATGGGATAGATGAGGAAAAAAAACATCCCCACTTTACGTATAGGGGAGGTACCCTAAAAAAATGAATTTTTAACCACTTTCTCGGCGTGATTAATATGGTATACTCATAACAAATTATAGCTTTCTAGTATTAAGAGTCTCTGAGCTGAGCCGCGGATAGACAGACAGACGGATATGGCGAAACTATAAGGGTTCTTTGTTTACTACGGAACCCTAAAAACTGACAAAAACCATATTTCATACATACAATGTCGCCCATCGGCATGTGTCCGCCCGCATTTTTAGATAAAGAATTGAGTATTGACTTTTTTTTTGTTTTAGATTTTATGAACTTACAATTGTGTTTTTTTTTTTTTTAAATACACTGTTTTATTTTTTTAAAAACACTGTTTTATTTTAGAAAAAAAAAATAATTTCATCTCCGTTTTTTTTGCATAGTCGACAAATTCTAATAAAAATATTAGTTAATCCGATAAAATAACTCATAAGGTTTTAGAAATAAAAACAGAATCCAAATCGAGCCAATAACATAAAACATTGAATAACATGAAAAATATTAAAGATAGACCCCCCTTTTAAAGTTATTTTTCGATAATTTTTCATGAATATTTTTCTGAAAATACGGGCAATCACATGCCGATGGGCGACGTTGTATACTTAAAGAATTATAGTTATCTATTGATAGGCAGTCACGAATACCCCAGCAGGCTTTGTTTCGTAGGAAACAAAGTTTCCCCCTATATCTGTCCTTATGTTTGGCGACACTTATGAGTTAGTGGAAATGTGCAATTCTAATGTAGTTAAAGTGGACCTGCTGACTCCCAGCAGCCCTCTATCATCATTGCATAGGAAATCCAATCTTGGCACTCTCCAACCTGAGGCAACGGAGGACCCGTACCAGTCAGGTAGTGCTCAGATCTCTATTCCGCATAAAGATTTACCAGATGTTAAACAAGATCCATTGCAAGTAGTTCAGACAGAAATTAGTTCTCCCCCTTGTAATGGTAAAGTTTGTTACCGCTCCATTATGTTTTCGGATAGTTTTGGAAAAGGGTTAGGAAAATTACTTAGTGACAACCTGAGTCATTCTTCTGAAAACTATTGTAGGCCTCAGAATTCCTACAAACAAATAATGTCTTCAATAACTAGGAAGGAATATGATCCTAATGCCATTATTACTGTATTAATAGGTAATAGTTTTAATGTTAATAAAGATGATATTACTGATAGTGTCACCGAACTATTGAAGTTAAATTGTAAGAAAATAATTTTGTGTGCTTTTCCATATTTTGAGCACTTGTCAAACAGACAAAACAACTACATTCACATGTTAAATAATTACATGCATTTCTTAGTTAGTCACCATAGTGACAAGTTTATATTTTTTGACACCAACATTTTTGTTGATAAGCTCAGGTCGACTAGGGATACTGTGTATCTGCCCATTAGTTTTAGACGTCAAATAGCTAGGCTATTAGCTTTTAATATTAACCCAGACATAATTAGTATGTCGAAGTCTTATAGAATTAGTACCACAATTAGTAATAGTACTAATGTTAACGTGGTTAGCACAATTAGTTTAAACTAGTTTGTAAGACAACAGAAGGTACCAATAACAGTATAATTAAACTTAATAACAAAAAGGTATTTTCTAGCACTAACATAGTTAACTGTACAAAAGGGGCTAAGCAGAAATCCTTGAAATTATTACATCAAAATATTCAAGGTTTTTCTTCCAAACAATTGGAAATTGAATTGTTTTTAGAAAAAACAATGTTTGACATTATATGTTTAACTGAGCATTGGTTAAAAGATTATGAAATGTTAATTAACTATGAGAATTATAGTGTGGCCAGTTGTTTTAACCGAAAATCAATGCTGCGTGGAGGTTCATTAATCTTAATTAAAAGTTGTATTAAATCAAAAACCCGTAATGACATAGTTGAACTGTCGGTTGAACATAGCATTGAACTGTCTTGTGTTGAGCTAGATAAGCATGTTATAGTGTGCGTTTACAGACCCCCAAATTATCAAAACTACTCTATATTTGAGTCAGTAATGGAAGATGTTTTGGCAAAACTTGCAACTTGTAATAAATCAGTAATTATTTGTGGTGACTTTAACATTAATATTTTAGAAAATAATTCAAATACCGGTAGATTTTTAAATTTATTCAAATCATTCAATTTGTCACATGTGTTTGTGGAACCGACCCGAATAACTACATCTACTGCTACATGTATTGATAATGTGTTTTGTTGCTGCGACTATTTAGATAAAGCCATAGTTAATTATCTCCCTTCGGATCACAGTGGTCAATCCGTAACTTTTGAGTCTAACATACCATTACAAAAAGTGCAGATCAAATTCAGACCAATAACAGCTGTTAATTTAAATAAATATAATAGCACTTTAGTTTGTAAGTTAAGTAATCAGGTCCTTACAATGAACAATGTTAATATTTTGTATAAAGAATTCTTTTCGTTAGTCCAATCCGAGTTCAATAATTGTTTTAAGAAGAACACTAAAACTATCAGCCCTAAGTTTTTATTTAGTGACTGGGCAACTACAGGACTCAGAAAAAGTAGGGATAGACTTTTCGAGCTGTATGGCCTTAAGCCTTATATAAACACGGAAACTTTTAATAAGTATGTTGCTACTTACTCTAGAACTTTTAAGAACACTTGTAAGGCAGCTAAAGCCTTATACATTAGCAATAAGGTTAAATCAGCAGACAATAAAATACAGACGGTTTGGAAAATTATCAATAATGAAACGAACAGAAACAAAAAGCATAATTCTGATTATACACTGAAGACGTCATGTGGTGGTCTCATTTGCGATAGCAAAGAAGTTGCTCAAGAATTTGTAAATTTCTTTACCAGTATCCCACTTAAAACTACTGAAACCTTAAACTCCTCGCCCTCACTCTCTTTTGATTTATTAAGGGCCAACGTTTCAGCATGCCCGATTGAATTTAACTTTAAGCATATTAACCCCATAACGGTAATAAAAACTTTTAAACAAATCAAGATCAAATTGACCGAAGATCTTTGGGGGATGTCCATTAAAGTCTGTACCTCCATAATTGAGACCATAGCGCCTTACTTAGCCTTAATATTTAATTTGTGTGTGGATCAAGGAGTCTTCCCGGATTTAATGAAATACAGTAAGGTAATACCACTTTTCAAATCCGGGGACAGTAAAGACACCAATAATTATAGACCCGTATCCGTGTTGCCGGTATTCAGCAAGGTGTTTGAAAAAGTAATGCTTAATCAAATGCTCAGTCATTTTAACACAAATAAAATCCTTCACGATCAACAGTATGGTTTCACCAAAGGACGTTGTACAACCGACGCTGGTGTAACCCTATTAAGACACATTTTTAACGCGTGGGAAGAGGCCCAAGATGCCATAGGGATCTTTTGTGACCTCTCCAAAGCATTTGATTGCGTCGATCACGAAACCTTACTCTTGAAACTAGAGCATTACGGACTTGGAAAACTTGCACTCAATTTAGTAAAATCTTATTTAAATGATAGACAACAGCAAGTTCAAATAAACGGTATCAATTCACTAGGTTTAAAAGTAAAATTAGGTGTGCCACAAGGCTCGATATTGGGTCCATTCCTCTTCTTAGTATACATTAATGATCTACTCCATTTATTAAAAAATCAACCACAAATGGTGTTATTTGCTGACGATACTTCTTTAATTTTTAAGGTAGATAGACGTGCTACAAATTTTAACGACGTAAATAACGCCCTACTGCAGGTCCAAAACTGGTTCACTGCTAATAATTTAGTATTAAATGGAAAAAAAACTAAGTGCATAAAATTTTCTTTACCAAATGTCAAAAGTAGTGATTGTGAGATAGTATTGAATCAAGAGAAACTAGAATTCGTTGATAAAACTATTTTCCTAGGGATCACGCTCGACTCAAGGCTGCAATGGGGTCCTCATTTAACATCTCTTGCAGGACGGCTAAGTTCAGCAGCATATGCTGTCAGAAAAATTCGTCAGTTTACTGATGTAGATACCGCGAGGCTAGTATATTTCAGCTACTTTCATAGTATCATGTCCTACGGTATTTTACTGTGGGGACGGGCTGCAGACATCGAGTCTATTTTTATTCTCCAGAAAAGAGCGATCAGAGCCATATATTGTCTCCGCAGGCGCGATTCTCTAAGGAAACTGTTTAAGGATATCAACATCATGACGGTACCTTGTCAATATATCTATGAAAACATCATGTACGTAAGAAAGAATTTACATCTTTTTAGCAAAAGAGGTGATAGACATAATTATAGTACTAGAAATAGGGACCTATTAGTTCAACCAGGTTTCAGACTAGCTAAAGTAGATTCATCTTTCATGGGATACTGTTTAAAATGTTACAATAAAATTCCTCCCCACATACTTCAACTGAATGAGACGAAATTCAAATCTTGTATAAAACGCACACTATGCAGGCAGGCATATTATACGTTGGGGGATTACATCACTGATAAAAATGCTTGGCTCAATGCTGGTCCTGCTCCACAACCACAACTAATTGATTAACATTTGCAAATACTGTTGGAGCTGCTGAAGATTGTAAGAGCATCTTTGCATTGTATAAACTCAATCTCTTTTGTATTATATAATTGCATAGCACACTATGTGAGCACTATGTACTAAAGAGTTATCATTTACCGGGTAATATGTCTTGCATTGACTTGAATGTGCCCTGGCGGCTGTGAGTATGTCATGCTCACTCAAATGTTTCGCTGATGGTGGCGCGTGTGTTGGATCATTTAGCTCCCTTCAAAATGGTTGAGCTGAATGGTGCTAATCCATGCGTCATGTTCGTGAACGGGCGCCGTCAGTTGGGACTGGTCATCTCTTAGCTGCCAGAGCTTATTTTTAATTTTTTTGAATTGTTCTTTTTTATCTTTTTATTACGGACGCTTCTCATGTGCACATCTTTCTACATTGTTCTCACATGTATAATTTCAACATGAATGATGTAACCAATATTTTGTAACAATTTTTTATTTAAAAGAGTGTCCGTGGAGTTTCTTGCCCGTTCTTCTCCATAGGTACCTACTACGCTTTGGAATGGGCAACTAGCTTCATACCTATTTCTGACTGACCGATTCCTTGACAATTCAAAAGTGCCTGTAAATGGTTTAATTGAAATAAATGATTTGAGTTTGAGTTTGAGTTTGACTTAGAACGTTTTTCGAAGAAAGTTACGGTGTCAGTATTAATTGAACGCGTACGAAGGAGCTGTCGGTTCTGTCTGAAAGCCTTTAATGCCGTATATTATTGCCATGGTTAGTTTCAACTTATACTTTTTTAATCCCTATATTTACTATCTTTTATTGTTTGCTATAAATAAAATTCATTTATTTCAGGTCCTAGACCCATATTAAAAACAAAACACAAATTTGTCAATTTTATAAGTGTCACAGAAAAATGTCAGATCAAATCAATTAATGTCAAAAGCACACAACAAAATAAAAATTAAATTAAATAGAACAATGAATTAAATAGTAAGTGAAGTAATTTCAGAAGTAAAAATTTTAATTATAATATTCATATTATGTAACATTGACAAATTAAGCACCAGCAATATGCCTGCTACAACAGTACCCAACCTAGGGGCAATCTAGTCGTTGAGCAATCATCGCTAGAACAGTGTCGGAGCTAGCCCGCACCCTCCGCTATAAAATGATATGATCTATCTTTCCAAAAATTTGAGGTGATTTTAGTTATCAATATTTAGAGGTATGAGGAACAGGGTGTAAAGTTCACTCATCCTCTATAGAAAAGGGAGGATCCTCCGACCAGACGGGTGTCGTGTCTGGCGGGCAACTGCCCAACGATTGATGTCGGATAGTCATATATAAGTCGTTCGCGTGGTAAACTCTAATTGCACGATGCAGGATTTGTGTGACGTCAGGATTTTGTGTGACTTTAGGATTTTGATGCGTAGTGCGCATGTGGTGATGTAGATGCCACCGCAGATACATAGATTGGCGACTTTATGCTAACCAATCTACTGACCGATTAATAAGGACAGTCCGTCACTCTTGCCTTCTTTTTATGAGAAGAAGGCTTTGCCCTTTAGTAGGACAATAATAGGCTGGACAGTTCGGCGAATTATTATGTGCATGCAGCACATCATCCTGTTATTAACCGGCTAACATCTAGGTACTGTTAGATAGACAAATACTGCTAAAGCCAATAACTAATTCAGAAATTGCCACAATCACTATTCTTGGTAGACGCATTGGTGATTGCAGCTTGTCATCGTATTGTGGCGGCATTTACATCCCCACATGCGAACGACGCATCAAAGATCTGTCGTCACATAAAATCCTGACGTCACACAAAATCTTTGGGCAGACACGACACTCGTTTGGTCGGAGGATCCTCCCTATAGAACATGTATGAACTTTATACCTTGTTCCTCATTCTTCTATAGTAGACAAGAGTATACTGTCATCCTCTTGACGTAGTCTCATAGGCGAATTTTACGACACCCGCGAATGGCGCTACCCCTTAGGTGGCTAATTTAAGGAACTATATTATGCACAAGTGTGTAATCAATTTAAAACAGTAGTAAGTACGTCCCCTTCGTTTAATACTCATGAAACCCACCTTACTTCGGGATTGTGCAGCGCATACCTCAACTCCACCTACACTGTGTTCGCTTAAAGGCGGCACTATGGCGAATTTACACGAAAGCAACAGCAGAGCGTTAATTATTATAGTCTAGTGAACTCAGGAGAGGATCGCTTCAACATCTACCTGTACCAGCGAATTTCATTAGGTGTAGGCTTTTCAGGGGCATTGGCTTGCAAGCCTGGCTTACTTGCGATGTTCGAGGGTTGCGTGATAAAAACCTGTATAGGGAGCCAATTTAGTAATGTTGGTATTGCCGAACTCTTTTGTGTGGTGTGGTTGGTGTCATTTGTTGCCGATATGATCTCGATTCAGGCATTGATAAAATAAATCAAATATGAAAGAACGGTGCCATCAAGAAAAGCGTATATTTTTAAAAGTTCAGTGCATAAGTGGCTTGGCTAGTAAATGATACAGTCCAAAGCTAAGCCTTTCTCGTTCTAGCCCATAAACATAAATTGTTGAACGTAGGCTTCCCTACAGGAGAAGGATTGACTTATGTGTTACCCACAAGGGAGCCTATTAGGTTCACCATTGTTTTTAACATATATTGGCTGTTTGCCGTGCCTCCATGTCGTACTGTTGCACGTGCTAAGTCGCCAATTCCTCGCACTCTGGCTGCGCTTAATGATCTCTTGGATTCTAATCCCACAACCGACCTGTTTGCGGATGGATGGACGAAGTTTTTATTGATATGTCAGGAGTACTGTGAGTGGAATTTGTGAATGTGTTGTTACTTGCTTTTTTATATTTAAGTTTTCATGTTTTTATTTTGTACATTTTAATGTGTCTTAGGTATTATCTTAGTTACTGTAATTGGTTTAACACAACCGTTGTTGCTAAATAAATAAATAAATAAAATATCTGTGTAAATTACTTACCAAAAACCATTATATAACTCGAAGAATTTAATCGTCTGATCCTCAGAATAAGACTCAACTAGATCTCAGCAAGAGAATCAATTGATCTCTAAACATATACTACTCGAAATAGAAAACATAACAAAACTTCCTCATACAGAGGTCAGATCAAACATAAATTCCTTTTCACTTCACTATTGGATATCTGTTTTATATTTCCCGACTTTATCTGCCTTTCTAATGCGCGCTGACGAAGCGAACTCCATTTTATTCAATAAGCCGTCGCATCAAAGAAGTCCCATGGATGTATGGTTTTATTGACTCCACTGGCCACCGCAAAACCCCCTAATTTCACGCTTCATTTAACAGTCTTATGGTGTACGATGGCGCCTCTATAGATTTGCCATTAGATTGCTCAATGGGGAGGTCCACCCCAGTCATAAATTTTTCTCAATATCAAAAGCAAGTTTTGTCTTTTTTTGTAGTTTCCGTAGTTTTAGTGTGGATTTTGCATGACTCAATTGTGTTGTCCTTCTTTTATGTGAGATATTGCAGGCAATCGTCTTTTCTATCTACATATTTTATGAAGGCCAAAATGCACACGTTGGTATCTGTCTCGGTAAAGCCACTTTTATCAAATTAGAGGATTATATTCTAGATAAGAATGCTTGGAAGCATGCTGGTCTAGCTCTATAGGATAATTTAGACAAACTGATTGCTAATTTAATTGCGTAATTAAACATTATAACATTTTTTTTACATTCTGTGATTACTTGAACTCACACACTGACTAATTAGTATCACTTGTAATTTTTTTAGGAATATCGTATAGGTACCTACTTTTACAACGCTTGTAAATATGTGAACACCATGTATCCATTACATTATTATTTTTTCTGTCACTGCTTCATTTTTAATTATTTTTACCTATTGTGGTATAGTAATCTTATTCCAGGTGTATCGTCTTCACATATAATTATATAATTAATGTATACAAAATATTGTAAAACATTTTAAAAGAGTAACGGTGGAGTTTCTTGCCCATTCTTCTCCATACGAAAACTACCTTTTGGAAGGGGCGACTAGAATCAATTCTATTTTTTGTTTTTGACGTTCAAAAGTGCCTTTTTGTGCCTTATTGAAATAAATTATTTGACTTTTGACTTTTATCTATGCATTCTTAGAAAACATTAGAAAATTCAGATTAAATAAAAAGGCAGATAAAACAATTACAACATAACACACAAGGCATATATGGCACCTTCGAATGTAGCATCAAATTTTGCAAATGCACGCATGAAATAAAAACGAAAGAATAAAACGAGGAAATACAAAAGCCATGTGAATGAAATTCTCCCGCCCCTGCCAATGGTGCGTGGACAAACTTCAATAAGTCCAATGCGTCTGGATTATAAACTTATGTCTCTATATATGTCTGGGAAAGACAACTGTGAAATATTCTTTAGACGATATAAAAGGATCACTGTCATATGTGTATTTTTGTGCAATATTGTCAAGGGGCGTATTATTTTTTGGAGAATAGAGTATATTGTTTATGTTGCAAGTCAACTGACAAATAGTAACAACTAGCCCTGCGAGGTTATGTTAATCACTTGGAATCTTATTTTTATTCAAAAACTAATTCTGGGATGCCACTGTTTTGCCTAGCCATCAAAAATAATTAAAGGATCCACGCTTGTTTTGCGTGTGAATTTAAAAGTCGAGTCACACGATCAGAAACAAATTTAAGTATACAAAATAACTTAACGCTTTAACATTTAATGTGTTCCTGACCATTTAACTCACATAATATTCTAGTCACGACATCACCTAGTTCGAAGCTTTAGTGCTCAAGTGTTTTAGAAAATTAAACTTGCTGAGTGACTTTAGTACCCAATGGTACTTAAATCCACTTTCGTCAATTGATAGTTTCCCCCCATTCAATAATCATAGACGACACCATGGCCGTATAAAGTGGTTCGTGTAAAGATATCTACCGTCACATCGGTATCAGGAGATCTCACGTGGAATGGGGCAATTCGGTCCCCGTTCGATTCTCGGGGAAGTCTTATCGGTGTTAGAATCTTTTATGTTTGGATGCTGGAGGTAGGCTGCTGGATACTTTGGAGTATTTGTTTTTATGTCACTTGCGTTTGCTTTAGATTAATGTAGCTGAATACAGAGTGGGTTGCGCAGATAAATGGTTAAATGCTAGATTGTAGAACGAAATTAGAAAAAAAGTAATTGGAATTGAAGCTGTAGAAATGCATTTTTTTTTACTGGAAATAGACATATATTTTGCTATAAGAGTGGTTGATCTGTACAATCGAGTTCAGTTATCGGAAGTGGTATATAGGAAAAGTCCAATTATGACAGTTACATACGTCACGGTAACCATCTTTTGTGCGTGCCGCGGGTGCGTGCGTATGCGACGACTTTTGTCTATTACTGCGTTGAATTCCAATCGGTAGAGGACAACACTGCTTGTGCTGTGTAGAGTAGGCTTTTTCTATTATGTGTTTATTTTGCTAGGACTCGCTTCGGTAAAGTGCTGAATAAATGCTTTAGTTTCCGATGCTACGCAATTATTATGCTGTATAGTTGAATACTCTGTCTCTATTTTTTCTAGTTTGGGACTGTTAGAAGAGGATAAACTAGAAGTATTCTTCCCTATTAGATTCACATTTATCCAACACTAGCCTCCACCTGCGGCTTTGCCCGCGTGATATCTTCATAAATTATAGCCTATGTTACTCAGTGATAATATATAATTTTAATGGTGAAAGAATTTTTTAAATCAGTCCCGTAGTTTTTGAATGTATTCATTACAAACAAATATACAAAAAATCAAACCTTTTCTCTATATGATATTAGTTTAAAATACAATAGACGTGGATATATTTAGTAACCTGTTCCGCTTAGCTATTTCTAGGGAACCATAAAAAAACCCTGAATATTAGTTTATATTACCATCCATTTACTGAGCCTGGTGATCAGGAACTTGTAAGTTTATTGAAGTGAAAACTTCTTTAGGCGCATTGGGAGATGGGGAAAAAAATTAACTCGTTACATCGTTACCGACACCTCATGTTTGTATATTACGTTACGGATCAATGTTCTATGCAAGTATTTTTAATTTAAAGGTATTGAATTTTTTTTTTGTAAACGCAGTTGTGCTCTTTATGTAGATAAGGTTACGGACCAATGTTCTATACAAGTATTTTTCTTCCACCAAGGCGATCTTGTTCAAGTTTTCACTTCTGTGGGCCGGAGTGCCACTGTTTTTTTATATCAGCTGACTTTAACTATTACTTTGAAAATAAAGAGATCCTACTCTACACTTCCCAATATCTCAAACAGTAGATACGTCCTCCTAGTAATTATCTGAATTTGCTGCGTCCAATAGGACAGCGTAGATAAGGCACTAGTATAAATCTGACAATGGGCCGCGTCCTAATTAATTGTGTTGTTACTTCCACCGTATTATGGGGAAGCGATGGTGATCGCTGATAATTGAGGTGCTACCTTATTTATGGGAGTGTGTATTTAGAGAAACTTCGTGTTTGTTGTGTTATCTGGTGTAATTTGGAGATTATAGTGTATATATTGAAGTTATAGATACTCAGATTTTTTTTAAGCTGATAAAGATGTTAATTTTATTTATCCTTGGGTGTATTACAAACAGTACGATTTACATTCTTTTTGGTGAAAATATAAATAGATAAATATCTCAGCCCATTCTCACTTTATGCCCCTGCCACTCTATGCTCCTCGCGCTGCTCATCGCTCTGCTCCTCGCGCTGCCACGATGTTGCACTCTCTGCCCACACACTGCCCTACTCGCGCAATTAATCGCGACGCTTTGCTCTACGTCTTTTGACTCGCGCCCAAAAACCGACAAAAGAGGGAGCAGTGAGCATGACGAGGAGCATGACGTGTGGCATGATGAGTAACGTTGCCACACTACGTCTCTGCCTACTTTCCTCTTACTTCTCATGCCACTCGACAAGTGTGTGGCATTACAAATTAGAGAAAGAAAAAGTTTTATTGAGAGCTTTTGAAAAGTTACTTTTCAACACCGCACACGAAAAAAACTGGCCCAATTTTAGCTTAAGGCCACATGGCTGCAACATCAGAAAAAACCATACTCTAGCATTTTGTACAAAAATGTTAAATTTTCCACTAACTTAAAGGGAAATTGAGCGTTGAAAATGTTGAAGTTTTTTATAGTCGGTAAACATTTTCGCCGGGTGTTTGTAGTGGAATTTTCACGCGTAACCCGAGTTAACTCCAATGATTACGGCTCGATGGACTAACAACGTTAGTTTGCTGATATCTTGCTCCTCTGATTATGTGGATGTAAACCGGACTATCGGTAATATTATGTGGATTATGATCTACCTATTATTAAATATTATGAAGAGAGGATAGGAACAAGTTGAATGGCATAGTTCAGGAAAGGTCTATATTTCTTATTATTATATATATATTATATTATATGTATTTCTTTTTCTTATCTATATTGACAGCTATTGTAACTGATGAAGATGACACAGATAAATATTATTCTGAAAATATACTTAATGTTTAATGTGTTTTTTATAGATTGTTTAATCGAAATATTTTACACAGATTCTCAATATGCCGCCGTGAAAAAGGAACTTTTAAATTTAAGTATAGCACAACCCAGCAAATAATTCCGTCACTAAAAACCAAGCTAAAATAATCTCCATTCGGTTTACTGCATCAAAATATAAAGCGTCTGGCTTTTCACTAATTACTATGTCTCGAAATAATACGAGAGCTCCACTAGGCTTTACTCAAGAGTAAAATTAATATTGATATACGGCTCAGAATATTATCTTTGGCCTAGTGGGGGGGAAACTAAAATCAACATCTATAATATAATAATATGTGTTATCATTGTGCTTCCTGATAATGAGAGCGTATCAATAAATGGGTGTAAAATAGACCAAATGGAAATTCGACAGTATCTGTTTGAAATTGTGGATGATAAACTATTTCGTTTCGGTATTGAGAGCTATGGAATTATTGGAATATTAATTGCGCCTTACAAAAGGCTTCAAAACTTTAAGTATTAGGCAATTTGCAGGTACTTACGTACAGGCAATTAGACAATTAACAGGGTCTATTGATTTGACTAAAAGGTCTGATTCAGGCCAATTTTCCATCTAAAGTATTTTATATTCCAATGGAGAAACTGCACATTGGAAGTTCTTGAACTATTTCATTGTAAGTAGTATTATTTTCATGTGTCGAAGAATGTTGTTTAGCGTAGAAAAAGCTCTTCCAACTGCCTAAAACGGCTTCGACACTCTAAACGCACAAAATCTTTTTTTTATCACGGATAACGTGAATTTTACTCTTACAAAGACAATCATGCGTCATACAAAGACACAAAAAAGGAGATCGCCAAAACTTCCCACGTCATACCCACACGCACCATAAAGCACGCAAAACTATCCGAGAGAAAGAAAAAAATAATAATTTAGAAAAAACACACCTTCCAACAGATAAAAGGAAACGCTAAAGTAGGAAAGTTTGTACAATTCGAACGGTGCTGGGCCGAAGGTAACTTTGCCAAACTACTTTTGATAGGATCCCTCTTTTGTCTAACTTAGTGTTTGAGCGCGAACTCAAGACTTCTATTGTGCTGTATACTTAAGTGGTTCGGGATGTGGTTTCGGATACAACTATCGATGTTAGAATGGATTAAATTCTAATTGTGTCAAAGGTAGGTACTTGTTTTGTGTGAGGTGTTCAAAGTTTTGGTAACTATTGTGTGTTGTAGTGTGGCGGTTGGTTCTTCCAATACCAGAAACTTTTAAATGAATCCAAATTCAAAAACATTCCAACGTACGAGCAGGTAACTCAATAAACTTAAAAGTGCTTGTCACAAACGCTCAACACCAGATAACTCCAAAACACACACACACACACATACACGAATCATGCAGGCCTTCGGCAAGATTGCTAAGTCGGGCTACACGCGACCCAACTACCAAACAAGTTCTTTGAATTTGAATTTTCCGAAGTAAGTAAGAAGTTGAAAAACAAATGGCGATACGGAATGCACCCAAGCTATGCGACAAAGCTTTGACAATCCGGGATTCCTAGCAGATCCAACTCCAGGCAGGTTGCATACCAAACATTTCAAGTAAATAAGATATTGGATAGTTTTGTGCCATCCTTGAGGATGTGGGTTTTTAAACTGTAAAAGTTTTTTTTTTGTGTGAGAGCTTTTATGTTGATTGGAATTGGATACTGTCGTGCTCGGAGGAAATCACAAACATCATCATTACATATAGTTCCTTGCTCTTATTTCATGTTTATAATTTTATGTATATCTGTTATTTATCAAATATATATAAATATTTATATAGGTATATGCTTTATGTATCTGTGTATCTGTTGTATATGTAAATGGTACACCACTGACAACCTGCAGTATTGTCTCTCCTTTTCCATTTAAATCCATCCAAAGGTTGTCTGTAAAAGATCGCTTTTAGCGATAAGACCGCCCATTGTGCCACCTAATGTAAAATTTCTAAATCAATGTCTGTAATCTTAATGGTGTACATAAAAAAAAAAATTCTATATATCTATCTATTCTTTGCCATAAACTCTTTGTATAGTCTCAAGCCGAATGCACTGGCTGCGCTTGCGCCGATCGCATTTTAGTTAAAGTGCATATTCGCATAAGGGTTGACAAAGTTATTAACTTTTTTATTGAAAAATTTAAAATAAACGAAGCTGAAAACTGAAGTTTAAAATCGTTTGAAGATTAAAAGACTGAAGACGAATAAGTGCTTTTGGTCATAGGCCTCGCAATACTTTACTGTAAAGTTATTGTTTTAGTTTATTGAAACAATAATACCGTTTTTGTTTGTTTCAGGTTTTTTAGTGTCTTCAAACACTGAAAGGTGAGTTAAAAACATTTTTTTTTCATTAAGATATTACTTTTAAAAATAATTGTCCTTTATTTGTTATTTTTATCGTCAGAATTATCCATATTATCATATTATTATTTATCTAGCAGCATATTAAAGCAACTGAGTATAAATAAATTGTGGCCATAATTGTAACATTCAACAAACGTTTTTCTAAAATTAAAACCCAACCAATTTACGCCACCCATACTAAAATAAAATTAAAAAACCTTTTTCAAAATAAAACCGCCTTCCAAAAAAACACACTATAAAATGAAAAATAACGTTAATTTCGGAAGTCGGTGGCAAAAAACGAAAATTCTAAACCAACTTCCGGTTGTTTTTTTTTTGTAAAAAGTTTTTATTCACTTTTTGTTGTGGTACCTACCCCATACAAATTAAAAAATCACTAACTACTATGTAAATAACTGTGACTGAAAGTTATTATAACATCATCCACATAGGCAAAGTGGGAAAAATACGTATTATTGAAATTAACTTAAAAACTACCCAAGCAAAGTTTATAAAATTTAAATGGGACCACCGCGCAAGCTTCTCTACCAAATGAAATAAAGAATTTTCTAAGTCGGTCCACAACTGACGAAAATATCGATAAACAAACATTTAAAAAAATATACACAGACGAACATTGAACCTCCTCCTTTTTGGAAGACGGTTTATCATCTGCCTAGCCTTTTCCCAATTATGTTGGGGTCGGCTTCCAGTCCAACCGGATGCAGCTAAATACCTGTATTTTACATGGAGCGACTGCCTATCTGACCTCCACAACCTAGTTGCTAGGTAACACGATACCCCTTGGTAAGACTGGTTGTCAGACTTTTGGGCTTTGACCCGTAACGACTGTCAAAGATTTACAAATGACAGCCGAGACCAACGGCTTAACGTGCTTTCTGAGGCACGGAGAGTCTCGGTATGTAAAGATGGTCACCCATCCACGGACCAACCGCGGCAAGCGTAGCTTAACCTGATCGATCGACCCGTACAGCTGTTATTACTTTGCCACGAGCCTCTCCCTTTTTGGAAGACGGTGTATAAACAGCAATAAAAAGATAAAACCTTTTTCAATGCACACCACATCAGATTTCAATAAAATTAGAATTTTAAACTGAAGGATGTCTGGCGTTGTGTAAATATTTAGATGTACTACCGTCGGATGGCAATTAACCCCTCAACTATTGAATTTACATTTATATCCCTCCACGAGAGCTACGTTAATATTAGCTCGTAGAATCGACACTTGAAATTCATTAGATTGTCGTATTTAGTTTGATACTCGCTTTTAGCGCAGCGCTGGTTGAGGATATTAAAATTTTCCTGATCGCCTTTTCACGAATATTTAGTGAAATGTTTTATGGAATTCTGGGTTTAATGCATTTGCTTCTATTAAAAGTTCAAAAGGTTTGAAAGGTTATTTCGGAAGGAATACAATAGACACACAGTATATATTTAGTGACCTGTTCCGCTTAGCTATTTCTAAAGAGCCCTAAAAAACTCCTGAAATAAATCGACACTTGAATCACCTCTCAACTAGGCATCCTCAGGATGACGATCGACTTGTCGCGAACCCGAACACGGCGTGTTGCCACATCGAGCGCTGAACGCAGAGTGACAACACGCCGTGTTCGGGTTCGCGACAAGTCAATCGTCATCCTGAGGATGCCTCGTTGAGAGGTGAAACATGTGTCGATTTCTTTCAAGAGTATGGCTCTTTAAAAATATCTAAGCGGAACAGGTTACTAAATATATCCACGTCTATTGTATTTTATAATGGATTTCCACAAGGTCACGCCTGAATCAATGAACTATGTATTTGGGAAGGGTTTATTAGACCTCAAATTTAGAAGAACTGAATTTTGAAAATCTAGCTTTTGACACAGAAATTAATTCAGTCCTATTTTTGACAGTTCTGCTGTTTGGATCCTCAGACTTTTTACAGGAGGTTTTAGAATGAAAATTCTGAAGATTGGCTTAAGAAGCCTGAAGTAGGTAGTTAGTTTCCTACAAAGTGTTTTTATAATGACACATCTTTTTAAAAATCGTCTGGTAGATAATATTATAATATATGGTTGCTATAGAAGGTCGACATTTTCCTTGACAATTTCCCCTCTGTAGGCGGGTAGAATGGGAAATATTTTGAATGATAATAATAACGTATTGGGGCCTGCGTGCGGTAACATCAAATTAGGGTGGATTTGTGTTACCGTTGACGTTTTCCTTCGCGGTTTTAGGGGCCTGTCGATGTGTAGGAAAGCTTTTTCTGGACCGTTATTTTTTCATACTTTATTAGCCGTGTTAATCCGTTCCTTGTTAAGCTATTGCATAGCTTTTATCGCGGGCTTTGAGCGCGGCGACCGAATCAAGAAATTCCGTAACGTAACGAAAATAAAACCTAACATCCCCCACTCCGCCTACCATGTAATGACGGTTCATCACGTTGTCATAGGAAACGTGATGTTGTCATGGGAACGTAATTTTTGTTTTATGTCATCACGGTATCATCCCAAGTGTAGCGTTGACAAATAGGAAGTATGGAGGTTAGAAATGCTATGCAATAGTCTTACCGCGGCAGTCCCCGAGTGCCACACGTTTTTATTTTTAAATAGAATGTTTACAAATCAATCAGAGTTCATTAATTCCATAGGTATTTTTTTATAAAATGATTATTGCCTGTCTTCTGTGGCACCAGTCTCTCTATTTGTTGTATTCACTTCAATATATTTTCCTTACATTTCATGCTATATATGTATATACTATTAATAAGTGTTTATGTACTTTCCTAATCCCTTGGTGGAAATAACGGCTCCTGCAGTCAGGCGCGATGTCACCGTGCGACGCGACTCTTGTAGAACAATTTCTAAATTTCTTGTGAAATCTTCTCGGAAATTTTATTGTTCTAACGGGGTATCATCACGCCGTCGCGTCACGCCTGCCTGCGGGATTCTTTAAACCACAACATTTTATAACAATTTAAGGCAAGGCGGTGTCTCTTGAACATACCTACTGAACCCAACGATTCTAAAACGGTGTTTTTTTCGCAGTTGTTAAGTCACGAGCAAGACAATTGATTTGTATACGTTGTGCTTGTTTGTATTGCCAATAAGGGGAGATTCCATTGCTTGACAAAAGGGTGATTTAAGTTATGTTTGAAGTTGTTTAAGATTGGCTTAGGGTTTTTTTTCTTAAGTTGATTGCGCTTTGTTTGTAAATAAATGTTTACGTTTTAAATCATTTCCTTAGTCTGGTGCTATTATTAAGTAACAGTACCTGGGCGACCAAGTTCTGCTCTGGTGAAAATAGAGAATGCTCATTTAATAGTATAGGAAAGTTCATACTAATCCATGTATAGTACTTACATATTAATTCCATGCTGCCTTAATAGTACTTACTAATTCCATGCTGCCATGTCATTATTCTAAGGTGGCCATGTTGTTCTAAGCTTTGGGCGACCGAGCTAAAATACGAAGAGAACGAATATTCCCAGATATGAGACCTAGCTAGATCGATTTTTCGCCCCCGTAAACCCCTATATTGCAACTTTCATCGAAATCATTAGAGCCGTTTTCCAGAATAATTATATATATATAAAAAATTGCTCGTTTAATATTATAGGATTCGGTTGGTTGTCTCTCGTTGCTGCTTTTATATGTGACAATCATTTTACTTAAATAATAATCCTTAAAAATAGTCCTCGATATGACTTTAAACTGTCGTGCATTTAGTATTGAACTAAATGTAGAACACCACCTGTGGGCTATGGGAAAAATCCCGAATAGGCTCGGGTGGAACAGTCGGCATCAGTGCAGGATGTCGACTCAGGGCGGCGGCTGATGAGCGTCTTGTACGTCAAAGGCGGCGCCCACTGATCTAGTCAGACGATCCACTGTACACCCACCAACTCGCACTAGATAAGCGCGGTGGGTTAATTTGTCTAAACCCCTACTCTCTCATGACACACAGATTGGTCCTTGGAAGCTCTGGACAGAGAGAGGTGGAAAGAGGGTAGGGAGGCCTTTGCCCAGCAGTGGGACAAAAACGGCTAAGAAAAAAAAATTCTGGATATTTAATAGGCCTTTTGAATCTCCAATTCAGACCATCCAAATTTTAACCTAATCGCATATCATTATGCTAGTAGAAAACAATGTTCAGAAATGCGGTCGTATACAGATTTCCCGAATTTGATTTTTGTTTATCCCACGCGTTAATTCTTGCCAGCACAAAAAATGTGTGTCACAATCAAGCAAATTGAATAGAAATTAACGGTAGGCATACGGTAGGTATATTGTATCGTCGTTCTGTTCTGGTAGACTAAAATGGCTAACTTTGTTTGTGAAGGTTTAAATAATAATTGTATTTCCCTTCGGCTGTATGTATGTACCCACTGATTTATGTCGGATTTACCCTACAGAGTAATTTTTAAAAGAATCATTTGCGTGGTAGCATAATAAAATATTGATGAAACATTTATGGATTCACGAGCGTATTGTATAATTATCACTTGCTTCAAAAACGGTGAAGGAAAACATCGTGACGAAACCGGCATGCCTGAGAGATATTTCTCGACGGCATGTGAAGCCAAGTCAGAGACCCAGGGCGGCTTAAAAACTCTGATGCCAGGTTAGCCACTAACCACATAAAAAGAAGATTATAAAATATTATAGGAAAGCGTAACTCGAAGGAGTAAAAAACGGATCTTTCGGACTCTAAAGTTAAACTATACAATCAATTTCAAATACATAACATCACACTTTATTTCCCCGAAGAGTTGAGCTGAAACTTACCTGTAGTAGGAACACCCACATTTCACCAGTTATGTTTAAGTCTCATGTAACAGGGGACGAACCTATTGCCATCAACCGAGCACAAATTCAGACTCCGGGCTGCTACTGAGAAATTCCAGATAGAAAAACCCAATAACAACGTTCAAATATACCAAAAAAACTTTTTACAAAAAAGAACAACTGACTTCCAAAAAAAAAAAACACTACAAAGTGAAAAAAAAAAAAATTAATTTCGGAAGTCGGTGTCTTTGGTTTTGAATTTTCATTTTTTGCCACTGAATTCCGAAATTAAAGTTACAGTGACAGGAACTTATCATATTATCATCCACGTGTGAAAAAATACGTATTATTGAAACTAACTCAAAAACTATCGAAGCAAAGTTAATACAATTTATATGGGACCACTTCGAAAGCAGACCCTTTCAAACAAAAAAAGTTTTTTTTTTTTAATCGTTCCCCAATTGACGGAGAAATCGGTGGACATAGATAGAAATAAAAATCAAACATACGCTACGAACATAGAACCTCCTCCTTTTTGGAAGTTGGTTAATAAAATATTTCTTACTTTTCGTAACGCAACCTAAGTTTTCTCCAAAACTGTCGTTCGTCTGACTATCGTCCCTATTTCTATGGGAATTAAAGATTGATATTATGTAAAAATATGTACGCTAAGATTAGTCTGTTCGCTCTGGGTCTGCTAATGGTGTTTCAATGTAATCTGCACTATTTAGCCCTTCTCACGGCCCCGCGTGTCACACGGGATTTAAATAAGGCTATTTACATACCGGTCTTACTATTTTAAATAGACTAAAAGTTTGCTAATAGACTGAAACGCACCCATTTATATTTATAATATTTTTAGGGTTCCGTACCTCAATAGGAAAAAACAGAACCCTTATAGGATAACTTCGTTGTCCGTCCGTCAGTCTGTCAAGACCCATTTTCTCAGGAACGCGTTAAGGTATTAAGTTGAAATTAATATCAAATACGTAGGTCTAGGTTTTTTGAAGCTCTAAAAAAATCAAGCTTTTAAGTCAAGGCAATAAAAAAATATGACATATTTTGATACTCGCAAATAAATCAAAATCTACATACAGGTACTTCCCGTTGACCTAGAATCATAAAATTTAGCAGGAAGCAAGGCCTCACAGCACAAGTAAAGGAAAAAGTCTGAAAAAATATGATTTGTAGTTTGATCTTGTAAAAAATATTTATGCCTTTACAAACTTAATCAATCGTGACGTATAAAGAAAGAAAGTAGAAAGAAAAAAAGAAAGAAAAGAAAGAAAGAAAAGAAAGAGAAAGAGAGAAGAGAGAAAGTTTGTTTTTGGGATAAATTCATCCCAACTTCGGAAGCATTCTTTGTGCGTGGTCTGACATGCACTTGGCCGGTTTTTCAGAAGATGCTGTCGGGAAAAAAAAAGTTACAGTAGAAAGGTAGCTGAAGGAATTTGCCTGTAAAAGAACATTAAGTAGTGATTATACAAAACGAATTTATTTACACACCTACTGTATCGTTAATCAATCAATCAACTCAGCCTATCGCAGTTCACTGCTGGACATAGGCCTCTCCCAGGCTGCGCCACAACACCCCGTCATCCACCTTCTGTATCCAGTCTGTCCCAGCCACCTTTTATGGTCGTCGGTCCATCTAGTTGGGGGGCGTCCCACACTACGCTTGCCGATACGCGGTCTCCACTCTAAGACTCGTCTGCTCCACCGGCCATCGGCTCCTACTGTACCTATTTTTATTTTCAGATAAATAGTCAATGTGAGCGTGTCATTAATCATTTTCAATGTGGCCATTAAGGCGAAAGTGTCAGGGTAGTCCGCGAAATTCATTTTTTTTTACGTTTTTTGCAATTTGCAGGTCAGCATCATGTTGTATGTTGATTAAAATATGATTCGCGGCCGTAACAAATAAGGCTTTACTCAATTATAATCATTACAATCAGTAATACCACTCCATAAGTTAGCAAAGGTGTCAAATGTCATGATTTCAAGAAATAATGACAATTGTCACCTTTGCTAACTTATGGAGTTGTATTGCTGATTGTAATTGAGTAAAACCATATTTAGATCAACATACAACTGACACTGACCTGCAAAATGCAAAAAACGTAAGAAAATTTGAATTTCGCGGGCTACCCTGACGCTTCCCCCTTAACATTAATTTTTGTGCAAAACACATGACATTTTAGTTAACTTGATTCACTACCATTTTGGAATACGTAACGTATGTAAACGCAAGTGTGTAAACGTCCTACGTTCGTCTCGGAGCGAGGATTTGAATAAGCTATACAGTTGTGTGAAGAAATAGTACTAAAGTTGAGTTGTGTGAATTGAAACACTATGTGGGAAATTGACTGATTTATTAGTGTTGATCTTTGTCATGACGTAATAGTATTATGAAAATCACAATAGCATTAGTTGTTATCCATTAAAAAACTACAGAAATCATTATGATATGTTTAAACTCTTTACAGGAATAGGATTTGGACTTTAGTAATTGTTGTGTAACTTAATTTGTTTACAAAAATATTACTAACACCTTTTTATTTTTGTGTGTACAGACGCCAGCAGATCAAGCTGTCAAACTGTCAAATTTTCCCAACCTTAGACATCAGCGATAAAGTTGAAAATTTATTAAATAAATTTGACAGATTGTTGTAGCTTGATGTGCTGGCGTCTGTACTAATAGCAACCCTACTAGCGCCATATTTGTAAAAAAAAAATGGACTGTATATCTGAAATAAAGAAAAAATATTATTATTTTCCATTTATTCCTTATATTTTTTGTTTTTTAATAAAAATATTTGGAATAATGAATAAACGGAAATATAATAATTTTTCTTTATCATTATTATTTTACTAGGATGTTCTTCTTTTCTGGGTAACCAAAATGTAAATTAATCCTTGTTCATCCAAATCATCTCATCCCATTAATCCTCTAAAATGTAGGATGTTTATTAGGTATGTAGTTCTGAATTCCTGCCGATGTCCTGCCAAGAAATAAGCAACCCCTTCATGGGTGTCTAAAAGGTGTCACCGTCAAGTGGATTTGCAACAACCAACTAACAGAGTTCCTATTACGAAAAATAAACATATAGAAGCAACAAGAATAATGTACCCAGGATTTTGTAATATCTATATTTAAAAGAGTGTCCTTGGAGTTTCTTGCCCGTTCTTCTCCATAGAGATCTACGTTTTGGAATGGGCAATTCGCTACAACTTTTTGACTAACTGACCGACTCTTTGACAATTCAAAAGTGCCTGTAAATTATTTTGGTTGGTTTAATTGAAATAAATGCTTTGAGTTTGAAACAGCAAATTGCGACCCCTTATCTCTGCCGTTTAAAGCAGGTAAGTGTTTTTTTTTGTTCTGACCTTTCATTGAAAGTCCCATAAGTCTATCTAGTAGATAAAGTCATCATCTGCCTAGCCTTTTCCCAATTATATTGGGGTCGGCTTCCAGTCTAACCGGATGCAGCTGAATACCAGTATTTTACATGGAGCGACTGCCTGTCTGACCTCCACAACCTAGTTACTAGGTAACACGATACCCCTTGGTAAGACTGGTTGTCTTCTAGTAGATAAAGTCAAAGATGGAAATTTTTAATCTGAAGTTTCAAAACAATCATATTTTTTTTTTCTATTCCACAACATTATATTTCCACTTCCATTTTCAATTCAAAAACATAATATGTTTTATCCACAAAATCGAAATCAAATCGTCTTGAACAACATCGATAAAATACACTGTCGAAATATGAAATGTCACGCGTAACACGTGTTGACATGTTGGAAAAATGACGTGTCAAAGTGTAAGATAAATCTTCAGGTCACAGTTATGTGCACTCAAAAATTGTTTCTATTTATCAACCCTTCTGATTGAACCGTGACGAAAATGTTGAGAAGTACTGTTACGCGGAAAAGTGATATCGTAGCATTTTTGAACGGAGAATTGATGTGTCAGCGGTTATTGTGGAGTGGCTGTCAATATGTAATATAAATATAAAAGCCTTTATTGTTGATATTAGTTTAAATAACAAAAAGTTTTGTACAATCAAAATTTACTAACTAATATACTATATAAACTGTTATATTATTTAATTCAAATTTAACTGATTTTAATTCGGCAAACGGTAGTTACTCCTCAACTTGTCTTCCGACAAAGGCCTCCTCTAAAGGTCGCCATTCAATTCTATCCCTTGCCGTTCGAGTCCATGTTGGACCGGCTATTTTCCTGATATCATCTTCCCATCTCTTAGTTTGTCTTTCTCTGTTCCGTTTGAAGTCTACCATTCTGTTATTAGTCCATTTTTCCTTCTTCTCTCTTGTCATATGTCCTGTCTATCTCCACTTTAGTTGTTTGTATGTTATGTATGCATTCTTGAATTCAGTTTTACTTTTAATGTCATTTAAATTCTACTGTCAATAAGCAATATGAATTATTATTATTAATTTCTGTAGTAGTCCATAGAAAACTCATGCTCTAAGGTCAGTTTTTTTAGGCGGGAAAAAAATCGTGTGTTTTTCCATACAGTTTTGTTAGTAAATATGCTTGATACAATCGTTTTCTGCTAATGACTATGTTTACCTTAGACGTAACCACCACAACCACTAGCGTCGTCAAACACGGCAAAGGAGCCGTACTCGTTGGTTGTTCGTCATAACATTTTTGTTCACGACTGTACATTGCAACGGCTTCTGCAAAAAATGTTATGAACGATGGTAGAAGATCAGAAATACTATCAATAACAGTGTCGCCGCATCCACTTATAATGTTTCGTGGGGGACATGACACCATCAAGTTTGTTTAAGACTCTCCATACAGGCTGTTGGGAAATGCGTAGTTTATTTGAGCCAATGGCGTTAATTTTGATTTTGTTTTTGTGTGCGTGTATTGGATAACGTTCAATTATGTGTTTGATAAGTAAATTGTTGTTTCGTTCCGTACATGGTTGCCTTAACTGTAGGAAAAGCTCATATTATCCGTTAATTAACACGTGAAGACAAACGATTTTTTTTAAATGGCTAAAAAAGCTAAGATATTTAACTATTTAGTTTTCAGGGGATAATTGGTAAAATAAATTAAAATTAAAAAGCCATTTAATTTCAGTAGCGTATACATGGAAAAATACAAAACAATAAAATTAATTAATAGTGTGTCATTCAGATTAAGGTTGATCATTAGTTTATGAGTTGGTTTTAAGAGTTATCTCTTCTTAAAGTAATTTTAATTTAAAAGTAAAATTTATAAAATTATATGAATTAGATTTTTAAAAAAACAGTGGCACTCCGGTAGTGCCGCCAGAATTGAAAACTTGAACAATTTTACTGTGCAGGAAATACTTTTAATGAGGTGTCGGTAACGGTGTCGCGAGTTCAGTTGTTGTTTCCCATCTCAAAAATGCCCAACGCGCCTAAGTAAGTTTTCACTTAAAAAAAAACTATTCCTTCATAAATCCATGTACACAAACATACTGCAACAGATTAGGTATACGTTAAAACTATAACACCCCAATAGCAGAAAGAGACACGTTCGTTTTACAAAAAATCATTTCTTTTCCATTGTGCAGGGAAAGGCCATTGTTAAAATGATCGATAGTATTATCCACTGTCTATTAGTTTGGATTGCATCCAGATTTGAGCGTATCGTCTATTCGTTCGCGCCCGTGCGGGTCGAATCGAGCGTTGAGTGAGTCATTTAGATTTATCGATTATTTGATGGTGCACCACTAGTTTTGTTTGTTTTTTTTTTTACATTGATAGGATAGTGGACTAAAGTTTTAGGGTTCTAGGTTTTTATATTGCGGAGTTTTAGTTTTTGAGTAATTTTATGCACATGACATACTTGACTGTAAACATAGATGACAAAATATAAAAAAAAATACAGTGGCACTCCGGGAGTGCCGATAGTAGCGAAAATTTGAAAAAAATCGGCATCGTGATTATCAACGCGTTGATGTCTTTTACTCCACGCACCGCAGTAATCAACGCGTTGATGTCTTTTTAATGTTCAAAAGCTGGTGTCGTAACAGTGTCGCGAAATCAATAGTTTAGTCCCAACTCAAAAATGCCCAACGCGCCTAAAGAAGTTTTTACTTCAAAAATCTGTGAATGTCGTAAATTGAAGAATGGTTTTAACTTTCGTCTACTTTTACAATGTTTGTCAATATGTGAGCACCATGTATCTATCAAATATTAAAACTATTTGTCGTTGCTTCATTTTTAATTCTTTTTACCTATTGTGGTATAGTAATTTCATTCTAGGTGCATCGTCTTCACATATAATAATTATTTAACAAATGTATGTACATATACAAACAATTGTACCACATTTTAAAAGAGTAACGGTGGAGTTTCTTGCCCATTCTTCTCCGTACGAAAACTACCTTTTGGAAGGGGCGACTAGAATCAATTTTATTATTTTTTAATTTTTGACACTACTATTTGAAATAAATGATGTGACTTTGACTTTTAATCCAGTAGAACGATGTCAAGTAGTTATTTGAGTCCTCATCACACGCTTTTTTTAGGTTAAAAAGTAATTGTCGTAGATTGTATACTGATGTGTTGTACTGACTGCACATCATTATTTCACAAATGGTCGCTGAAAATCTAGCCCATCTTGCCAATCCACACAATTCCCACATCAGTGTACCAAACATTTGAAATCTGTGGATAATCGAGTATACCAAACACTTGTGAAGAGATCCATTAACGATTACAATTAATCTGCCTGATGAATGTTTGCCAGGATGTGACCACTCAATTTGGACAAACATTTGGTCAAACCCCTCATGTTTGCTCTGCACTCCAGGTCTAATGAGGTCCTATTGTGGATATTGGTTACCTCTGACATCGAGCTCTATTGTTCTTGAGGAATGTGTGGATTAAACGCTGAGAGCTGAAAAAATAAAGCTCCTGATTAGAGGGTACTTCTAATAGTTTTTTCGGCAAATTGACTAAGAAAATGAGGGTAGTGAGAGTACTCTTTTATCGTAAGTGTATAAGTATTAACCTATATGTATTGTGAGAATCAATTGTAGAGACGTACCAAAATCTTTGCAGCGAAAGAACACACGCTTCTTAACATCTTTTAATTCCTCCCGTACCAAAAATCAAAATCTGGCTGGCTGAGTCGCCTTAGTTGTTGGAATTTTGCAGCTTCAGTTTCGCTACCAAGTTTGTATAAAACCACGAATCTTTCACCCCGTACTTATTCGTCCCATGCAGAGTTATTAAAGTGAAAACTTCTTTAGGCGCGTTGGGCATTTTTGAGATGCGACTAAACCGCGACACTGTAACGCAATTTACTGACACCGTGGAGTAAAAGACATCAACGCGTTGATTACCGTGGTGCCAATTTTTTTTCAAGTTTTTACTTCTGTTGACACTTCCGGAGTGCTACTGTTTTTTTTTTCGGCTTTTGTAAATTAAATAAAACCATAGACTTCTCTTCTTCTTGCATGGTTAGTGACTAACCTGCTGTCAGAGTTTTAAAGCCGCCCATGAGCCTGTGACTTGGATTCACAAGCCGTCGAGAAATATCTCTCAGGCATACCGGTTTCGTCATCTTCACCGTTTTTGAAGCAAATGATAATTATACAGTACGCACATTAATCCGAAAAGTCAGAAGTATATGCCCTTAAGTTCGAGCTCAAGACCTATGACTTGGCAGTCTGACGGTCAAACCACTAGGCTATCACAGCTGATAATCATGGACTATCCAGGTGCAAATCTTATCTACATCTCGGCGAACTACCTAATAACACAACCCATTACCCACCAACAAATCAAGCTAATCACAGTCTAATAATTGCCACTAATTTCAGTTTATGTCCGCAATAAATCAAGGCAGCGATTATATCGGCAACTTGTCAATAACTTGGCTAGGTAATCACTCAGGCGACTATCTGGCAGTCAGGTCACTGGCGCTTTGTTTGCCATGCTCTTATCACGGCTTGTATTGCAAACATGGGAAAGCTATGGAGTAGGCGAAGTGTATGAATTAGTTCGGATATGGTACATATACGTGCTGGTTGGAAGTGTTTGTGTAGCTGTTTGGTTCAGGAGTAGGTACTTACCAGTGCAATTAATGTGTTGTTGCTAAGGACCATTAATAGTTAATTAGGTTTGAAATTATTTCAATCTTCGAGTTGATTACAAGATACAATACTATTAAATAAATTAATGTTTTGCAATAAAAAATTGTAGCTATGGTAACGGATTTCACTTAATTTCGTTACGCTTGCTGGCTTTCCTTTACTGTTTAGACTTTTATTAATATAGAAAATTCTGTTGATCAAAATTAAGGATGGATTTTAAATAAAGCATTCCCTACATAACATAATTCAAACTTCATAAGTCATTTATTCAAACTAGGCTTAGAATCAGTACTTTTCAATCGTCAAATAACATGAGACAGTCCCCCAAAACGCCCACCCTTCACCACTTCCTAGTGCTTTAGCTGGGAAGAAGAAGTGGCGCAACAAACTCCCCAGCAGCACAGCTGTCTGTTCAAGTTAGAAAAAAATGATTCTATACAATAGTATGCAAAGTAATTCACATTTTGCAACACAAAACATAATTTAAATGATAAATTATTGGCCAAATGTCAGCTAGCAAATAATAAGTATACCACAAATAGTTACATAGAGAATAAATAGAAATATAAACATGAAAGTATAAACTCACAAGAAACTAATTAGATAACTGGTAAATATTTCAAAGAACTGGCATTGCACATTACATACATATAAACTCACGCCTTCTTCAAATGGGGATAGTTCAGAAACTACAGAACGCCACCTGCTACGATCCTTACATACTCCTTTTGCTTCGTTTACGTTCATACATCTGGTCATATACGCACGCCGGGTGCGAGTACTTCACACCTGACCTTTCTGAAGAACATTACCAATAAGGTCATACACACAGACACATTTGTCCTTCTAGGGCGTCCCCCGTCTTGCGGACGGTGAGCAATGGGTAGCTCGCCGTCCGATAAGGACCAGGCCCGCGTCGACGGCGTGTTGAGTTCCACGCGCGCCTCAAAGAGATATCAGCACAACTATAGGGGTCCGCTAGGGCCGATGCCTGCTTGGGTTGCAGGTTTGTCCAAAAGGGTTACCGTGGCCCCCGGCAACATACAGGCAACTGAAGGAACACGGGTGGGTTTTAGTCAGTAAGAGTCTGACACGCCCTCCCACTCCACCCAGAGCAGGAGAAGTTACTTGGTAATTTCAAAGCCAGAAAAAAAAGAAAAGGGCGTCCCCGTATTTTACTAAAAGCATCAAAATGCCTTATCCATCGCTTACACGTCCCTAGGTGTATAGAACACACACATACACCAGAAGCCCAGCTCCGACCTGATTAATAGCATCCCGACACAGCACGTCCAAATGAATACTGTTTAAATCTAGATATTTAGACCGGCAGACATTTTGATAAATGTAGTCGAGTGCCGAACTGTGCCGGCTATTTCTGCCTCAATAACTTACGATAGGTTCAGCTGGATTTAAGGTTAGGTAATACTGGGTTTAGGGGTCTTAGCACATTTGAAAGTAAATAGGGGTTCTTAGGAGTTTGATTGCAAAGTTCACGATATAAAAATGCATGTCTGAATAATTTAATTGGTGGAAGAGTGCTTAGATGCTGATAATGATGATCCGTTCTATCAAAGGAGTCTGATTCTATCAATGAAACTCTGTGGCTCAAAATGTCAATGTATTTTTGAAGTGAAAACTTCTTTAGGCGTGTTGATTTTTGAGATGGGAAAAACAATTGAACTCGCGACATCGTTTTTGTAAACGCGATTGTGCTCTTTATTTATATTAAGTTACGGATCAATGCTCTATGCAAGTATTTTTACTTTAAAGGTTTTGGAAGTATTTTTTTTAAATGAAAACTTCTTTAGGCGCGTTGGGCATTTTTGAGATGGGAAAAACAATTGAACTCGCGACACTGTTACCGACACCAGCTTTTGACCATTAAAAAGACATCAACGCGCGATACTTTTTCTTTGGGATTAATGACATTCCAAACATCGAGACATGACAACGACATGATTGACATTTCCCTTTTTTTACCGACTTCACAAAAGAAAAGTATTTCCTGCACAATAAAATTGTTCTAGTTTTAACTTCTGTCGGCACTACCGGCGTGCCACTGTTTATTTTGTAAATGCGATTGTGCTCTTTATTTAGAAAGGGTTACGGACCAATGTCCTATACAAGTATTTTTCTTTCACCAAGGTGATCTTGGTCAGGTTTTCACTTCTGGCGGCATTCGGAGTGCAAGTTTTTTTTACCGAACTATTAAATTCAAGTATGGAATTGCTGTTTTCACTAGTCATTTTCAATAGAGAATTTGCAGGTTAACCAGATACTGCTCATAGTTTCAAATTATAACCGAACTGCTCGAAAAACAACCTTATTCTTTCACCTCATACGTCGGAGCACTCATATCTCTCGATCAGTTGAAATGAAGACACACAACCTGATATAATGAGCCCATTGGCCAGATGCTGTATCATTATTACATGATATCCTGAACGAACATTAAGTAGACAAACGGCGCTCATTACAAGCGGTAAGTAGGTCATAGTCGAAGCTGGCCGATCCTCCCCGAGATTGATTCGGGTCCTTAATAATAAATCTGGCTTTGTTTTGTTTCTTTCTAATTAGCGTTAGTTATATTAAAAGTTCTTTTATTGGGACGGTAAAGTTTAGGGTCGATTCGTGCAAAATGGCAATTGTGTCTTGTCTGTTCTTGATTCGTTCTGTCTATAAATAATTTGTATTTTCTCAACTATCGGTTTGTGTTGGATGGACAATATGATTCCAAAAGCAATGTATTATTGAATTTTTACTTAATTCCTACGATAACCTTCAATTACTGAACAGAAAGTCAGTATAGAATCAATTTCCCTAGCCTTTTCTCAACTAAGTTGGGGTTGGCTTCCAGTCTAACCGGATGCAGCTGAATACCAGTATTTTACATGGAGCGACTGCCTATCTGACCTCCACAACCCAGTGACTGGATAATACAATAAATACCCTCGGTAAGACTGGTTGTCAGACTTTCGGGCTCCTGACGACTGTCAAAGATCCACGAATGACAGCCGGGACCAACGGCTTAACGTGCTTTCCGAGGCACGGAGGAGTCTCGGTATGTAAAGATGATCACCCATCCATGGACCAACCCCGGCAAGCGTAGCTTAACCTGATGGATCGACCCGTGCGGTTGTTATTACTTAGCCACGAACTCCTCGAAGTCAGTATAGAATAAAGTTTTAAATAAATATTTCCAATTTATGAGTTTCGTGAATAGTTATTTGCTTAAATTAACTAGGTCTGATGAAAAACACACCAAGGCTGATTACTATTAGGTACCTAGAGAACCTTAAAAAGGTGTTTCCTCTCTAACAAACGTCGTAGGTAATTTCAGGCTTGAAGAAAGCGTAGGTCAGCGTTGGGCCCAAAATACTAACGTTACGGTTCACTTAAAATAATTGGCCGGTCTTAATGGAAGCTTTACCGTAACGTTTAATAAGACTGCTGTAAAAGGTTTCCTTGTTGAGATCTTAGCTAAGAAAATACGACAAACCTTGAATATAATGAATCTTAATATGGTAGGTATATTAAGACTGAAACTTGTCAATAATTAATTCAAAGTCAAAGTCAAATCATTTATTTCAATAAGGCACAAAAAGGCACTTTTGAACGTCAAAAACAAAAAATAAAATTGATTCTAGTCGCCCCTTCCAAAAGGTAGTTTTCGTATGGAGAAGAATGGGCAAGAAACTCCACCGTTACTCTTTTAAAATGTTTTACAATATTTTGTATACATTAATTATATGTGAAGACGATGCACCTGGAATAAGATTACTATACCACAATAGGTAAAAATAATTAAAAATGAAGCAATGTTAAATATATATAATGAAGCAATGTTATAAATTAAAACTGTGAGTGATGTTGCACAAAATCTACCTAGCCTTTTCCCAATTATGTTAAGATCGACTTCCAGTCTATCCGGATGCAGCTGAATACCAGGATTTTACATGGAACGACTGCCTATCTGACCTCCACAACCCAGTAACTAGGTAATACGATACCCCTTGGTAAGACTGGTTGTCAGACTTTCGGGCTTCTGACGACCCGTAACGACTGTCAATGATGTTGCACAACTAGTTCGTAAATTAATGCAGTAATAAAGCTCATATAATGAAACTGTATTTAAACACATGTAAGAGAAAGTTAAAGAAAATTTACTAATTACAAAGTCGAGGACTAGGTAAAGTACCTAGTCAATCAATATAATCAATTGATTTGATTGATTCTGAATGCTGCAAAATTCCTCATCAAGAATTTGTTGCACCAGTTCTTCTTTCCAGCTAAAGCACTAGGAAGTGGTGAAGGGTGGGCGTTTTTGGGGGACTGTCTTATGTAATTTTGACGTCCGATAAGTGCTGATTCTCAGCCTAGTTTGAATAAATGGCTTTTGAATTTGAATTTGAAGAAGCAGTCAGAATCCAGAGGGCCAGTTGAAAATAAATTCCTACCTACTGTATCTACCTATTTCTTACATTTTTACAGTATTTTCTTTATTTCCATATTCTTACTATATTTTATTAATTCAGAAATATTTCATTACCTTATCGATAAACCTATTCCGAGCAGGGTTCCGCCCGCACACGTGATAGCTCGCTATGCACATAGCCCCCCATTGCACCACACTCGCCACAAATTGAGTTACAAAACGATTCTTTGCTGGACCGGACGAGTGCCTCTCAAACTTGCACAAAGGAACCATTTTATTGTTGGACGCAACAACCAGGGTTTACATTTTTATACAAGGACCTCGGTTTTCTTCTGTATAGAAGGAGCACTTGGAGCTTGTAGCTAAGGATTAACAGCCATGCGGGTTGGTCCATTAGGTTAAGCTACGCTTGCCGGGGTTGGTCCATGGATGGGTGACCATTTCTACATACCAAGACTCCTCCGTGCCTCGGAAAGCACGTTAAGCGTTGGTCCTGGCTGTCATTCGTGGATCTTTGACAGTCGTTACGGGTCGTCAGAAGCCCGAAAGTCTGGCAACCAGGTTAACCAAGGGGTATCGTATTACATAGTTACTGGGTTGTGAAGGTCAGATAGACAGTCGCTCCATGTAAAATACTGGTATTCAGCTGCATCCGGTTAGACTGGAAGTCGACTCCAACATAGTTGGGAAAAGGCTAGGCAGATTGATAGAAGGAGTACTTGACGTCGTGTAAGAAGTTAATTGTAGTTGTTTTGTTGGTATGAAGAGGTGGAGCTGTTAATAATGCACTTGGATATCTTGTCAAAGACCCAATTAATGGAATAAATCCACCAATAGTCAAATTTGCCATAAAACAAGTCCGTGCAATCCACGAAGACGCGCCCCACTCCGCTCCGCGCCGTACTAGAGTTCAGCTTACAGTACAGTAATCGCGGAGAGGGGCGCGTCTTCGTGGATTGCATGGACTATATCTCTCGAGAACTGTCAAAGGCAGACATTGTTTTTCGAAGACATGAAGCGTTCAAAATGATAGTTGTGATAAATTAAAGACTTGCTGTTGACCACGACTTCATCTGCGCGTATTTTGTCTTTTATCACTTTTAATCAAGGATGAAAGTAGCCTATGTGCTTCTCCAAGTCCCAGACTACCTACCTGTCAAATTTCATAACGATCGGTTCAGTAGTTTAGGCGTGAAAATGTAATATACAGACAGATAGAGTTACTTTCGTATTTACAATATAGATATTATTATACTATTAAACGAGCAATATTTGTACATTTATATATATATTTGTAATCTCGTTTTCGAAAACGGCTCTAACGATTTCGATGAAAGTTGCAAAAGACGACCTAGCTAGGTTTCATATTTAGGAAAATTCGTTTTCTCCATATTTTAGAACAAGATAATGATTAATAACTAATAACAACAAGTAATAACAGCTGCACGGCTGGATCGATCAGGTTAAGCTACGCTTGCCGCGGTTGGTCCGTGGATGGGTGACCATCTTTACATACCAAGTCCCCTCCGTGCCTCGGAAAGCACGTTAAGCCGTTGGTCCCGGCTGTCATTTGTAGATCTTTGACAGTCGTTACGGGTAGTTAGAAGCCCAAAAAGTCTGACAACCAGTCTTACCAAGGGGTATCGTGTTACCTAGTCACTAGGTTGTGGAAGTCAAATAGGCAGTCGCTCCATGTAAAATACTGGTATTCAGCTGCATCCGGTTAGACTGGAAGCCGACCCCAACATAGTTGGGAAAAGGCTAGGCAGATGTGATGTGATTAATGACATTAAAATAATGACATGGCAGCATGGAATTAGTAAGTACCTATTATCATGGCAGCATGGAATTAGTATGTACTACTATACATGGGATTAGTAGGAACTATCCTATACTATTAAATGAGCATTCTCTATTTTCACCAGAGCAGAGCTCGGTCGCCCAGGTACTATTGATAAAATATGGATTGTATTTGAAGATTTTATCTCGCCGGTTTTTAAAAGCTTACTTTCAAAAATAATTCTTTATCTATTACTTTTCTACTGCTGTAATATGATCAAAGAAGTTCAAAATTCACCCGATCCTCTCAAGTCTCATAATCGCTTTAATTTAATATGCAGTTCTATCACTTCATAATTCCGTTTCTAAGGAAACTTTGAGCATCGTAGTTGAGCGATGAAAGCTGGTGACGTCAGCTCATGTTCGTTACGGCGGTTCATTACGACTCTCCCTCAAGGGCACCGGCAGGACTCTTCAACTGTCTTGTTGCAATACTAATGACGTAAAAATCAACTAAACGCTTTTGTATTGGGGGCGAAGTTGATAGACAGCGTTGTTTGGTTTCTGAACTGAGGAGCAAAGATATTTTGTTTTATTTCAGTTTTATTTGTGAGTTTTTGAAAGTCTTTTACTATATTTATGTGCTTTCAAATACAAATTATTTTATTTCACATAAACCTACATGGGCACTTATGAAATGTCAGAAGCTAGGTGCACGGTTCCAATTGGTCATTTAATATGGAGAAGAGCCGGCAAGAAACTCCACGGTTACTCTTTTATTTGGTTTGGTAACAAGAACTGTACGGAAGAACCTAAAACTGGCGTATTCAATTAAAATTGTCCTTTATTTAGTAATAGGCAGTCGCTACATGTCAAATACTGGTATTTAGCTGCTTCCGGTTAGGTTGGAAGACGACCCCAACATAGTTGGGAAAAGGCTAGGTAGATTGATAGATTTTTATTTGGTAATACTACAGTACAGACTTTAAGTACTTATTCTACCGGCTTCAAGGAAAAATTAAATCCAATTTAGGAAAAAGTAAAATCAAAGCCACCTCTAAATCTGTCCACACACTCCTTATAAAACCCATCTTCTAAATTGAACAACTTTTTAACACACTAGAGCTACTTCATAGCCGCTCCATTTTTGACTTCTTAGCAAAGTGAGTTTGGAGACAATTTTCACAGAGTTTTCTTTCAAAGTTTCATTATACTACCGGCGAAAATGAAGGTACGAATCGAACGGAGTTGGGAACAAAACCGATATATCTTCGAAGTTGAGTGGAACGCTTTCGGGGACTCCAGGGTTCGATTGTAGACTTTGGTAGTTTCAACTTTAAACTGCTTCAGAACCTGTTTATTTTGTAGCAGATCTGATAGTTTGATTTGTGAACTGGTGAGCTTCATACGTTCTACTTGAACTTTAATATGTTTTTGAAAACTAGATCTCTTTAGACAAGAAGTTGCAAGAAGTTGTGACTTGTTCTGAGTTGTGATGATCCAACTTATTTGTGGGTACAATGTGCTGTACAACTTGTGACCTATTTTATGTTTACTTAAGTCTTGCCACAAATGCAGATAATTCAGTAATACAACATAGACCCTCTGTAGGTAACTTTCCAATGCATTACGAACTGTAAAGACACAAAAAATACACTTTCAAAAATAAAAGATAAAAGCCTCGAACAAGCGAGAAAGCGCAGAAAAAACACTCGATATTCTGACAATCCTTACTGGGTCGTAATCTTTTAAACCTTGGTGCCCAAAATGTACCAAAGTGGACCTTCCGAGCTCTTTCCATAAAAATTCTACTACTTTGAATAATTTTGTTAGTTCTGCAGTCCATCACGCTACGCCTATGTAAATGGGGGTAGATTGAGTTTGAAAGTGTATGTAGCGGATGCCCCTCGAAACAAAATGCTCCTTTTTTGGGCAGGACTCTGTTGATTTATGGAAACCGGCGGTGTTATTAAAGTTTATACGTGTATCAGGTTTTGTGTTCACTTTGCATGTGTTGATACGTGTGAAGATCTTTTTTGTAACGGATTTTTTAACGACTGTGTTCTATGCTAAAATGATAGGCCATCGTCGTACCGGTTATATGTTAAATTAAAGTAAAATACTCATTATTTCAGATTTTTCCACATGCCGAGTGGTGTGAAGACAGAATTTTCTCTCACGGAGAATGTTCTCCGATCGAGAATATTCTTCAATATTCTTTTCGACGGAGAATCTACTCGCAATATGGAGAATTTTAAATTGAAATAAAATATAAGTTGTTGTTGTATGAAGGGCAGGGGGCAATAAAAATAATAAAAACTCGTGATAAATTTGCTCAGGAGAATTTACTGACAATTTAAGAGGTGGAGTAGCTTATTTTGAAGTTAACTTCTTAAAACGTTTAAATAGATACTCAAATTGAATAATTGATATGTCGAAAAGCTACCATCAAACACCTCCTCACCTCTGTAAACATTTTAAGCACAGTGGTCCTTGAATACATAAAACAACGTCTCCATTCAATTATCCACTATCTTTACAAGACCCGTCTAAATCAGGCGCCTGCTTGCCTTGTTAATAAAATGCCGATTCGGGAAAATTATCGAAAAACTGTCAGTTTCACGGGCCCCTCCCAGCTCAGCGGGGGTTTCCCTTCCATGCGTCTAGCACCCAACTCATTAAAGATACTTAGACAATTGCGAAAGACATTAATTTGTCCGTGTTTGCTAAAATTCGGAAGGTATTTTTTTGTTTTATTACTTTTCTTCTGCTTTTGTAGGTACAAAATTGTTGGCAGACTTATTTGTTTTGTTTAGGCAGACTTATTCATTAGGGTGCTTTTCTTAATCACTGTAGGTAGGTAGAGGCAAAACTTTTTTTAGGGTTCCGTAGTAAACAAGGAACCCTTATAGTTTCGTCATGTCCGTCTGTCTGTCTGTCTGTCTGTCTGTCCGCGGTCTAGCTCCGAGACCCTTAGTACTAGAAAGCTGTAATTTGGTATGGATGTATATATTAATTACGCCAACAAAGTGGTAAAATATATTTTTTTAAGGTACCTCCCCTACACGTAAAGTGGTGACTTTTTTTTTGTCCCATTGTGTGGGATATCATTCGAAAGGTCCTTCAAAAACATTGTAAGTATATGCAAACCATTTTTGGATTCAGAGATCCGTTTGCGAAATATTAAGCTTTAAAGTGCTAATTTTTGTTAGAGTTAAGTGTCCTCCCCCCCTCCCGGCTAAATGGTTGATTTTGGCTGTGTGAAAAAAATCGCAGTAGTAGTTTATTAAAAGGAAAACTATCACAGCTAAGTAGGCTCTACAAGTTAACGAGTAATAATCGACCAACTTAACTTTGCAGTTGCAAAAACATGTTTTCCAATACATTCCGTATGGGAGAACATCTTTTTCAACTATAAAATTAAGTTTGTTTTTGGGATAAATTCATCCCAACTACGGAACCCTTCATTGTGCGTGGTCCGACACGCACTTGGCCGGTTTTTTTTAAGAAATGGATATTTAAAACATTGACAACCGAATTACTTGAGGCAAACTAAGATTTAAAGATAACTTGATCACTAAAGTCTAAATAGCAAGAGAAGTAAATAAGTGTAAAAAAATAAAATACATTTTCTTTTAATCTACACCTAAATCACAAAAACCATCAATAAATAAGGAAAACCAGGTCAATTTAACATTTCTGAAGTCAATATAACATTTCTTTTAACTCAAGGATCTTTACGAACGCGGGTCAAAGTAAGCACGTTCGGCCTCCGAAAATCTCAAGCACCACTCTAGTACCTTAGACACGTCGATAGACCTACAGTTAATTAGACTGTCGGGCCATGACTTGTAGAGACCTTATCGAGGACCCTACGAGTTTAGATGTATGTACTTAATGTTTCTTGGAGCAAGCAGGTACTCACATATTTTTTTTATCTTGCGACTGTTTGACATTTTTAGTATTCGTATCTAGATCTTGGCTATCATTTTCATTCTCCAGGTAGTCAGGATGCTTTAGCAACAGATAAGATTTAACATAACATCATGCCTATCCTATCCTTTACTATTAAATTAGCAATATTTGTGTATATATATGTCGGATCCGGTCATTAGTACGGACACGAAACAAATCGCAAGCGCGCTACTAGCGACATCAAGTGATCTACCCACACCAGAAAGCGCGCTTCTACAGGGTCGTGATGTTTTAAGGCTATAGCGAGGAGGGATTCTGCCTCTGATCGCATCGGAGTGAAGACGTCGTGGAACTGTTTTCGATTCGCGGTGCTCAGTTATTGTGTTAGTTGTAATTTGTGATCATTATGTTAATTGGTGATTTTAATAAACGCCGTCGCACCCAGTGTGTGTATATTTAGCTAGTGTGATTAATTTGATAGTAAATTATAATGTGATCTGAACTGCAAACTGTTTTTCTATTGCGCATTAACCAACACTACCCACAGTATGCCCACAGTAGTTAAAATATCGCTGATAATAACGAAAGTCACATACCCGTCTCCAACATATATTTGTAATCACGTTTTCGAAAACGGCTCTAACGATTTCGATGAAAGTTGTGTTTACGGGTCCCAATATCTAAGAAAATTTGTTTTCTCCGTATTTCCACCCGAGCAGAGCTCGGTCGCCCAAAGTTTGGAACAAGATGTCTATCTACCTTAGAATAATGACGTGGAAGCATGGATTTAGTAAGTACCTACTATCATGGCAGCATGGTATTAGAATTTACTTTCCTATACTATTAAATGAGCATTCTCTATTTTCACCAGAGCAGAGCTCGGACCCCCATGTTCTGTGATGTTAACACAACAATCTAAACCTGTAATCTTACTTGTTGCTGAAGCATAGTAGGTAGTATAAGGATAAGTATGGCGGAGAACTTTGCCCAGCAGTGGGACAGTAAAGATTAATGAAAAAAAATTATAATATATCACGCCTGCATTCCCAAAAGCTTAGCCAGAGTTGTAGTACCTAATAGTACACCCACATTTCGACAGCTTTTTATTATTTATTTATATAAAAATTGCTTGCTACATTTATACCAAACACCGAAGCGCGATGCAAGCCAACAACATAAGATTTAATAATAAAAAAATAAAAAATATAAAAACCGGCCAAATGTGTGTCGGACTACGCACAATGAAGGGTTCCGTAGTTGAGATGAATTTATCCCAAGAACAAACTTAACACTGTAGTTGAAAAACATGTTCTACCATACATTCCAGCTGTAAATGTAAGTTTGTACGCACAGTATTGAGAGATTTACAATGTTATTTTAAGACCATAGACGTTTTATAGGTTTTCCGGTAATCTATGAGTAAAAAACCATACTCAGTAATAAAAAAATAGGCTCAATAGTTTCGGAGATAAGGGGGGAATGGTCAATTTTCATCAATTTTATTACATATCTTTAAATGTACGGTATTCATTTTATAAAAATGAAAAAAAAAAAAAAATAGAAATCATCGCAATAAGCCCATTTGATATGTCACACGGTACAAATTGCTAATTGGTGCATTAGATTCGGAGCAAATTGGCTATGATAGACGGACAGACAGACAGCCAGTCAGCCAGCTAGACACACGAGTGATCTTATATGCCTATTTACGTTCCGTTTTTTCATTTTGAAGTACAGAACCCTAAAAATCATGCAAAAATTAAACAGATTTATTGCTATACTATACATAAAATATATGAAAATCGGGCTCCTGAGCAATCAGGGCATTCAGCAGATTGATCGCCTGGGTAGTGGCAGCATATGGAGCAGTATGGGTACGCACTAGTTACGCTTTAGTGCCTTAGGTAATAGAGGCCGAGTCTGTTGACAGGAACCGGACACAGGTTCCCAGACTTCGGGCTGCTACTGAGAAATTCTTGATGGAAAAACCCTATTACACTTTTCTCGACTTAGGAATCAAAGCCTCTTCATTCTCAGCAGTAGAATTTGCGACTGTTACACCAACGAGGAAGATTTTTTACATTAAATGCCGTAATTTTGTGATGTTTATTATTTTCAAACAAGCAATGTTTGGATAAGTTACCCAAACATTGTTTGTTTGAATAAACTGGGTCCCGCGGTTTCACCCGCATAAGTCTCGATCCCGTGGGAATATCGAGATAAAAAGCCTATGTCCTAATCCAGATTATGGTCTACCCTTGTGCCTCATCCAAATCCGTTCAACCATTTTAGCGTAAAAGCGTAACAAACAAACAAACTCACTTTCGTATTCATAATATTAGTTAGGATAAGGTAGGATTCGAATCAGAAATAAAGAGATCCGCAGGAAAACCAAGGTAACCGACATAGCCCGAAGAATTGCCAAACTTAAGTGGCAATGGGCAGGGCACATTGCTCGCAGAATGGATAGCCGATGGGGTCATGTACCGGAAGACGTAGCGTTGGAAGGCCTCCCACAAGATGGACCGATGACCTTGTGAAGGCCGCAGGAATCCGCTGGATGCGGAAAGCACAGAATCGGTCGAAGTGGCGGTGCTTGGGGGAGGCCTATGTCCAGCAGTGGACGTCTTTTGGCTGAAATGATGATGATGATGAAGGTAGAATTATTCATGGACTCATATGTATATAGAAAAACTTCGTAATAATCGATATTTTAATTATTTTCGGACCTGATGTCTAAAACTTTCACATTTCAATGCGCCTAAAGGAAAAATCATTTGGAACATTAAAAACTTTCCGTTTGCAAACTTGACTGAATTTACTCGTTAAGAGTTCTAACGAGATCACTAATTATCGATTTAAGTGAAGCCGGTACCTTTAAAAGATTACTGTTAAATAACTTTGCGTTAAGTAATTAAGACCTGTTCAGGATATTTCGTGAATTCGTTTTCTGTGTAATAGACTAATGCTTTAATTAAATTACGTTGTTCTATAGAATTATCTTGGATCAAAAGTAATTGGAATTCTTCGAGGTTATGTTTATAGGTATAATTTACAGGGTCAAATGTAACTTTGTGGGTGGTACTCCTTTGTTCGGTATTAAGTATGGAAAGATAGGGCTTGTAGGTTATCTGCGAGAAAATTCAGAAAAGGATAAAACAATAAACTTACTCAGCAAATAAATAATTTTATATTTTTAATTTAATTATGAAATTTATTCAAAGTTTTATTGAAAGTATGTGATATCGTAGTGAATATTTTAATTTATTTTTGATTTTATAGTATTTTTAATGTTATATGTGAATAGTTGTTAAATGTATATTACGTGTACTACTAACACTTACTGTGGACCAATAAGTTGTATTTTAAATGAATTTGAATTTAATCAAATAAATAAGATTTTATTGTTTCGGATTACTACTTGAACATAAAGCCATTTCTGTTCTTATGTTTGAAATGAACAAATGTGTAAATGTTATCTAGAGTATAATTCTCTATCCTCAATTCCACCGACCTAATTCCAGCCAACAACCATTTTATCCTATATTTTTCTTGTACTCACGCATGAAAAAACATGAAGCTAAAGTCAGTAGATCAAACCGGCGGGAATGCAGCAAAATGGAGGCAAACGAACGCCAAACGTAACGCACGTACCCCACTAACAAGTAGAAGCTCAAACATGCGCACCAACCGGGCTAATTTTGGGTCATAGAGTATCAAAATTAATGGAGACTGGTCATCTTTCATTATTATACTTAACTTCTATTTGCGGTTATTATTGCTTTGGTCCTACCTTCAGCGCCACCTCCTTAAGAGGACGTTCTTTCAATTTTTGACAAATTTGTGACAGGTCCGGGCTTTCACTTCTGCATAATAAATGTATAAATAACGTGTGTCTTTTTCTTTCTTATTTGGGTGGGAAATTATCAAATAACTCCCGCTCTGGGCGGAGCGGGAGGGCATGTCAGACTCTTACTGACTAAAACCCACCAGTGTTCCTTCAGTTGCCATGTTGCTGCGGGCCACGATCTCCCTTTCAGACTTCTTCGCAACACCGGCAGGCATCGGTCCTAGTGGATAGCCTAAAAGATACACAGCGCTTTTACCAGGCAGAAAGATGTGTATACTTTTGGATACACAATGTTTCAGACACTGTGTGAAAAAAAGATACACATGGCGCTGAAGGTTTTGAATACAAAAAATGGCTAATAGCTGCGTCAAAGCAAACAAACAGTATTCACATTGCTAAATTTTGGGTCTAACCTTGAAATATTTCAAAACATTTCGAAGATAAGTAGGAGAACACAAAAACAATGTTTTTTTTAATCTGTTATTGGCGAACGGTTCATGCTGTTATAGTAAACCTGGGCGACCGAGCTCTGCTCTGGTGAAAATAGAGAATGCTCATTTAATAGTATAAGATAGTTCATACTAATTCCATGTATAGTACATACTAATTCCATGCTGCCATGATAGTAGGTAATTACTAATTCCATGCTGCCATGATAGTAGGTACCTAATATTCCTTGCTGTCATGTCATTATTCGAAGGTTATCTTGTTGTAAACTTTGGGTGACCGAGCTCTGCTCGGGTGAAAATACGGAGAAAACGAATTTTACTAGATATGAGACCTAGCTAGATCAATTTTTCGCCCCCGTAAACCCCTATATTGCTACTTTCATCGAAGTCATTAGAACCGATTTCGAGAACGTGAGTACAGATATATATAAAAATATTGCTCGTTTAATAGTATAGGATAGGATTAGCCACTCAGCAATTTACTTTACCAATCTTCAAACTACTATAATTGAAATAAAAGATTTAGACACATTAAAATGATCTTTCAAACAATCCAGCACCCCAATTGCGTAACACACGCCCAATCACAATCAGAATAATTTTGAAGGATATTGCTAATCCATTGCTTCATATGCTCAAAAAAATTGTCTGCTCAGCAATGTTAACAACACAATGAATGTTGTTGATCTGTCAAAATGAAACAGATTGAGAAAGAAAGAAAGAAAAACCGTTTATTTGCGGTAAACATAACGCAAAAAATAATAATATTAGATTATTGATCGTGTGTTACGCAGGCCTATTTACACGGTAACAGCATCAATGTAAGATTATAAATGATATATGTTAAACTCATTTGATCTTATTCCTAGAAAATTTGAAGCCGTCTGGCAAATTTTGCTATTACTCTGAAATTGGAATTGAATAATAATTCCTGGTAACTTAGTATTGACAAAGTTGATGATATTCATGTTACATAACTAATTGACATTTCAATTCTGAGATACATATTTTCTAGGTATTTGGTTTAGTAAACTGTGATAAATATTTATTAATGTTTTACTAATAAATTTATATTTTAATGCGACAGAAAATATTAATGACTGCTTTACTAGGATATTAAATCCAAACACGTCGACGGTTTCTGTATAACTTCAATCTTGTCCGTCAAACATCCCCCAAGAGCGCCCCAGCAATAGGCACAAATCTCTCTCCTCTCTCACTGTCACGCACATCTGCATATAACTCACTAATCTATGCCCAATATACCTCGTAATTTCTTACCTGCGTCTCATTAATTGTGGGCACGTAGGTACCACGTGACCGCTTGTGTGGTGAACTGGGGGTCGCGATGTGTTATGTCCAAAGTCGGGTAATGGCTGACTGCCTGATGGGTTCCCTGTTTTAGTGGTTTGGGGCTCTTGCTTAAAACGTGGGTTGAGGTGGAAGTGCTAAGACGAATTTGTGGGTTGAAAACCTTTTTTTGCCTACTTCAAAAAGAGATTATGAATTAGGCGAGTTTTTACATTTGACCTGTCCATCATAAATGTGACACACATAAACACACAAGGGGCTTGTGGCTAAGTAATGACAGCCACACGGGCCTATCTATCAGGTTAAGCTACGCTTGTCGCGGTTGGTCTGTGGATGGGTGACCATCTTTACATATCAAGACCCCTCCGTGCCTCGGAAAGCACGTTAAGCCGTTGGTCCCAACTATCATTTGTAGATCTTTGACAGTTGTTACGGGTCGTCAGAAGCCCGATTGTCTGACAACCAGTCTTACCAAGGGGTATCGTATTACCCTCCATGTAAAATATTGGTATTCAGCTGCATCTGGTTAGACTGGAAGCTGACCCCAACATAGTTGGGAAAAGGCTAGGCAGATGATGACACACACAGATGTGATTTTAGTTCTTTCGGATCTGCCTTTATTCATTTAAAAAACTTTACAATTTACTTAACAGCTGAACAATTACGAGACGAAACTACGATATGATTCAAAACACTATGGCATACTCATTCACGCAATATGCAAACGTCGTAACTTGTACAATAGCCTACAAAAAATCACGTGACAATTTGGTGGGCTGAATTTAAAACCCAAACACCTAGAAGCTGTAGAGAGCCCTATATACAATACATATCAAACGGTGCTGGTTTTAACTGGGTGCGCGGCCGAGCGAATTTTGTTTGAGACCTCATAAATCTGTCACATGTCAAAGTAAGCCGCGTATCGAACGGGCCAGCCCTCCGGTAAATTATGAACTAAACGCCTTTTGCTTTGGTCGCTGCAGGACGTTGCACGTACTTTTAAAGCATGGTGTAGATTATACTTAAAAATGTTTGGGGTAATGTACCTCGCGCCATTGTTGTGGACCATCACCGCTAATTAAGGGGGAAGCGTCAGGGTAGCCCGTGAAATTCAAATTTTCTTACGTTTTTTGCATTTTGTAGGACAGTGTCAGGTTTTATGTTGATTAAAATATGAATTACGCCCGTAACAAATATGGCTTTACTTAATTATAATCATTACAATCAGCAATAGTAATAAAGAAGAAGATAAAGGTGTCAAATGTCATGATTTCATGAAATCATGACATTTGACACCTTTGCTAACTTCTAGAGTTGTATTGCTGATTGTAATGATTTTAATTGAGTAAAGCCATATTTGTTACGGCCGCGAATCATATTTTAATCAAAATAAAACCTGACACTGTCCTGCAAAATGCAAAAAACGTAAGAAAATTTGAATTTCACGGGCTACCCTGATGCTTCCCCCTTAAAAGCCCGAACATAATGGTCATACTGAATTTGTATTGTGTTTTGTTTATTATTACATTGACTTAAGAAGGTGTCGATTAAAGCCATAGTACCTGGGCGACCGACCTCTGCTCTGATGAAAATAGAGAATGCTCATTTAATAGTATAGGGAAGTTCATACTAATCCATGTATAGTACAGTACACCTCAAAACTCCGTAAGTATGCTAAGGTTTACATTGCTACGATACAGTCAGTGCGTGTGCATATGCGTGTATGAGTGATGTCTCAACATTCCACAGATAACACACACTAATGAATCGTCGTCACTCGTCGAACAGTAACGTGAAATAACATTATATTTCTGTTGCATTTAGAATATGCGTCACAGTGGCGACCTGATGCTAAAATTCGCATTGAAATATCATGTGCTGGTAGCTGTCTGGGCTAAGCAATGGATTCACGATCATTGAGGTCTGAGTTCGAATCTAAGTAATTACAACGTGTGGCTGGTTTTACTAGTTTCATAGAAAAATTATGTTTATATTTGTTTTTTTCATATTATTTTTTTTTTTTTTTATAAGAAGTTAAATATTAGTTATTGTATTATTGTTTAACTATATAAGTGATTTTTAATTTATCTTTTTGGTGTTAGAAGGTGGAAATAAAAAGTCGTGTTGAATGATAACAAAAATGTTTATTCGTTTTATTTATTTATAAAATTAACAAACTCTTATGAGAATTGTGATGTCACATTCCTACCTAGACAAAAGAAGTTCTCTTGTTACCTACCATTCACAAGATTTTTTTTATTTACTAAGTGGGTACCCACTTACCTAGTCAATTCATAATAACATAACCAGTACCCTAATTGCGTAATACAACACAATCACAATCTGTTTCGATTTTAATGTAACATCACAATTAATGTAATATTGAGGTAATAGCTTAAGTGTTCATTTTCTTGACGAAAAGAAGATTGAAACTAAACCTCAATTTAAGATCATTAAATAATTACAGATTTGTTAATACTACTAAATATTTAATTACACCGTCTAATTATTATTAAAACCAATATTAATATTTTGTATTACCCCCATTATTTTCAATGCAGTCAAGTAGACGTTTGCGCATGGACCCTACAATATTACCACATATTTCGGTTCCTCTTAAATTTTCCCACACCTCCATGCAATGGGTTTTTATTTGTTGTATACACCTCTCATCCCGTGACTCCCACCTTTGCACCATCAAACCCCATAGATTTTCTATGGGGTTGAGGTCGGGTGATCGCGCTGGCCATGGAACAACAATTATCTCCGGGTGATTCTGGAACCACTCACGCACAATGCTCGCCCGATGAATAGGACAATCGTCCTGGACAAATGTCAATTGTGTCAACTCATCAGCAGGGTGAATGATGCGCACAGTAGGTAGCATGACAACGTCTAATACTTCTACATAAGTAGAACTGTTTAATCCAGAGAATTACAGTATTCCTCTAAAACAAAAAGAAAAGTGATATTAAGCAGTTATAACAACATACTAAAGTGACGTCATTTTATAATTTTTATAATAACATAAAATAATATTTATTTAAAATAACAGTATAAGTAATATTAAAACTCTGCATTTACAAATGCAATAATAAACACTAATTATTTATCTTTTAGACCTCATGATGGATTTAAAAAATAACAATAAAAAGAACTAATCCATATGTCACCAAATAGTCTAGGTAAATTTCAAATAAAAGTTTAAGTTACAATTCGTAAATATAATACTCACATTCAAACCGGTTTCATCAGATATTTGTGTTCTATTAAGACCACTTTTATGCAGCGCAATAATAGTCGCTCTCGCCTCAATATTAGATAATATTTGCCTGCATTTTGAGATCACACCAACAGTTACAACAAATCGACAACGTTCATTCCGATCAAGTCAAATATTCATTAAACTCATATTCTACCTCACAAGTCTAAACTTATTTAGTTTTTTTTTATGATCTACCTTTCTAACTTTACGAAATGTGTGAACAAAGCGAACATAAAGAATATTATATTTCTGTCCCATTACTTCCAATTGAGTAAAAACTTACAAAAAACCTTTAATAGTACTGCATGAGATTTGAACTCATGGCTTATCGATTCACGCATCTATCTGAACGCGTTAACCGCTAGGTCATCTTGAATCACTTGTTGACGACAATGATGCATGTGTCTCTTGAAAATAAAAGGTCGTAAGTAAAACTAAACGTCAAGCTATTGCTTTGTGAGATTGCCTATGGACTTTTGGTCGGTACTGTACCTACTTATTCCATGCTGCCATGGTAGTAGGTACTTACTAATTCCATGCTGTCATGTCATTATACTAATGTCATTATTCTAATGTCATTATTCAATATCTTGTTTAAACTTTGGGTGAACGAGCTCTGCTCGGGTGAAAATACGAATTTTCCCAGATATGAGACCGATCGATTTTTCGCTCCCGTTAACCCTTATATTGCAACTTTCATCGAAATCGTTAGAGCCGATTTCGAGAACGTGAATGAAAATATAAATATACTAATATATGTATATACAAATATTGCTCGCTTAGGTAATAGTATAGGATTCAAGAAAATTCACTTGTTAATTAATGAGAATTCTGAAGTTTGACCTTTACAAATTAGTTTTCTTTAAAAAAAAACGGGCAAAGAACTGACATCTTTAAAAAAAGTTTTTATAAAATATTTTATATCGATATCACATTGCCAGTTTCAGTTATAGGTATCTACTTTTTTACCAATCATAATTTTTGTGAGCTTCTTTATATTACACACCCTTTATTATATGATAGGTACGAACGAGGAAAAACCTCCAAAAACACATAAGACGGTGAAACGATAAAACGTTTTATTGCTTACTTAAAATTCGCCAAAAATCAACAATTCAATTCTATGCGAGTCATAAAGTGGAAAGATGGAATTCGAATTGAATGTCGTACCATGGGCTCTCGATTCTTACTTACCATGGTTCTTTTATTACTTACCTATACCTGATCGATTTTATTTTTAGCCAACTTGGACACCAATATTTTCTTTAGTAACTGTCGTTTTTAGGGTTCCGTAGTCAACAAGGAACCCTTATAGTTTCGCCATGTCCGTCTATCTGTCTGTCCGGGGCTTAGCTCAGAGATTCTTAGAACTAGAAAGCTGTAATTTGGCATGGGTATACATATTAATCACGCCGACAAAGTGGTAAATTAAAATTATGAAAAACATTTTTTTTAGGGTACCTCTCATACACGTAAAGTGGTAATGTTTATTTTTTATTTTTTTACCCCATGGTGAGGGGTATCATTGGAAAGGTCCTTCAAAAATATTGTGAGTTTGTGAGAACCATTTTTGGGTTTAGGGATTCGTTTGCGAAATATTAAGCTTTAAAGTGCTAATTTTTGTTAGAGTGAAGTGTCACCCGCCAGCAAAATGGTTGCTTTTGGATATGTGAAAAAATTCGTGGCAGTGGTTTATATAACGAAATTAAAGGAAAACTATCACAGCTCAGTAGACTCTACAAGTTAACGAGTAATAATCGACCAACTTACATTTACAGTTGCAAAACGTAACGTACGTTTACATGTTCTCCCAAACATTCCGTATGGGAGAACATGTTTTTCAACTACAACGTTAAGTTTGTTCTTGGGATAAATTCATCCCAACTACGGAACTCTTCATTGTATGTGGTCCGACACAGACTTGGATGGTTTTTTTTGTATTTGCCAGTGGTAACGGTTACGACTTACGAGTCGCGGGTTCGACCCCAGGTAGGCGGTTTACTTTGTGTAAATAATTTCATCACCACTGCTCTCAAAACGGTAAAGGAAAACATCGTTAGGAAAGCATGTCCAAGAATAAAAAAAACGTGTGACACTCGGGGACTGCCGCGGTAAATCTATTGCATAGCATTTGTAACCTCCATACTTCCTATTTGTCAACGCTACACTTGGGATGATGACGTGATGACATAAAACAAAAATTACGTTCCCATGACAATATCACGTTGTCATGGGAACCGTCATTACATGGTAGGTGGAGTGGGGGGTGTTAGGTTTTTTTCGTTACGGAATTTCTTGATTCGGTCGCCGCGCTCAAAGCCCGCGATGAAAGCTATGCAATAGCTTAAAAATCGAAGTCATGTGACATCTACCAACCCGCATTGGGCCCGCGTGGGAGATTATAGCCCATTCCCTCTCGAAGAGAAGAGACCTGTGTTCCAGCAGTAGGAACATTATAGGCTGATTATGCATATGCTACTACAAGAATTGTTGCTACTTTTGAAAAAGACAATATGTACTTGTTCCATAAAATAGATGGTAGGTACCAATCTTTTACTAAACATAACTTCTTGCGACAACTCCATTCGAGTCATCTCCAGCCAACGGTAGGATCCTTATACAAACACTCGTAAAATACTGCCGATATTATCCGAGCAATAGGTTTAATGTCTTATGACGTAGACGGAGAGAGAGCGAGACGGCAAGTGTGTACTGTTCAAATAGCCACGAATCCACGATTACTTCGCGCAATGGAAGATCGGCTCCTCAGGGAATGAGACGCCTTGAAGAATGCTCGCCTTTATTTTACTGTGAAGAGTTCTTCTTCTATTTTAATTTAGTAAGATTGGCTTGTGACGGTAGTTATTAGAACGGCGTTGTCTTTGCTTTCTTTTTGTGGACTTGAAGTTGTATGAAGGAACTTACTTTTCTACGAGGGATAATCTTACTAAATTTAATTAAATTAATTTTAAAAGAGTAACTGTGGAGTTTCTTTCCGGCTTTTCTCCATAAAAAACGACCAATTGGAACCGTGCACTTAGCTTCTGATATTTCATAAGCGCACATGCAAGTTTATGTGACATAAAATAATTTGAATTTGAAATATTTTAAACAAATTAAACTGTAGTAGGAAGCAATTCAAAAGCGACCCGTCTTAAATGATTTTTATGAATGGGCCTGTTGTTAAACAAAAGTATGCAGCACCAAGATTCTTGTTGCTGAATATCAGTTAGGCACACCACATTTCAAGCCTTATTAAATACTTACAAAACATAATATAACGGCTGTAATACCCGAAGGGTTAGGCAGTGGTGTACATTATAGTAGGTACACCCATATTTTGCCAGTTACATTTAAGTCCCATGTAATAGGGAGCAACCCTACAGCCATCAACCGGACACAAATTAAAATAATTTGTAATTAATTTTGAATTTTGCAGTAGAGTCACTTGTCGATAATCTCAAGAGGCGGCCGAGGTTCAGGGTTCAAAATAATGTAACGGTCTTCCATCTCGGTTTCAATCGAATACTTCTACTATGTTTTTGAGCTGATCTCGCTGTTTTTCTTTGAATGTAGGAAAAAGTCGGGCAGTGTTGAATATTTGTGTACTACCATGCCATTATTATTTTGTAGGTGTACAGGCATGCGACCACGGCTTTCCCTTGACCATTTTTGTACCTATGTCTTGATGTCTATCTGCAATATTTTCTTGTTTCATACTTTTTAGAGCGTGATTTTTCAGTAGTCGGGTTTTAGTTTTTGAACCTTCTTTTTATTTAAATTGTTTTGGGGTTATAATTTCGTGATAAAGTATTTGCATTTAATGTAATATCACCTAGCTTCTACCCAGTGGACGATCAAGACGTTTCCAATGATACCTTATTTCTCAAATTATGATGGGTGGTTTAGAAGTTATGAGGTAACAGATAAACATACTTACATACATACCGGTCACAAAGTCATAACCTTCGTTTTTGCTTCGCCGTAGTCGCGTAAAAAGCAGACTATGTGGAAGCAGATTTTTTCAGCCGTTTTTCATTAGTAATATCAATAAATTTATTCTTTATGTAACGTCTAGCAACGTTCTTATAACTAAAATAAAAAAATGTACCACAGACCTTGGAGTTTCCCTACGTGATCAAATCAGAAATCAAAAGATCCGCAAGAGAACCAAAGTAACCGACATAGCTCGAAGAATTGTCAAACTTAAATGACAATGGGCAATTGCTCGCAGAACAGATGACTGATGGGGTCGAAAGGGTTCTGGAATGGTGACCGCGTATCGGAAGACGTAGCGTTGGAAGGCCTCCCACAAGGTGGACCGATGACGTTGTGAAGGCCGCAGGAATCCGCTAGATGCGGGGAAGTACAGAACCGGTCGAAATTGCGGTGCTTTCAAAATATTTTATTTCACATAAACCTACATGGGCACTTATGAAACGTCAGAAGCTAGATGCACGGTTCTAATTGGTCGTTTCCTATGGAGAAGAGCCGGCAAGAAACTCCACGGTCACTCTTTAAAAAATAATTTGTTTTTAAAATACATATTTTCAAATAACAGTGTTACCTACTAGGTATGGCAGGACAGTCTTACAATAAGTCTAGACTTAGGTCTTTCAATAAGTACCAGGTACTTAGAAAATGGTCACCAAATCTAAGCCTACAGCGTTCTTACATTCACAAAATAGAAAAGAATCTATACAAAAGTTAAATTAATTAATAAATATAAAAACCTGTTTTAATTAGGCTTGGGGGAGGCCTATGTCCAGCAGTAGACGTCTTTCGGCTGAAATGATGATGGTGATCACAGAGTACCTCCCTTGCCCTCTCAATTCTAAGGTAGAATTTGGAGAAGGCGTACCAGTGTCAACTTTGTATCAACAAAAGGGTTTCCTTTTGTAAAAATACCACAAAAAACTAAAGATCCAAATCCAATTGCCACCCACCTCTATAGAAATCAACATAAATCAATATATAAAAATATTGGTAGCTAGAGAAAGTCTTAGTAATAATTGGAGCACATTTACAGCAGGTGGTCCAATCACCCTCATTGGTCCCGGAATCAATTAGAGTCGGTACTCGTCGTGGCCGAGACAATGCCGCGCCTGCGACGTGCTGACACCGATAGCAGAGAAATCGCACGAGGATTTTGTAAAGAAGGATTTATTTTTATTTGAAGAATATTCTTGAAAAAAAAAAAAAACACTGTCTAAGACTGAGATCTAGGTATTTTTTGCAGATCATAAAATAAATTTTCTTTTCTATTCGAAAGGTTTAGTTGAGTCACGAACAGTAGTCTATCGATACTTCACTTTACTTTACTTTACTTAAATAGCTATGAAGTGAGTTTTAGAATTAGAATTTCTTTATTTTGCATAAAATATGGTACATAAAAGGTCTTAAATATAAAAAGTTCCACATATTTTGCTTATTAAGTAAGTAAGTAATAATTTTGATTATATTTATTTTTATATTTTTTATATATTTAATAATAAGGATGATTTCTGAGAGGCCAGGGTCAGCTTCACGTGACGAGATGATGACATGAAATGACATGAGTGATTTTTAGTTATTTGTGTTTGGAATTTTATACATACATAACATCACGCCTTGTTTCCCCGAAGGGTTGGGCAGAGGTGTCCCTGTAGCAGGTACACCCACATTTCGCCAGTTATGTTCAAGTCCCATGTAATAGGGGGCGAGCCTATTGCCATCAACCGGGCACAAATCCAGACTCCGAGCTGCTACTGAGAAATTTCAGATAGAAAAACCCAATAACACTTTGCCCGACCCGGGAATCGAACCCAGGACCTCATGCTCAGCAGTAGCGCTTGCGACCATTAGACCAACGAGGCGCGGCGAGGCGGAATTTTATACATTTTGAATTTAATTATCAATGATCACTAACATAGTTTTAAGACCTTTGTAACTAACAATTTATGGACACATCAATTAGTCTGAATTAAATTAATTTAATTTATTTAATAAAATTTTTGTTTACTTACAGGTTTTGTTTGTGAGTTTGAAAAAATCTTCACTTAAACCACAGACTGGCTTTGAAATTCTGAAACTAGTACAAATGCAGATAAACTTTATTTACTTTAATTTAGTGAGCTTTATGTATCTTTCTTGTATATTTTGCACCGATATTAAATCATTACAGTTCTATTATTCTGTAAAGTTTGCTTTATACCCTAAAATTCATATTCACGTTTCATAGTAAACATTTGTTCTGCAACCACTACCAAAAGGTGTACATAGACTGAAATGTCCCAACTTGCCGAGTCAGGTCGTGACGACATCGACGCAATGAGTCGCAGGTGCACACCAGCCGTAATATGTGCTATATGTTGAATGAAGCGTCAGTGTGCACCGCGCTTTACTTGTAAATGAAAACTGCCGTTTGACATATTGCAAATTTTCCTCCATGTTTCGGGAGCATATTGAAATCGTGAATTTTGTAAAATAAAATAAAATTAATATTCTTGTATCGGAAATATTGGTCCACAATGCCTCAGGTGCATATTTTTATCTCGAGTATAACTCCCTCGTATAGGTTGGTGTAATTGTACAGCTTCATAGTTGATAAAACAATATTAAATTGGCCAGTGACATTAAACGAGCAATATTTGTATGTTTATATTTGTAATCACGTTCTCGAAAACAGCTCTAACGATTTCGATGAAAGTTGCAATATAGGGGTTTACGGGGGCGAAAAATCGATCTAGCTAAGTCTCAAATCTGGGAAAAATCATTTTCTCCGTATTTTCACTCGAGCAGAGCTCGATTGCCCAAAGTTTACAACATAGATGGCTACTTTAGAATAATGACATGGTAGCATGGAATTAGTAAGTACCTATTATCATGGCAGCATAGAATTAGTATGTACCTACTCTCCTATACTATTAAATGAGCATTCTCTATTTTCACCAGAGCAGAGCTCGGTCACCCAGGTACTTACTAATTGACTTGCTAGAATGAAATAGTTTTGTAGTAAAATCATCATCATCCTATATAAATGTTCCCACTGCTGGGACACAAGCCTCCTCTCTGTGAGAGGGAGTGGGCCGTAATCCACCACGCGGGCCAAGTGCGGGTTGGTAGATGTCACATGTCTTCGAATTTTCGGTTCTAGGACATGCCGGTTTCCTCACGATGTTTTCTTTCACCGTTTTGAGAGCAGTGGTGATGAAATAATTTACACAAAGTAAAGTGCCTGTCTGGGTTCGAACCTACGACCTACAACTCGTAAGTCGCGGCCGTTACCACTGGGCCACAACTGCTCCTGTAGTAAAATATACTTATATATTTAAACTTTATGCTAAAAAACATAAGCGACTAAATACCATCATCTTTCTCTACCAGCCAAACCTACCTTCAAAATTCCAATGGCTCATATCGTTACTGATGGTCCTAATTATCACGCTTAACGGAACGTCTCTAACTAAACAGCTAATCAAATCATATCTCGACTCGATTACAACTCACTACTCACAGTATAGTACACTTATCGGGTGATAAGTAGTAGCATTTAAATCAGACATATATCAACGCTAAACTGCAGATAATTTCATCACTAAGCCCGCATTTCACACTCGAGTCGGCAATTAGCCGTGATCTGACTGATTAACATGCGTTGTTGGAGCGAGCGGGCGGTACGTGGAGCCTCTGTGATAGCGGATAGCGGTTATATTGTGTATAAAACCGGGTCTCCTGCGCGTGTTTTTACAAAAAAACATCGCAACAAAGAGGCGTGGCCAAACACCAAACACGACGTTTTGTATAAAAATAAATGTTAATGTGTAAGGTTTTTTGTGTAATTATTCGAAAAATCACGCGCACGGGACCCGGCTTAAGAAACACATCATAAAGTACGCTGTTATATTATCGTCCCGTTATGATATCGCTGCTTACTTCTCACTCTCATTGCGACATTACAAGAGTGAGCTGTTGGATCGGCTCCATTGACGTGATCTTTCAGGTGATGTTTTGTTGTTCTTATTTATGTAGGCAATATTCTACCTCATATTATATTGCTATTCACTATGTCACAATATAGCACTAATCACTCACCTGCACCTAAGCCTCCTCTGTGCTGCCAGCGATGACTTTTTGAAAGTGGTGAGGTATGGGGCTAATTAAATTTAACCATACCATCGACACACAGAAGAGAATCGCTCTCCGCCATCACTGCAACCTTACAAGCTACTTTACAGCGTACAACTGTCAATTCGGCCGCTAACGACACGTGATCTTTCAGGTTCTATACTTTGTTTATAACAACAGTCACCATCTTCCATCTCATATATCGCTATTCGCTTTCCACTTTCACTGCGACCTTACGAGCTACTTACCAGCGACTAACTATCGGTCCGGTTGCTACCGTCACGTGATCTTTCAGGTGCTATATTGTGCACCGTGACGGTCACATAGAAAGTGTAAGCAATTAGAAAAGTGGGTTCATACGCTATTCGCTTCTCGCTCTCACTGCGACCTTATGAGCTACTTAAAAGCGACCAACTGTTGGTTCGGCCGCTACCGACATGTGATCTTTTAGCTGCTATACTTTTTTTATAACAACAGTTACCATCTTCCATCTCATATATCGCTATTCGCTTTCCGCTTTCACTGCGACCTTACGAGCTACTTACCAGCGACTAACTGTCGGCCCGGCTGCTACCGTCACGTGATCTTTCAGGTGCTACATTGTGCACCGTGACGGTCACATAGAAAGCGTAAGCAATAAAAAAAAGTGGGTTCATACGCTATTCGCTTCTCGCTCTCACTGCGACCTAACGAGCTACTTAACAGCGACTAACTGTCGGTCCAGCCGCTACCGACACGTGATCTTTCAGGTGCTATACTGTTGATTAATACGCTGCGTCGTCAGTTAGAGTGACGTCGTCGTTTCGAGTCATTACGCCCCTAATGATGTCCGGTGCAGAGTTATGGAGGTGATTAAAATTTTGGAAGAGGTCAGCTGAATAATTTTTAGGGTTCCTTACACAGTTATGCTAACTTATGGAGTTATATTCTGCCCTGCTAAGCCCAAAGTTGGTATCTCTGAGATATGTCCTTTTAGTTTTTTTTATACCATTCAATAGCTTCAACAATTTTGCATCTAATGGTATAAGCGAAATAGCGCTATCTAACTTAAAACATTTAAAAAAACCACTAAGAAGTTTTTAGGGTTCCGTAGTAAACAAGGAACCCTTATAGTTTCGTCATGTCCGTCTGTCTGTCTGTCTGTCTGTCTGTCCGCGGTCTAGCTCCGAGACCCTTAGTACTAGAAAGTTGTAATTTGGCATAGATATACATATTAATTACGTCAACAAAGTGGTAAAACAAAATTATGTAAAACATTTTTTTTTAGGGTACCTCTCATACACGTAAAGTGGTAATGTGTATTTTTTTATTTTTTTACCCCATGGTGAGGGGTATCATTGGAAAGGTCCTTTAAAAATATTGTGAGTTTGTGAAAACCATTTTTGGATTCAGGGATTCGTTTGCAAAATATTAAGCTTTAAAATGCTAATTTTTGTTAGAGTCAAGTGTCCCCCCCCCCCTACCGGCTAAATGGTTAGTTTTGGGTGTATGAAAAAAATCACAACAGTAGCTGATATAACGAAATTAAAAGGAAAACTATCACAGCTAAGTAGGCTTTACAGGTTAACGAGTAATAACCGACCAACTTAACTTTGCAGTTGCAAAAACATGTTTTCCCATACATTCCGTATGGGAGAACATATTTTGCAACTACAAATTTAAGTTTGTTTTTGGGATAAATTCATCCCAACTACGGAACCCTTCATTGTGCGTGGTTCGACACGCACTTGGCCGGTTTTTGATATATTCTTGTTGATTCTCCAACGTAGTGTTAAAAAGTGTAGGATACAGACTGAGATTTGATTAGTTGAACTTCGATTTCAATAAAATACGAATGATGTTAAAATAAATCATGGATGGCTTTTTCGTTAGGCCACTGTCACTAAAAAGCCAGTAGCAAACCAATATTTGAGGACAAAAAAAACACAACAAACGCATGACGTCATAAAAACGAAAAAAAAGTCCGTCGGCTTCGACTCAGTATTTTTTTCACCGAATCAAACATTTTCTTTACTTTTTTCGACACACGTACCGGACTTTTAACCAAAAATAAATATCAAAGTGGCCACAAAAAAATAAATATGGTTTCGTTTGTGTATTGAGTCAATTAATTCAGTACGTTAGGCTATCATAAATCAAAAAACTGAAAATGCACGCACTTCTTTTTTTTCGGCGAAAAAAATAAACTCGAAATGTGCAATTTTATTCGTAAATGTTTTCCGTTTAACTCGCAAATAGCGGAAATTTATGTTCCGATAAATTGGTGGGAACTTTTTGTTACACGGTTTTGAGTGTGTTCCGTAGTTGTTAATTATAGGAAACCATGATTTATACGCAGTTTGAGAATCGAAATCATCATCTGCCTAGCCTTTTCCCAACTATGTTGGGGTCGGCTTCCAGTCTAACCGGATGCAGCTGAATACCGTATTTTACATGGAGCGACTGCCTATCTAACCTCCACAACCCAGTTCCTGGGTAACACGATACCCCTTGGCAAGACTAGTTGTCAGACTTTTTGGGCTTCTAACTACCCGTAACGACTGTCAAAGATCTACAAATGACAGCCGGGACCAACGGCTTAACGTGCTTTCCGAGGCACGGAGGGGTCTTGGTATGTAAAGATGGTCACCCATCCACAGACCAACCGCGGCAAGCGTAGCTTAACCTGATCGATCGACCCGTGCAGCTGTTATTACTTAGCCACAAGCCCCTCTCACTGAGAATCGAAATATGATTTGGAAATTGTGAAAACTAGTCTGTTGTGTGCGTAGTGGCAAAGTGAAGCAATGGTTTCTTTACAGTAGTTGTGTATGTTTGAGGAGCCTGCATTCTTTAAAAATTATTATTAATTTGTGATCATAAATTTATTTTTGATTTATACTTTATATTGTACACTACATTATAAATCTTCATGATATCAACCTCAGCTTATACAAATTTCATGCCATGTATGCGTGGAAGTCATTTTCAGGACTTTCCCGTGAAAAAATGTCTGTCCCTAATAACTGTTCAATTGACAGTTAAATAAACTGATATGGTATTTTCTTTGGTACCCACAATTACTCTCAACTAACTTTAACATTCTCGAACAAAAAAAAAAAAATTCGAACAAAAAATTCTCTCATAAAAGGTCTCGATGTAACTAAGTTTAAATTTTTTACATAAAACGTACTCGTATTGCTTTAGCGATTCCATCGTCAATTGCACCCGGGTGAGTATTCAAAGAGATCTCAGTATTCAGAGATCACGTTCGTAGCCGACTTGCGTGGTACAATAGATAAGAGGAAGCGAGATGAAGCTAATTTTGTTTTTTTTTGGATCATTCAACATTTGAAAATAATAATAAATTATTTAGAATTTGAAAAAGATTAAAAAATATATATAAAGAAATAGTACATTATTACAGTCGCGGCCTGCAACAGGAGCACTGATGGACGATCATGAATAAATCCATCAATGCCTGTGCCCTAATTGTGTAACTTATTTTCGTAAACAATTTTACCTAATTTGTTTCATTTTGACTGTTCAACAACATTCATTGCGTTATTTACGTTGTTGAGCAGATATTTTTTTCCAACTTATGAAGCAATGGATTAGCAATCTGTTTCAAATCGAAACATTGTGATTGGGTTGTATTACGCAATTAGGGTACTGGTTGCGGCCAAGGCTTGTATAGTACTTTTCTTATATAATTCGCGGAAATTCAAACTAAGTAAATTAATTATCAATTCCAGAATCAATGACGAACAACGATGATTTTTCACGCGTCATTAATAATATGTTCATTTGTTTCTTCTTTACTTTAAAGAGCTCTATTTGCAAGCCAAATCATTTGAATAAAATCTTAAGTTACCTCCTTGGTTACCATTTGTCGAAGTAAAAGTTCGTTCTATTTTTAAATAATACACGACAGCTATATGGGTTTTCATACTAATTTATTCGACCGCTAAACACGACAGACATGGATTTTCATACAAACATTGCCAGCCGGGTGCTCGCATGTATTTGACAAGTCCTTTTCGATTTATTTCGAAGAAGATTGTCAAAATAATGCTCGAATTTCCAAGCATGTTTGAGAAAAAAGGAATTCCAGAGTGGACAGTCACCAGAGTCCCGAAAACCAACACCTATGCCTCAAAACTTTGTTTGTACCTTGGAAGTAGATAGAACTTAATTCAGGGGTAATTAAATCGATTGTTTTTAAAGGTTAATCAACTGTTTATTTGAATCACTGTGCACAGTGAATAATATAATGTCAATTTCACCCTAATTACCTACCCTTTTCATAATTTCTATTTAAATAATCTTTCCGTTTTTTAGGGTTCCGTAGTAAACAAGGAACCCTTATAGTTTCGTCATGTCCGTCTGTCTGTTTGTCTGTCTGCGGTCTAGCTCCGAGACCCTTAGTACTAGAAAGCTGTAATTTGGCATAGGTATACATATTAATTACGCCGACAAAGTGGTAAAACAAAATTATGAAAAAAAAAAATTTTATGGTACCTCCCATACACGTAGAGTGGCGATGTATTTTTTTTATCCCATCGTGTGGGATATCATTAGAAAGGTCCTTCAAAAACATTGTGAGTTTGGGAAAACCATTTTTGGATTCAGGGATTCGTTTGCGAAATATTAAGCTTTAAAGTGCTAATTTTTGTTAGAGTCAAGTGTCCCCCCCCCCCCTGCCAGCTAAATGGTTGGTTGTGGATGTGTGAAAAAAATCACAATAGTAGCTTATATAACGAAATTAAAAGGAAAATTATCACAGCTAAGTAGGCTTTACAAGTTAACGAGTAATAATTGACTAACTTAACTTTGCAGTTGCAAAAACATGTTTTCCCATATATTTCGTATGGGAGAACAAGTTTATTAACTACAACGTTAAGTTTGTTTTTGGGATAAATTCATCCCAACTACGGAAACCTTCATTGTGCGTGGTCCGACACGCACTTGGCCGGTTTTTTTAAATAATTAATAGTATAACGATCACGTGTTTATTACACGTGATCGTTTTATTAATAATTATTTATTATTAATTTATATAAAGCAATTTTAGTAAAATTTAGGCCAGACGTTTCAATTTCGTCAGATTCGAGGAATTTGTCTAAAAATGTTCACATATTGTTGATCTATTTTAATCATATTTTTTCCTTATAAACTCATCTTGAAGGTGAAGTCCTTTATAATTCGATAGAAATAACAATTATTATTGAGGTACGACATTTCAAGCAACCCGAACATAATAATGTCTGTACCTATTCTAATTATAGCAATATAATTGAAGAATATTTCGACGGTTAAAAGGAAATAGGGTATAAGCGACAAAAACTGAAATGTTCAAAAAAGCCGTTCAAAGTTTAAAATTTTTGAAAAACTGACGTATTTTGTCTGGCATAAACTGGCATAAATGTCAAAAAAGCCATCGTAGAGCCATGGAAGTAAGAGCATTGGAAAGAGCCGAAAATTTTACGTAGGATGGCATATATAACTCATTTTTGACCAAAATGTCGCTTATACTACTATATATACTATACGCCTATACTTCCTTTTTACCGTCGATTTATATTTCTGAAGCTAGGCTAGTTCTAACTTTTTAACCGACTTCCGAGAAGGAGGTTATATGTTCGTAGCGTTTGTTTTTTTATGTTTGTCCACCGATTTCTCCGTCAATTATGGACCGATTTTAAAAATTCTTTTTTTTTTTTGAAAGGGTATGCTCTCAAAGTGGTCTCATATAAATTTTATTAACTTTGCTTTTATAGTTTTTGAGTTGGGATAAATAATACGTATTTTTTTCCCCACATAGTATATGGATGATATGATAAGTTCCTGTCACTGTTATTTACATAGCAGGTAGTGGTATTTGAATTTGTGTGGGGTGGGTACCACAACGAAAAAAAAAAAACGTGTGGCACTCGGGGACTACCGCGGTAAAGCTATTGCATAGCATTTGTAACCTCCATACTTCCTATTTGTCAACGCTACACTTGGGATGATAACGTGATGACATAAAACAAAAATTACGTTCCCATGACAACATCACGTTTCCCATGACAACGTCACGTTGTCATGGGAACCGTCATTACATGGTAGGCAGAGTGGGGGGTGTTAGGTTTTATTTTCGTTACGTTACGGAATTTCTTGATTCGGTCGCCGCGCTCAAAGCCCGCGATAAAAGCTATGCAATAGCTTAAAAAAAAACTGTTACAAAAAAATCAACCGACTTTTGGAAGTCGATGGAAGTTGATTGTTTTTGTAAAAGTTTTTTACTACATATTTCAAATAGCTCTAGAACAAGACTGCTGCGCTTGATTTAATTTTTCTTCAGAATGTATCTTGATGTTTGTAGCGTTAGAATAAACTCCGAAATCTCTTAAGCTTTAGACCACAGTGTAAGTGGATCGAAGGCAGGCGGCGACGGAAAAAAAGTTGTGTCTAGCAAAGGTAACAATGGTTAGAGGTGGTTCGTGAGCTAGACGCCGCGGAAGCGCTTTCAAAGTCCTTTCTTATTTAGTTTTCTTAACTGATATCCGCTTTTAGATTTACGTATGCACGTTCTCTAATAGCAGCTGTGGGAATTAAGGTTGTTGGTTTATATCGGTGGTGGGAAATCGCGAATCGAACCACTGGCTTTTTCGTTTACGCTACAATATGTCTGTCTGTCCCATGTAGTGGTTAGCGTTTGTTTTATTTACATACCTTGCTTACCATAAACGAAAAAGTGTTTCATTCACTGACTGTTTGAACACTAAAATCAGATGTACAGACGCCAGCACATCAAGCTACCCGAAACTGTCAAATTTTCCCAATCAACTTTGAACCTTATGCTTCAGCGATAAAGTTGAAAATCTATTAAATAAATTTGACAGATTGTAGCAGCCTGATGTGCTGGCGTCTGTACAACAAAACTCTGTCCGACCCGCGAGGGTGTTCTTAAGAGTCTATTTAGGTATGCGGAAATTGTTAGGAAAAAAGAATTTAAAAAAAGTGGAACAGTGGAAGAAAAATACTTGTATAGAACATTGGTCCGTAACCTTATCTAAATAAAGAGCACAATCGCGTTTACAAAACCTTTAAAGTAAAAATACTTGCATAGAACATTGATTCGTAACGTAATATAAATAAAGAGCACAATCGCGTTTACAAAACCTTTAAAGTTAAATACTTGTATAGAACATTGATCCGTAACGTAATAATATAAATAAAGAGCACAATCGCGTTTACAAAAATAAGGTGTCGTTACAGTGTCGCGAAATGGTTTAGTCCCATCTCAAAATGCCCAATGCGCCTAAAGAAGTTTTCACTTCAAAAATAATTTCCATTTTCAATGGTTAATTTTACCGGGTTATTACATGAAACAGGCGGCCGTTCTTTAGCGGGTATCTACAAGTCATAATTTACTACCCCTGTTAAAAATTAGCTAATTTTTTTTGGATTTGTATTAATTTTGGTAATCCAAATGTGAATTTTAAATAGGACTAACTTTTTTGTTTTCAATAATAATAAGATTTTTATTACTTTTTGGTAATGTTATTGCAGTACAAATGTGCCCGTTTCGGATCGAACAGGGTTTTTTTTACATATTGTTTTTACATAGCTTTTATTTAGCTTAAAAAAAAAAAACAGATCATAATGTAGCTGGCACGGGCCAGAGATGAGCTCCACTATAAGACTGACTGTAATAATGATGTCGATGATAGCAATAGTGCTGTATATATCGATTCTGATAGTTCCATATAAATATTTACCTACCGATGCAAAACTCAGTCGTCCCCGTCTTACCTTCAGAATTTATGATTTTTTTTAAATAAGCACCTAGTTCATTAAATAAAATACAAGCAACTTACCTCTGTAACTACAGTTTTTTAAATAAATATTTCAGCTGAAAGTAACTGAAAACCTAATCCACTTCGCTTGTTAAAAATGATCGTACTTTTTTAATAAAATAAATTTCTTGAACATGTATAATTGAATCCACATTCAAGTTTCAATACCGAATACGAACTCAATATGACTCGCAAATGAAAAATTCCTTTGCTGCAGCACTATTCCCCTTAATGAACACCTGTATTCAAAGAAAACCATAATGAGCTCACACTCAAAGCATACGTCTCGACATTTTCTAGAAATTTCTTTTTAAATAACGTAGGTCTGAGACGGAATGAATCGGCGTACAGTCGGAATGAGTGAGACTCGCATAAGTGAATGGGCCGAGTTGAACGATGAATGGAGCGGCTCGGAATGAGACCGACTTCGGATTCTTTCGTGTATACCTGACGTTTGACGTCGACTCCATTTTTTTTTTAAATTTCTTTGAAATAGGTACCTATTTTGTTGAAGTCCGTTTAATGGTAAAGTTAGTTATCTTTAAGCTCGTTGCTTCTAATGAAGTCAGAAGTAGAACAGAACTTTTAAAGTTCGGACTGTACTGACTTTGGAAGTTCGCATACTGTTTCCTTGAATTTCATTCTGTTCAAGTTTAAAAATACTGCTGCACAATTCGCGCAAATCACTGCAGTGTTTTAAAATTAACTGAAACAAATAATTTTATTGATAATTATTCTCTAATCACGGGTATTTCTTCTTTGCAGGTCGTTGCAGTTGTTCCTGACTCCATAAAATAAGGTCAGTGTTCATTGTTTTTTGCAATAATGTTAGGTAACTGTTTTTATAAACAGACAAAGATTATTTTTATGTTGTTTGGTCGTTTGACTAACTCCCATGTTTAATAGGTAGGTAAGGCTGCCTGGCCACTGGAGCGGATCGAGGCAGTGGAACGGAGAAATGTGCCAATATTAACCAATAGAATAGGAGCGGAGCTCTGAAGCGGAGTTTAGATTCTATTGGTTAATATTGGCACATTTCTCCGGCTAAAGCCGTCAGGGATGTTTGCGGCGGCGCGTGTAGATTGTTTTTAATCAATGGTGGCACGAGTCATGGTCAGCCCCAACAGGGTTCTGAAAATGATAGCTGACAGAGTGGACTGTCCATATATAATTCACTGTTGTCAGTTACATGTGTCACCGTATTGTTTTGTTTACTAACACGTAGTTTTTAAAGATATTGTTACTAACCTCTATGAGTCTTTGCTCGAAATAAAGTTTTTAATTTATTTTAATTTAAAGCTGCTTGTCCACTGGAGCGGAGCGAGGTAGGGGAGCGAAAAAATGTGCCAATATTAACCAATAGAACAGGAGCGGAGCTCTGAAGCGGAGTTTAGATTCTATTGCTTAATATTGTCACATTTCTCCGCTCCGCTGCCTCGCTCCGCTCCATGTCCGCTGCATCTTACCATAACGATAAAGATACCTCACATCGATGTCCCTCGTCGCGTCTCCCACACACAAGGGAGGGAAATCTTGAACTTCGTACTAGGTACCTACTCTTTAATCAGTCAGCAGTTCTCTCACAAATATAATTTTGCATTCAATGATCTCGCTAAAGAAATTCTCGCAGTACACTGGAGTGAGAATTTATCGGCGTTCCGCCCACTTAAATAATTTTCTAAGGGCCCAATTTCTCACTGGTTTATTGTTCGACGACTCGTTCTACGGCCCTTAACGACGTTAATTTCGAATTAATTCGTTGATACTCCCGCGCCTTGATTAAACTCTGATTAGGGAATAAATCTTGTTCTATTTTGTGTGCGAAGTCGTTGCGTTCAAATTGGGAAATCTTGGTGTCTAGATAAGAGTTTGGGTCGGTACCTACCTTGATGTTATTTTGGGAATTAATTAAAAATTTATCAGGTGGTTATTACGCTTTTGAAGTGTTTGGGGTTGTCAGTTCACAAAGAAGATGTGTTACTAAGTGGTTTGTGGGTGAATAACCTGATGGTAAGCTATTTATTTTTATGAGAATAAATAAATGAATTGAACAATTTAAGGAATAATTTACACAGATTATATAACTAGCTTTGAATGCGATAGTTTATTTGAACACAAACACAATAAGATAAAAAAAACCTGGCACTACGGGAGTGCCGACTGAAGTGAAAACTTGAAAAAAAATCGGCACCGCGGTAATCAACACGTTGATGTCTTTTACTCCAAGGTGTCGGTAAATTGCGTCACAGTGTCGCGAAATCAATGGTTTAGTCCCATTTCAAAAATGCCCAATGCGCCTAAAGAAGTTTTCACTTCAAAAATAAATCAAGCAATATTTCCGTGCCAATCCGACCCTTTTAATTTTCACTTTCCCCAATTTTAGAGGTGAATGCTCAACGCTCATTAAACATGAAGCCGAGTGATGGCACATGTATAGCTACATTCAGCAATGTTGCGCTTTTGATTCCAAATTTAATAAACGCTTAACACTTCAAAGCTCGCGTGTAAAGCAATTTGGCGCGCGCCGAAAAACACCACAGTTTTGGTCTAGCTTCGTAATTGGTTTATACTGCAGTCCGTAGAGAAAATATTAATTAGGGCTGCCGACGGTGCAGCGCTTGCAAGCGCTTTCACTCCTGTATCTAAAGTGCATCTGCAATAATCGTTGTAGTTTAGGAGACGCGCGGCGACTTCAGAGCTGAAATTTTTTCACATTTTTTTGGAACTTTGTGCTTCTTTTGAATTAATCTAGACACTAGGTTACCAGATACGAATAATTCCGTGTACGGGTAATCTTCTTTTATCTTCTTCTATACTTATAAAATTCTCGTGTCACAATGTTAGTTGCCATACTCCTCCGAAACGGCTTGATCGATTTTTATGAAATTTTATAGGTATATTTAGTAAATCTGAGAATCGGTCGTAATCTATTTTTCATACCCCTAAGTGATAAGGGTGGTGCACCCCAAACATTTATATGGCAAAACAACGTTTACCGGGTCAGCTAGTTACATATATAATTTACTACATTAAGCAGTTAATTTGTGACTCCAGATTCAGGATTTTGGTATCAGAAGCAAGGCTGTAATTTCTCTGATACCTAAGCCTAATAAATTTTTCCATAAAATAATAATAATGATTTATCTACTTCGTTAATTATACGTACTTATATTTTCCAAAAAACTTAATCCGTTAAAATAGACAGGCACACATCAAATGGAATAGACAAGGACAAAAGAAAAAAAAAAAAAAACGTGTGGCACTCGGGGACTGCCGCGGTAAAGCTATTGCATACCATTTGTAACCTTCATACTTTCTATTTGTCAATGCTACACTTGGGATGATGACGTGATGACATGAAACAAAAATTACATTCCCATGACAACATCACGTTTCCCATGACAACGTCACGTTGTCATGGAAACCGTCATTACATGGTAGGCGGAGTGTTAGGTTTTATTTTCGTTACGTTACGGAATTTCTTTATTCGGTCGCCGCGCTCAAAGTCCGCGATAAAAGCTATGCAATAGCTTAAAAAATTCCACAGCTAAAAATATTTCCGTGTAAGGATAATTATGAAGCTGAAAAATATAAGCAGATCTTTTATTTACCAGAACAACGGTTAGTTTCAGAACTACACACATGCTCACGTTTCATCGGAACAGGTTTTTAAAGCGCTTGCCAATTTCGGCTTATTGCTATCAAATAACAGTTCACTGGATTAATAGCGCTGATAGCGCTACTTTGGCAAGTTTTATATTTTCTGATAGTGATGAGAAAGTCTCGTTGGTTTTACGACATGTTTGGCAAGAGGTCGCTAGTGGGGTTGAAATTGGAAATGTCGTATCGCAAGTTTTTAATTGACGTGCAGAAGATGAAAATACATAAAAGGAATTCAATTAACAGTTGCACTAAAGATCATCGTCATCCACAACCAGACTTCACCCTTCGCTGAGCATAGGCCTCTGTTTTTATTTATTTTTGAAGTGAAAACTTCTTTAGGCGCGTTGGGCATTTTTGAGATGGGAAAAAATTGTACTCGCGACACCGTTACCGACACCTCATTTTTGTAAACGCGATTGTGCTCTTTATTTATATTACGTTACGGATCAATGTTCTATGCAAGTATTTTTCTTCCACCAAGGTGATCTTGTTCAAGTTTTCACTTCTGTTGGCACTCCCGGAGTGCCACTGTTTTTTTTTATTGTTATTTTTTTCATCATTTATTTATCATCATCGGAACCTATGATGACATAACATAACATTACATAACACAAGCTCATTTATCTATCGCCTAGCCTCTATTTTCTTGCGCTAATCCCCACGTTCCTGTGCTAGCCTCAATTAAGATCACTTCTGGTGTAATAGAAATACTTAAAAAAGAATATTATTATATTATTCACACTATTTAAAAGTCGCTTGAATTTTCTTTACCATGTAAAGTTAGCTTAGTAATATTTTTATATTTTTTTGTTTTTGTTTTGTTTTTTTTTTTTTTTTTTTTGTTTTTGTTTTATTGTTTATGTATTTTGTTTTTCGTAATAATATTTTCTAGTAATTCTTTTTTCATTTATTGGTGTCATATACTTAATTTATTATTAAAAATTATATATAAAAATTTATATATATTATATAATATATATAAAATTCTCGTGTCACAGTGTTAGTTGCCATACTCCTCCGAAACGGCTTGATCGATTTTTATGAAATTTTATATGTATATTTGGTAGGTCTGAGAATCGGTCGTAATTTATTTGTCATACCCCTAAGTGATAAGGGTGGTGGCAAAACAACATTTGCCGGGTCAGCTAGTATAATATATAAAATATATGTTTTATAACATCTAAAGAAATAAAAATAATGTAGGTTTATTGTATCTGTTACAAATACTTACTTAATGATTTCGGAGAAATCCCAGGGTACGCAACCGGAATAAGATGTAATCCCATATTGAGCTCTAGAGAAAAATTCTTAATATAATTATTATCGTAAGAGTCACAACCTTTTATAAAAAATACAGATTTATCGGTACCAGAGACCTTATATTCGTTTCGTTCGTTCTCTTTCTCCATTTTCCGTCGGCTTCCTTGCTTCCGCTGAAGTATTTTAAAAAACTAGTAAAATGTTAGAACTAATTTCCGTTACACAGAAACTTTTCCGAAGGCGCTCTTTGCCTATTTTATGCTCATCTGAATCTTGAAAGTTTGATGAACTATCTCGAAGAATGGCTGCCGTAAAATTAATTTTACACTTGATAAGCTTCTGCTATTTTAAAATATTGCACTTTAAAAAGTTTCGTACCTACGAAAAAGGTTTAAATTGACAATGAAATTAAGGATAGCGAGGAGGTAAAAGAAAGGCATGGTGACGAGGATAATGCTGTTCGTTCAATAATGTAGGCGAGCTGTAACTTTTTTATCCGACGTCTTTTTGCAGAAAAAATATTTTATTCTATTTTTATAACTAAGAGGTTTCGATCTTAGAACTGGATTCTCATTTTAATATCAGAGTTTCTTTGAAATGTCAATGCTTTTAGTTACGTAGGGATTTGTAATATCAGTTGGGGTCTGCTTCCAGTCTAATCGGATGCAGCTGAATACCAGTATTTTACATGAAGCGACTGCCTATCTGACCTCCACAACCCAGTAACTGGGTAATACGATACCCCTTGGTAATACTGGTTGTTAGATTTTCGGGCTTCTGTCGACCCGTAATGACTGTCAAAGATTCACGAATGACAGCCGAGACCAACGGCTTAACGTGCTTTCCGTTGCACGGAGGAGTCTCGGTATGTAAAGATGGCCACCCATCCACGGACCACCCCGGCAAGCGTAGCTTAACCTGATGGATTGATCTGTGCGGCTGTTATTGCTTAGCCAAAAGCTCCTCCTGACGTACGGATTTGCAAAATGATAATGTTTATACCTACCGCCAACTAAGAGACATTTAACCTACTATGTTTTTCTATTCCTAGACTAGTCTTGCTTAGAAACCCCAAACTCTCCGAAAATAAAACACGACAGTCACGAACCTACAAAGCTACAAGAACCGCCAAAAATATTTCACAAAAATAAATATCGGCTCGCGATAATCCAACACGTTCGAACATTACCCACAAAACACTACCGACGCATTTGTATGTATTGCAAAATTCAATAGGATGGCTTATAACACTACGGACTCATCCCGACCGTTCTTCGGGTTATGAAATTGGATCCAGTGACAATAAAATACATAATTTAGGCTCCCGCCCCACCGTGGGGTGCCAACTTATTGTATTAGACATAGTAAATTCTGCTAAGACGCACGTGCGCACAATTGTGGCCAGAATTGGGTACGAATGTTTCAGACAATGTGGCCTTCCAAGGTTTCGGTTTGCTAAGAATTAGGCTGCAGGTGCGGTGTGAACGGGGATGAAATATGTAGCGTATAAACTATTTATATGAAATGTAAGTGCCTTAAAGGTAAACAATTTAACTTTATTGTCTCAACACTATGGCTGTTACGTCATATTGTAAGTACATAGGTTTTAAACTGCGTTTATCATAAATGTCTTTAAACCAAAATTTATTAAAGTGAAACTTTTATTACATCGTCTCAAACTTTTTCGTCTGTGTGTTGCATGTCGCGTGACGGTCGGCCGCGGAGTAGGGATAAAGTGAAAGGCGCTCGTCAGAGCAGCCAAGGCCAATATGGCGGCGCCTATAGAAGTTTCACTTTTACCGTGGTTTCATAAAACCACACAATCCTTTTTTCTATAGCACTATCAGTCTTTAAGTTTTACCCCCTTCCAAGACACTTATGTGATCAATAAGCGATAAACATGTAAACAATAGCATCACATATCCATCGCTTCTCCCCCAGAGACACAGCTTGTACATACCAATTTAATTAAGCAATGTAAAGCGCACAAACACTAACGTACTTAATATCTGTATTGACATGGTCGCTTCAAAATGTCGGTGTTCCGGCACAGCTGTTTAATTATCAGCCGCAGTTATAGACGAGTTTCGTAGACAACTTGTTCCGCCGATCCAGTGCTTTGCCAATCTGTGGGGGCGCCTGTTTGAGCGGGGAGCGGATGGCAGTTTTCGGGTGCTTTGATTCTTCGGTAGCACTATGAAATCCCAAGATAATTATGTGCTTCGGGAATCATCGTCTATCTTCGGAAATACGATCACGCGATGATGAGATCTAATTCAGAGCTGTTGAGGTACCATTCCGTAGCCGACCACAGGCGGCAGCAGCAGGCGAAGGCACCGCGACACGACTGGTTTCTATGTATTTCTATGAAATACCTTTCGTAGCTGACGACACGTCGGTTTCATAGAAATACATAGAAACCAATCGTGTATATAACTATGGAAGTACATTATGGGATCTTTTTTGTGTAAGCGTATATACCTTTTCTTATTTATTTGCAACACAGCCTCACAGCAGCCCGTATATTCAGTAAAAATCGCACCTCGAAAATTTAGATGAAGGGAGCTTGAACCAATAAATCGAAGTGAGCTGCTAAAAGTCACCCAAAGAGCAATGGAGAGGGTTATGCTTGGAGTTTCCCTTCATGATCGAATCAGAAATGAAGAGATCCGCAGGAGAACCAAGGTAACCGACATAGCCCGAAGAATTGCCAAACTGAAGTGGCAATGGGCATGGACATTGCTCGCAGAACGGATGGTCGATGGGTCCGGAAGGTTCTGGAGTGGCGACCGCGTACTGGAAGACGTAGCGTTGGAAGGCCTCCTACAAGATGGACCGATGAACTTGTGAAGGTCGCAGGAATCCGCTGGATGCGGAAAGCACAGAATCGGTCGAAGTGGTGGTGCTTGGGGGAGGCCTATGTCCAGCAGTGGACGTCTTTCGGCTGAAATAATGAGCTGCCATTCTATTTGATGCTAGGGATTGTAATTAAGCAACGGAAAAATTAAGAAGTAGGTTGAAAAGCCTTCTGTTAGAGAAAGCCTATTACAGCACTGACGAATTTCTGAATGATAAATTAATCTAATTCTTGTAATTGTGTTATTTCTAATTACTTTGACATTAAATTTACTAATTTTATTAAAATATTAAGAGTTGTTGACATTATTCTGTAGTACATTTTAATTTTTAAATTCTAATTTGGACTGTTAATAATAATGGATAAGTTTATAATTAATTGATTAAATGTAATAACCTACCTACTTATATTTGTACGCTGTTAAGGCAAAACATGACTGTGATATTATTTTATTGTAACATCTTGCATGCCATGTGTGTGTATACTCATGTTTTGGACAAATACATGATCTTTATCTTTCTCTCTTATCTCTTAACAAATTATTCACGGTGCGATTTTTAAAGGATAGGTTCAGCTCAGATCACGGAGCAGCTCGTAATAAGTAGAGCTGCATCACACCCACATTTCGCCAAATATGTTTGCAGAAGTTGTGTCTTACTTTTTTTTTCCTCGGTGATATCGTCATGGATACCCTCCGTGTTCGGAGAACGGAGGGTTATGTCGGACTCCTATGGACTGAAAACCCACTGTTTCCTACAACTACCATGAGTCGGGGGCCCGGGAGATACTTGTACATTCGCCGCACCCCCGAGTTGTGTCTTACCTGGGAATAGAAACCACTCTCAGATGTCAGGTTTGCGATCAATAGACTAACGAGTCAGTCTTGTATTTAGTATCAGTTACAATTTGTCAATAATAATAAAATTCGTAAGTTAACCGCCACGCCGCCGCCGCCCGACGGGTTAAGCGTGAAAGTTGGACAAAGATACGAACTTACCTAATAATATACATAACGTACACAAGTGTATTATTTATTTATTCCACTATTCCAGTTGTTTACAACTCATTCTAATAATCTCATGTTATGTCAAACTGTGCAGGGTGTGTGCCAGTGCGAGCGGTAAGCGGGTAATACTTCATTTCCGTACTGTAGAAATGCGACGCTAAATCTTCTTTTGCCAATATTGCAGTACCTTCAACCATTCAGGGTTTAGCGTCATTTCATAACCTTTCAACTGTCATTAACGAGACATAATAGAATTTTAATTGTTATCCACCTCAATGAGGCGTCGTAACAGATGATGAGATAAGTAAATTCTACTTGCTTATTATGATTACATTTTGCTAAGTAATAACTACCGCACGGGTCGATCGATCAGGTAAAGCTATTGGTCCGCGGATGGGTGACCGTCTTTTCATACCAAAACCCCTCCGTACCTCGGAAAGCACGTTAAGCCGTTGGTCCCGGCTGTCATTTGTAGATCTTTGACGGTTGTTACGGGTAAGTTAGAAGACCAAAAGTCTAACAACCAGTCTTACTAAGGGGTATCGTGTTGCCTAGTAACTAGGTTGTGGAGGTCAGATAGGCAGTCGCTCCATGTAAAATACTGGTATTCAGCTGCATTCAGTTAGACTGGAAGCCAACCCCAATATAGTTGGGAAAAGGCTAGGCAGATGATGACTGGCATTTTAGTTCAGGCTTAATTTTCAAAAATATTTCTTCATAACTTTTCCAAATCACAACTTTAGTTTATGTTTTCTACTAAACCACAAATAAACATCTATTATTATAGTAAAATAATAATATATTTATTAACCTTTATCTGTGTCATAAACAATGCCAAATTAAATCGATTGTGAATCGATATCAAAACCACATTTTTTTATGTGTATCTACTTTCCTCTCGTTTTCCTGCAATAGGTAGGAGTGATTTCGTGAAAAGGGACGGAAGTGTATTACAGGAAGCTAGGGAAGCGCGTGCTATTTAATTTGATCAATGAGCGCGCGCAGTGCTAGAGTTGGCCGTCAGAAATGACCTTGTCGAGGCCCCGCCCCTTTAATGTTGCTTATTACCAAGGTGAGATGTCAGATTTTACGCATCATATGCGATTACCAATAGGCTCGCTCATTTTTTTAGGGTTCCGTACCACAAAAGGAAAAAACGGAACCCTTATAGGATCACTCGTGCGTCTGTCTGCCTGTCTGTCTATCACAGTCAATTTGCTCCGAATCTAATGGCCGGATTTAAAATTTGGTACACATATGTATTTATGTGACCCAAACACGGACGTGTAACGTAAATAAATGAATTTTGAATGTAGGGGTCACTTTGGGGGCGAATGAGAAAATTAAAAAAACATACCCGTGTGACATATCTGATGAAACGGCTTCTTGCGAGGTTCTCAATTAATTCTTTTTATAATTTTAAAATAAATTATTTTAAACATATTTAAGAAAATTGATGAAAATTGACTGAAAAATCTATAAGAAATCTATGGTCTTAAAATAGCAGGGTAAGTCACTCAATCTTGTGCGTATAAACTTACATTTGCAGTTGGAATGTATGGGGGAACATGTTTTCTAACTACAATGTTAAGTTTGTTCTTGGGATAAATTCATTCAAACTACGGAACCCTTCATTATGCGTGGTCCAAAAAAAAAAAAAAAAAAACCCACGTACGTATGTACGTGGGTTTTTTTTTTTGTTTTATCCTTTTTAGAAATCGATACCCATCACATCAGTTTTGCTTTTAACCCTGTAATTCCGTCTAATACTTTCCTATCGCTTCAACACTAACCCCGCCCCACCGTCTCCTGGTCTGACCGCACAGCTATAAATCCCGACACAATATTTCGATGTCGCTCCCCATCGAACTTTCAACATGGACACGGTGCGTACGTCACATAAAACCCTTGTTTATTACGATGTTTTATTAAATTTATATCGACACTATACGGTTTAGTTGTTGTTTTAGGTTATAGTGGAGGGAATTTTAGATTGTTTTATCAATAAAATTGGTTTTTGGACTTATTTGGGATAAGTAGGTTCCTACTATAGATAGGTACCTAGTTCTTACTGTCGTGTTCACACATTATATTGAAAATTCATTTTATTTATTCATAAAGATGTTTCAATTGTTATCAGTTACAAGAGTTAGCTTTTGAGCGCATGACAAGTTAGTTAAAAAAAAGGCAGTCATGGGGACGTGCCGACAGAAGTGAAAACTAAAAACTGGTTTTAACGCCATCTATATTCTATAATAGAGCACTACGGCGCGCGGTGACACGAATCCATAAGTTTACCTACCCAAAATCGCACAACGTGCTTAAAAAAATTTCACTTCCAGAAGAAATTAAAAAGCAGAAAGACTAAAAAGCGACTATTTTGAACAACTTTCTATTTTGACAAATAAAAATTTAATTACAAGATAGCATCCGTTTTAATTATCTCTTTCAAAGAATTCGTGAAAAAATTCTCAAAACTGATAGGCCTCTGTTAATTGTGTCTATTTCATAAAAATACAACAAGTTTCTTTTGTTAGTTCTACCTACCCTTCTCTACAAAGCTACAGTATCTCACAAATAGCCAGCCAGTTGATAATACAGGGTGTAAAATTACAAAAACCAAGATAACCGGGGGTAATTTATCATAATGACGTCTGTATTTTTTTAGCTCAACAGCGCCCCCTAACGGCGACCCCGTACTAAATCACGACCAAGAGACAAGAATTATCATGTAACTCAAGATAATAAGAAATATAACCGTAGCATTTTTTATATTTATTTATGCCTCTGATAGCGTGTGATAGCGCATTTTTTTAAGATCAGTAGGAAGTGTTGGTGAAGTCCTGAAATTCCTATGTTCTTGTTTTACCTTGTAATAATTGTATAAAATGATAACTTTTTCATTTTATTATTTTATTTAAAATTCTTGCACACAATAAGGTACAAAGGCGGACTTAATGCCTTATTTATTAGGCATTCTCTACCTAGTTAACTAAAGGTGGTGAAGAGATAAGGTGGCAGGTGCTCTGTTTAAGAGGAGTTAATAATAATAAAACATATTAAAAAGATAACATTATGAATTATAAATAAAATTGGTACATAAGTACATAAATAGGTTATAAACTTATGATAAATATACATACATATTTACTATAATATACAGAGTTATTGGTTAAATGACAGAAATCTATTAAGGAGATGTAGGATAGGTCATTTTTATCCAAATGATCCCTTTTGACTCCTATACAAATGTCAACAATTTTCGAGTCATTTGACATTTAAGATTTTTATTTCATTCATTTTAAAGTATAAAATGTCATATTACTCGAAAATGGTTGACATTGGTATAGGGGTCATCAGGTCTGGTTGCAAATTATCTCTCATACATCCCCTTAACGAATTGCCGACGTATAACCAATAACCCTGTTTACCTACTAAAGAGGTAATCGAGATGACTCTACGCTATTTATTTTGAAAATAGCTGCAATTTCCGCTAAAATGCATACCGACTGATAGCCGTCCTGATATAAAGAGGAAGCGCATTCCAGAGAAAAATGGACTGAATATGAAATGAAGAATAAACAAAGTCATAAGAATGAGAAGGACAGAGTAGGAGAAGATTGTTGGAAGAACGCAGATTAAAACGCGGCGCGCGCGTTACGCTAACATTAAAATCACTTACGTAAACGAAGTAAAAGAGTATGTGAGGATCGTAGCACGTGGTGTTCTGTAATTTCTACCTACCCCCATTGGAAAAGGCGTTACTTTGTGTATATGTGTTCAACATCATAAATATTTTCTTCAATCTCTTATTTTTTGTTTTTCTATCTGAAATTTCTCAGTAGCAGCTCGGAGTCTGGATTTGTGCCCGGTTGATGGCAATAGGCTCGATCCCTATTACATGGGACTTAAACGTAACTGGCGAAATGTGGGTGTACCTGTTACAAGGACACCTCTGCCCAACCCTTCGGGGAAACAAGGCGTGATGTCATGTATGTATGTGTTATGTTATCTCTTATTATTCAATGTTACCTTTGGACATTGACTCGGCACTCGGCCCGGCCACGCGCGGCCCAGTTAAAATAATGATTTGGTTGCATCTCGCACGCATAGAACACAAAGAGTTTATATAATAGTGTGTGTAAAGAAATAGTAGTACATAAGCTTTAACGTTAATAAATTACATTTGAATTTTAAATTCTTGTCTAATTACTCCTCACTGTGGCCAAGACACCTTTAGCCATCTCTGATCAGTCTCGTTAGTCTGCGGGACTTGTAGTGAGTGTACCCTTTCCGAACCTGGAAGTCCTGTCTACTATCCGTTTGTAACCTTAGGTCGCATGGTGCAGACATCCTGAACTTATTTATATATATTTATTTGTCACACGTAGGGCTTAGAGTCGTAGGGACTGTTAGGCTTATAGGTCTTAGCAACTTTCTTTAACTTATCATATATGTCGGATCCGGTCATTAGTACGGACACGAAACGAAACGCAAGCGCGCCGCTGGCGACAGGACGTGATCTACCCACACCTAAAGCGCGCGTTTCTACAGAGTCGTGATGTTATAAGGCCACGGCGCGGGGGGATTCAGCTCTGATCGCATTTGAGTCAAGACGTCGCGGAACTGTTCTCGATTCGTGGTGCTCAGTTATTGTGTTGGTTGTAATTTGTGATCATTGTGTTAATTGCTGATTTTAATAAACGCCGTCGCACCCAGTGTGTGTATAATTTAGCTAGTGTGATTAATTTGATAGTAAATTATAATGTGATCTGAACTGCAAACTGTTTTTCTATTGCGCATTAATCAACACTACCCACAGTAGTTAAAATATCGCTGATAATAATGAAGAAGTCACATACCCGTCTCCCACATATATTTTCAAGTATTGTCACACCCTTAACAGTATTGCGTCCTTTGACGTTTGTTAAGGATGGATGTACAACCTATAATGTCACTGATTTTTAATGACCTTTTTCTGTCACTAGGGACTGATGGTAAATTGTCCTTAATTCTAATCTTCTGTGTATGGGATAGCGGTCATTGTCCTTTAATGGAGCAATTATTACAGTCTGATATTATTTGTGTCAAAAGGGGGAATATTAAGTATTAATATCATCCTATTCGTAGGAAATCAGATATAAATAGTAGATCCTCTTCCCAGTTATTATCACGAAATTAACGTCATTAGTAAAGGTAATTATCATTGAATTGATTGTCATACAATATTGATGTTCGAATTAATCGCATTACTGAATTATGGTATACATTTATCTCGTGTCGAAGTGTGGACCTGCTGTAATTATGTAATGTCTGTGTGTGTTAGGAGTGAGGCGTATTTATCCTAACAGATAGAAATAACAGATATTTAAAAATAACAAGTAATAATTGTTCCTAACAATATAACTTATCTGTTACTTAAAATAATAGACTCACACAGACTGTTACCACGGCTGTTACTTACATACACACACAAAGGAAGGAATATTGCAAGGTTATCAATTTCTCTCTGAAATGACCCTTTTTTAAAAGAGAAACCTATTATTTACTCCAAAATATGTTTACTTTTCACTCTTACTAAAGCGGTTAAACTTCGATAAAAAGAGAAGCACTTAGTATTTATTATCCCGTTGATGTTCTTACAAGAACAAACATCTACGAAAAAAAGACTCCTGAATTAGGTCGTGTTACCTGTTACTGACCTGTGACCATTATAAAGAAAAATTAAAACGAAAAGAAATAAAGAAGATATTCAATTGAGATTTAAATACGTATTCATCGTCCGTACAAAAATAACAGGCTGTTATTTAATAACAGATATTTGGATCTGTTATTTTTGTGTAACAGTAACAGTGATAACAGATATCGTGTTTAACCTGTTACAATCCATCTCTAGTGTGTGTGTTACTTCCATGTATTGGTATGTTATTAAGTATGTGGATAGGTAAATACTTGGCAGGATGTGTTTAGGATAAGTATTTTTAGTTAGCTTCCATTTGCACTACTTATAGAACTAAAATCATTAGCATATATACTAAAGTTTTAATATCATCATGATCTCAGAAAATTAAAATATTCTAACTCGGGCAGACCTTTGATCACAGCAAGTCATTTATAATTTTTTAAAGACTTCATAAGCGAAGATTCACAATTTCAATTCTTAAACTTTTAATTTAAGCTGGCGGCAATCCGACAAAATGAAGAAGGTAGTTAGTTATAAAAATGTTACCAGAAAAGGAGCGGTTTATCGAAGTCGGTCGTGTAATAGGGCGACAAGTCAACTATTATGAGAAACTGTTGCGTGGAGACGAGAATAAATATGTTTTAATATGGATAAGATTAAAATTAGGTACCTACGTCGTGTGGTTTGAATGAACCAATCATAATTTAACGAGAGTGTAATAAGTGGAGGCTACAACGAAGTAACTATGAAATACATAAGCATAAACTACCCTTAATCTGTTAGATGATTTGTACGTAATAGGTATGTGGCGACATCTATAACACCACATGGGAACTAGGCATCAAAGACTTGACGTCACACAAATCCTACATCACGCAAGCAAGGTTTTCCGCGCGATCGTTATATATATAACTTCCCGACATCAATCGTCGGGCAGTTGCCCACGATTCAGATCGACGATCAACGATTCAGACGATCAGAGGATTTGAGAAATTTATACCCTGTTCCTCATATCTCTGTGGGTATTATTTAAAAACAACCGACCTCCAAAAAAAAAACACTACAAAGTGAAAAATAACTTTAATTTCGGAAGTCGGTGTCTTGGGTTTTGTATTTTCGTTTTTTGCCACTGACTTCCGAAATTAAAGTTATTTTTCACTTTGTAGTGTTTTTTTTTGGAGGTCGGTTGTTTTTTTTGTAAAAAGTTTTTATTTTTCACTTTTTAGTTGTGGTACCTACCCCACACACATTCGAATACCACTACCTGCTACCAGTGACAGAAACTTATCATATCATCTACATACTAAGTGGGAAAAAAATACGTATTTTGTAGCTAACTCAAAAACTATCAAAGCAAAGTTAATAAAATTTATATGGGATCAATTCAAGAGCACACCCTTTCAAAAAAAAAAAGAACTTTCAAAATCGGTCCACAATTGACGGAGAAATCGGTGGACATACATAAAAAAAAAACAAACATACGCGACGAACATATAACCTCCTCCTTTTTGGAAGTCGGTTAAAAAAGAGCTTCTTTTTTTTGTGTGGTAATTTATCAAATAACTTCTCGCGGAGCGGAAGGGCGTGTCAGACTCTTACTGACTAAAACCCACCCGTGTTCCTTCAGTTGTCTGTATGTTGCCAGGGGCCACAGTATCCCTTTCGGACTTTCCTGCGATCCCGGCAGGCATCGGCCCTAGCGGACCCCGTCAGTGATGCTGACATCTCTATGAGGCGCGCGTGGAACACAACGCGCCGTCGACCCGGGCCTGGTATCGGACGGCGAGCTACCCATTGCTCACCGTCCGCAAGCCCGCGCCTATGGTGGCCGGGAATCGGTATATACAAAGAGCTGTGACTGTTATTAGGGTACTCACAGGCCCAAAAGCATGAGAATCGAACCTCTTTTTCTCCAATTCAAGTATTATTTTGAAGTTGAATTGGGTTTTTACATAATATAATCACGTCTGTACTCCCAAGAGCGTAAGGCAGAGGTGTACCTACAGTAGGTACAGACGCCAGCACATCAAGCTACTACAATCTGTCAAATTTATTTAATAGATTTTCAACTTTATCGCTGATGTCTAAGGTTCAAAGTTGATTGGGAAAATTTGTCAGTTTTGGGTAGCTTGATGTGCTGGCGTCTGTACACCCATATCTCGCCAGTTTTGTATAAAAGATGGTGTTTGGTATTTTATAATTATATTGGATTAACAAAAAACTCTAGCACTACTGGGAACTCAATTTGACGTGAAGCCACTTCAAGACTTTTTTTATTACCAATACAACGAATGGTTGCAAGAGTTATAGCAAATCTGCATTGTATTTCCCCTAACAAGTAAAACAACGTCATATCCAAATTACTTTCGTAGTACCTCCATCCTCTTACCGAGAGGTTCTTCATTACACCTCCGCGTAGACGAGGTAATTGCAGGGCCGACACACGCGAGCATAACCTCTTAATTTATTGAACGAAACTAATGAAATTCCTGAGCAAAGTTTATTGCTAGAGACAGCCCTGTTTCGCGCTAACAATTTTGGCCTCTCCTCTCCAAGGGGCTGAAGTGCTCTAATCGTTTCTTTAATTATTTCTGAATTAATGTTTAGTCTCGTCTTGTAGCGTTAATTTTGTAAAATATCTAGATATTTGTGTATTTAAGTCTATTTATTCTTCTTGACAAAGGGCCGAGTTCTCACTTTGTATTTTGTGTTTATAAATACAAAGTTGCTAAAAGGCTCTATTTCGATCTTTTAAACTGCAATTTATTTAGCTTATTAATCGCTTCTATAAAATACTGTTTATTATCAATCTGCATATTACAAACTTAATTCTTATTAGTTTCTAATTGGGTATGGTATCTAAATAAATTTAATCAGGAATAATAAATTCTCAAGTTGATGACTTACCTGTAACATAACACATGCATATTGCACCAGTAAGTAATATCTTCTTTACGACTGTAGTTCAGTCGAAACTAATATAACTCAAACATAACCTATGTTCCGTAGATCATAGTTTCCCAACTTTTTTAATGACGGACCCTTGAAACATTAAAACATATAGTCACTGAAAGAAAAAATTTAAACGGTAATTACAGTCATCGTATGTCGTTTAACGTTATTTTGAACTTTGTCTGAAAACGATCTTGAATTAACCTTCGGACCCCCAGGGGTCTACGAACAGAGCGGTGGAGGTCTGCCCGGCTTGGGTGGAGCATCACCGTGTCCTCGTGGAGGCGATCGGCGGCGGTGATTGCCTGGTTCAGGCCATGGTACGGAGCGAAAGGAAATGGAAGGCCGTCATCTCCTTCTGCGAAGCGGTAATGCTTGCGAAGGAGGAGGTGGAACGCGTGAGGGAGAGGCAAACTTAGCGCCCTCACGCCCCTAACCGCCGCAGGAGGAGACGCCCTGAGCGTCAGGAATCGCGAGCCGATTTCCGGCCACCGTAGGTGCGGGCTTTCGGACGGTGAGCAATGGGTAGGTCGCCGTCCGATAAGGACCAGGCTCGGGTCGACGGCGCGTAGTGTTCCACGCGCGCCTCAAAGAGATGTTAGCAGAATTGACGGGGTCCGCTAGGGCCGATGCCTGCCGGGGGTGCGAAGAAAACCGATAGGGAAATCGTGGCCCCCGGCAACAGGGCAACCGAAGGAACACGGGTGGGTTTTAGTCAGCAAGAGTCTGACACGCCCTCCCGCTCCGCTCAGAGCGGGAGAAGTTATTTGATAATTACCCACCCAAAAAAAGGGGTCCACGAACAATGTGTTGGGAAACTATGGACTAGACTCCGTACATACTCGTATATGACCTAAATAAATGAGTGCCTGTGCACCTGTGTCGTGCTCAGTATTCACGATCATTTTAAGTGGCGGTCTGTCTAATTGGCTGAACATATCAGGATTAATAGGAGTTGTAACTAGAGTACCTCTATATATGAAATTAAGGTTACGACCTTAAGTTATCTTTATGATTGATTTGGTTGTCAACGGTAAATTATAGCCTTTTCTCTAAATATACTTGTAATCTTTTTGAATGATTATTTTTCTCAAGCTTTCAAGTCGAAGACGCCGTTAAATATAAAGACCATTATTGCTTATTATGTGGTGAGTCAGTGATCAATTGTTAACATACGCAATTTTAAGCTAAAGAATATTATAATCGCTTAGCCACTTAAAACCCATTCAGTAATTTATGATTAAAATCCTAGGAATTTTTCAACAGCACTGAATGACTTAACATTCAACAACGATAAATGAATCCATTGACAAAACAAATCTAAATTAAAAACAGAGGCTGCAATTTAAAAAGAGGGTCTTCAATATTTTAATTTTCAATGAATCAATTAATTTGATCCGAAGTATCTTAGCAACTTTTGCACTTCTCCCCACCCAGAGTGTTGCAGTTATTTCGATTCTTAAAACGACTTATCATCAAAATTTACTGTTTGTTCCGCTGAAACTTCGAAATTTTGGGGATGTGGTCCAAGTTAAACGATTAAGACCGGTTTGTTTGATCCTAATTAAAAAATTGAGCCGTCGTGAGACGCCTGGCAGATATGAAACGTCGAAACTATTTTGTATTGAGAATGTGCATGAAAGGATGGTTTAAAGATTTATTCAAGGAAATAAATATGGCATAATCAAAAACAAAATGTTCAAATTCTTTTTAAAGAAAAAAAAATTCTTTATTTAAATTTCATTTGGATGTTGGCTGTTGGCAGTTGGCTGGTGGCTGTTGGCTGTTGGCCCCGTTGCCGTTGCCACACCATCAACTGGTCTGACTCGCCGCATTAGATGTTTCACATCAAAAATGGAAATGGTATTAGAATTGGTTCAAAATTGAAACTGCTATCTATACATCTAAAAGAAAGAAAAAAATATTTATTTGGACACAGCTCGTGAAATACAAATAACAAAATTAAAAAGTGAAAATAATGTTTTAAAAACAATAGTGTGTGCCTCACGACTGCCAGACAGATGCTGTCTGACGCTGGTTTTCTAATGAACCCTTAAGAACAAGTGACGGAGACTACATACAGTTTCAACATACCTAATACATAATTTGTATACTTAAAAACTAAATAAATAAATAAGCACGTAATCAAATATAATTCCAAAAACAAAAAACATACGAAAACAACAAGAAGTGGATCTAAGAGAAACTAACACTAACTGGACAGTATTTGAACTCATAACATGGCGTGTTTCTGATGTAACCAGTTGTTGTTTGGCCTCAATTAATGACTCTTTTCTAAATACACAATTTTTCTGCACACTTAACACGAAATATCTTACGCTTCTGCGCTGAACATGGTCTGCATATAACGTAGTAGGAAATCTATATCTATATCTTGACATAATTATAAATAAACCAGCTGTTTCCTGTGACTTCGTCTGCGATCTAGGATGAAAAGTAGCCTATGTCCTTTTCCAGTTCATAGTCTACCCATGTGCTAAATAACATTCAAATTCGATCAGCCGTTTTAGCGTGAAAGCCTAACAAACAAACCAACAAACAAACTCAATTTCCCATTTATAATATTAGTCAGGATAGTGACGAAGTCAAAACTGTACATTGAATATTTTTGAAAAAGTTTTTACTTAAACTTAACTACCCTATTTATAACTCGCTAAAATCTCATGACTTGTCACAAATATCAGCCATATTCCCCCCTCAGTTACTCGGTATTTCGCTTAGACATGATTGTTAAGAAGAAATTTTAATTAAGCTTACATTTCTAAATTTTCTTCAGCGTTTAATAACGTCTGTGACGATTCAGTTTGTCTCACACAATTATCATATGAAATGTGATTGTTACACGTTTATTATTAAGTAAGTTCTGTAAGTTGTTAGTCTTGTGTAGTTAAATATATGTATATGTAGGTGCAGTCACGTGTAGAAAGATTAATATGAGTACATGTGTGGGATAGAGTGATCGTTTTATTTTTGAAGTGAAAATTTCTTTAGGCGCGTTGGGCATTTTTTGACATGGAAAAAAACAATTGCACTCGCAACACTGTTACCGTTACCGTTACCGACACCTCATTAAAATACACACGTTTGTTCAAGTTTTCACTTCTGTCGGCACTCCCGGAGTGCCACTGTTTTTGTTGTTGTTTCAGTGTTCGTCTACCTATTGACGTGTAAAAGTATTTTTACAAATCTACTTACAGAATACATTTTTTATTTATCATTATCATTTACCTAATTAAATTAACGATAAAGTTTAGTAAAGATAACTCCTTTCTAACATAATGCAGTCATAGAGATGATCGAGAAATTAACTAAATTTATTTACAGAATCAACATAAAATGGTCCCACTGCTGGGACTCAGGCCTCCGCTCTGGAAGATGAGTGTGCCATTTTCCATCCATGGCTACGGATGGAAAATGGAATACTCAACCTCCAGAGCCCACGCGTGGGCCCAATGTTGGTTGGTGGCTGTCACATGTCTACGATTTTTTGGTTCCAGGACATTATTTATTTATTTAACTATTTATGTACCTACACTCATATATACACAGACAAGACAAAAGGAACAGAAAAATACGTACAAAGGTGATGCTTATTTCTAAAGAAATCTCTTCCAGCATACCTGCGATAGGACAGGGGATAAAAACAGATGTAGACACCGTGTGTTAGAGTAGAGAGAAAGTAAAATACATAAAATCAAAACAATTCACTTAATAAAATAAAACAAATTATATGAAAATATACTTACATGCATACAAACATGCATACTTCTAAAATAAATAACACTAAGATATTCCAGTTTTCTTAAGATGTTTTTCTTCACCTTTTATAGACCAGTGGTGATAAAATGATTTTCGCAAAGTAAATTACCTACACTACTAATTATTTACACTAGGTACTAAATTAAATGACTAACTAAATATCTTTACAAATAAATATAAATACAAAAGGATACTTAGGCGTCGAAGTATGCGGACAAATACTTCGACCTCTGGAAACGTGCTTAGAAGACTGGCAGCATTGCCACGTTGAATGGCAATGCTAATTCTAATCCTACACTTGAATTTTACAAAAATCTCTTAAAAGTGTTTCAAGTTACAGGAACTACAGTGATAGATGACTGAAAAATGAGACGGTAATTAGTCAGCAATCTATCACAATCAACGTTAATTTGAGAAGCGGGTTCAAACTCTCTTTCAATTAAATGTTCAACATTTTTTGAAGAGAGTTTTTCGCTTTAGTAAGCTTTTTTTTTGGCTCGAAGGAAGGTTTATTACTTGAGAAAATTCGATAATTCTATCGGTATTTTTAATTCGTTGTTGACTTTATTAATTGGTCTGCGGTTTGGTTAAATTAATACCTTGTTTAAAATAGATTGCTGAAGAACTGTTATAATTGGTAAGTCTGTGCTTGTATTTGATATGTTGAAAATTGCTACATTTAAATTTTAAATGATGTGGTACCTATTAAAACTATCGTTAATTTACCGATTATACCTAAGGCACATTTTCTATTATAATATTTTAATCGAATAAATTAGATTTTCAATCGTTGTTAGTTTGATACATAAAATATCTAAAATACAACGACTATAGAATAGAATGTTTCTTCACCAGAAAATTCAAAACTGTATGTACCGAAATTTTCAATCGCTATGTCTAAATTGAATACTTTCACGCTAAAACAAACACTAGCTACACCCCTTCTAAGTATATTTACATTTACTTTGCAAAATCCAAAAAAAATACATGCGTCAACGTTTCACAATTTTCTGCCCTAGACCGAATCTAAACAAAGACCAATCCGATAGATAACAATAGTCGGTGCATTCACCAGACTTGTCTAGACCAATTTCTTCACGTAAATAAGTCTAATATTTTTGTCCTGTTGAGCCTTACTGAAGAAAATGACAAAATGTCTTCGATTGGAAAAGTAGATGACAGGTTTTTGGATGTGTCGACGTTCATTTGTTTTTGGTCATATTGTAGCAAAAATAATGATTTGACTGAAACTGAAAACTCATCGCGGGCGACGGTTACTCGTGAATTGTGAATTGATAGAGTGAAATCAGGCGACCATCTTTGAAGCAATTCACGTATTTTTAGAACGAAGTTATTTAATGCGACTTATAAACTTTCAGAAATAGTCACGCTAAAAAGTGTTAATACTTGCGACTGTCTTCTTCTAATTCAAAGAGAAAGAAAGAGAGCGAGAGAGAGAACGACGGCAGAAAAAAACAAAAGAAAAGATTAGTGATTACAGTGTCGTGGGATCAAATTTATTATAATTACCTACACTAAAAAGAGACAGAGACACAAAACACACAGAGAGAGAGAGAGAAAGTGTGAATTTGGTCAAAATTTTTGTTTTATTTTAAATCATACGTGAGAAAGAACTTCGTTCCTGACGGGGATCCCCCGACCGCACACGTTTTTTAAGAACGTTAGTCTCAGTTCTAATTTCTCAAAAAATATATTGGGTTTTTGACATTCATTTATCGCTAAGACGGGATTGCTACTAGATTTTAAACGGGAATTGGCCTTCTGTTGTCACGATACAGTGACACTCTCTAAGGGGTATTGCAAGAAATAAGACGTAGGTATCACTTAGGATAAGCCCTAAACCTAGACATTTTCATAAAATAATCCATCCCAAGAATATTTTTACGCAGTTGCGTGTTACGAGAAACAAGCCCATTGTACTGTTAATAGTGTATCTATTATACCTATTGTGTTGTATCTATTGAGTAGTCTAAAAATCCCTTAGTCATCTATTAGGTTTTTCAAAGCGAATATAAAAGATAGACCTCTTTTTTTCTCTAAAATTGCTGCCGGCGGAGACAATGTTTTTTTTTTACCTTGGTAACTTACCACTTTATAATCTACTCTTGAGATTATTAGCGAAAAACTGTTTTCTTTTTTCACAAAGGCGTTTAAAAGACGTTCAGTTTATTATAATTATGGCAATCACTAGCAATCTACTGCTTCAACCATCAACAGCACTCACCATTTTTCCTTCCACACTTTATGCTTTAGTACCTGGTCGACCGAGCTCTGCTCTGGTGAAAATAGAGAATGCTCATTTAATAGTATAGAATAGTTCATACTAATCCCATGTATAGTACATACTAATCCCATGTATAGTACATACTAATCCCATGTATAGTACATACTAATTCCATGCTGCCATGTCATTATTCTCATGTTGTTATTCTCATGTCATTATTCTCATGTCATTATTATCATGTCATTATTCTCATGTTATTATTCTCATGTCATTATTGTTTATTATCTTGTTCTAAACTTTGAGCGACCGAGCTCTGCTCGGGTGAAAATACGGAGAAAACAAATTTTCCCAGATATGAGACCTAGCTAGATCGATTTTTCGCCCCCGTGAATATCCCCTATATTGCAGCTTTCATTGAAATTGTTAGAGCCGTTTTCGAGAACGTGAACGTGAAATTTCTCGTTTAATAGTATAAGATTTTCTCTTTCACCGTTCTTATTTCAAACATGTCATGTCATTTGGAATCCCATGAACTATCAAAGAAAAACCAACTATCAAAAGCAAAAGAAGGTGAAGGTGCTCAATAAATAAAATGGCTCAAGCTATCAGCTACCAAGCAATTTAATAACAACGTCAACTGCATCGTCCTCTCGTCCACAGTAGTCCAAACGTTCCGGGCGGTCAAGTGACGTCGTCTAATCTGAGCAATTAATCCCCTGATTGCTCTAAATGGGGCTTTGTCCTGTGCCATCGTAGGTTATTGGGCAATACATGTGGATATGTACTAGAATGGGTACGTAGTACAAGATAAAGTTGCTCCGTTTGGTTGAAGATAGGTCAAGTAATGTTAGAAGTGAAAATGGTGGCATGGATTTTCTTTGGCTGAAAAGGAGACGTCGCCGTCGTCTGAAAGATTTTTACTAAGGTTGATTATACCCACAGTTCTGCTAGTTGTGCAGAAAATAATCTAGTAATTTTAATTTATTCCTTTGTTGCGCATCATGTAAACAGACTCGGTTAGACTGTAGAAAAAATAGAGTCGCCTGTCTCTAAAGGATGCTTTCCACCAAACGGCTACGATATTAAATCGTGTACACATTCTTTAAAGTCTATATTACCAAGCCGCGCACAGCAGCTTGATCGCGGGCGTCTTTCGCGACACGCGATCGCAGCCGAAAGTATACTGTGACGCGCGATCGGCTCCGGTCGTCTGTCGTCGTATCCGATCGGATCCTTTCGGCTGATTTTCTTCTTCTTCTAATGCCAACAATTACGTCAAATTCACACATTTTAAAAAATTTGAACACGTCAATACGGTAGGAACGAAACTATTTGACTAGGCGATGAAAAGGATACGTTCGCAAGTGACGGTATAAAACCGATCGTATGCGTCGACATCCTGTCGGACGCGATCGGTTGTCGCCGCATCCATTATTGCCATATCCTTTCCGATGCGATACGAGCCGTTTGGTGGAAATTATCCTTAACATGAGATTTTTTTTAGTTTCTATTCTAAATCTGCTTACAAAGGCTCTAAAACTAACAACATTTTCCTAAATAAAATCGAGGCAAATAGGTTTAGGCATAAAAATATAACCCTATCCACACCTAGATATCTATCCCCATTGCCCTAACTAGATAAATGGCTCCACATAGGCTAGCTATACGTAAGCAGGAGATTAAGTCCACGGGGACACGTCACGTAATGTCTGTCTGCTGTCGTGCTATGCATAAATAACGATGGTGTGTACACCAGCTAATACCCATAAACATTTAATCAATGTACGATTAATTTGATGCTAAATGTGCAGGTTAGGTAGGCTATGGTTTCAATGAGTTTACTGAAAAAATTAAGAAAAAGCTAAAAGGCAATATTCGCCTTAAATTTCCATGAATCATTTTCGGACTTTTTGGTTCAATAAGCAAACAAAATAACGGGTACAGTTATAAATTATTTAATACGCAGTAACTAAAACAAAATGAAAATAAAATGAAATTGTTTATTCTGTAAATAGGATATCGGAATCACTTTCACACGTCATATAAAAAAATATTAAAAATAAGCTAGATGAGTTCGGCGTTTCCTATCTGACTACTCTGAGAAGAAAGGCCGAAACAAACTCAGAGGTCGCAGTCTCTTTTAAAGTCCAGACATAATCTTGGTCAGGCCATATGAGGACCATGTAGATTAGTGTCTGAAAAGGTCTTTTGAGGAAAGAACCACACAGATTTGAGTGGACCTGTCCAGTCTCTTTAGTGGGCATATTTCTGCGAGCAAAGAGTAACAAAGTGAGCTACTACCTACTAAAAATCATGCTATTCCAAAACACTTCTGTCGAACGTTCTTCATAATAGCACGCTCTTGCAACAAGTTTGACGACCTAAATCCTATACTATTAAACGAGCAATATTGATATATATGTTACATATTTGTCAATAATCACGTCCTCGAAAACAGCTCTAACGATTTCGATTAAAGTTACAATATAGAGATTTACGGGGGCGAAAAATCGATCTAGCTTGGTTTCATATCTGGTAAAATTCGTTTTCTCCGTATTTTCACCCGAGCAGAGCTCGGTCGCCCAAAGTTTAGGATAAGGTGGCTATCCTAGAATAATGACATGACAGCATGGAATTAGTAAGTACCTACTATCATGGCAACATGGAAATAGTATGTAGGTACTATCTTATACTATTAAATGAGCATTCTCTATTTTCACCAGAGCAGAGCTCGGTCGCCCAGGTACTAAAATGAATATGGTCTATAATACAATGAAAAAGTAACATTTCACAGTCAATTCTGCACCACATTGAACCGATACTTCTAACGTTAGTATTTAAATAAATAATGCTAATAATACTCCGGGGGGCAATATCAAATAATATAATAAACAAATAGACGAGATACAGATATCGTTTTTGCCGAACGTGCCTATTATGTTATTGGCCGTTTTCATAGGGTGCCTCGCAAAATATAGGCTGTAGCGGAAAAAACGAACCTTAATTGAATAATTTTAAAATGAATCATTTGAATAGTTTAGCAAAAAATTTACAGTGGTACTTGTTTGTTTAGGAAAGTTAAAGAGAAGAAAGATGGTCTTAAAGAAAATAATATAAATTTTAGGGATAGTCGTAAAAATGACTAAATTCTGGTAAAAAGAGGACGTTTTTGGTAGCTTGAACATTGGTTATCAAAAAACTCATAGATCCTCCAGGATCCATGAGTTTTTTTTTTAAATAATCATATGTTGGTATGTTTTATGTTATTTTTTTGCAATAATTGTTTGACGTTTCGACAACACTCCAGTGTTGTCAAACCCAAACGATTGCTACAATTCCCAGTCATATGAAATTAGAATTTTGTTGAATGCTTGAATGAATTCAGTGGAAAATGCTTTAAAACTTATCTATTCCAAGAACGTTGCCATTAGTGTGATTTCAAATATAAGCAAATATTGACCTTCTAATACCCGCCTCAGCTCAACACTTGCAGACCGGCCGGTTTCGGAATAGGCATGTAAAAAGGCAGGGCGCAATGCATGCCAATTCGTCCGCGCTGGACACCGTCCGACATCGATGTACCGACAGCAGATTAATTTGGTAGAGTAGGATTTTTAGGAGTTTTTGGGTTTTTTGTTGGATTTATTTCTCAAAGCTTGAGTTTAAAAGTAGGAAATTGACATTCTTTAACGTCTTCGATATCTTATTCATAAAAACCTGCACTTTAAAAAAGACTTTTTCTCAATCTCATCTCGTCCTGAAATCCTAACTTATATTATAAATGCGAAAGTGAGTTTGTTTGTTACGCTTTCACGCTAAAACGGCTGTACAGATTTGAATGAAATTTGGCTTATGAGTAGATCATGACCTAGATTAGGACATATAATACTTTTTATCCCGATATTCCTACGGGATTGAGACTTATGCGGGTGAAACTGCGGGGCGCAGCTAGTAGGTTATACTTTAAACTGATCGAATATTTTTCTAAAATAAAATAGCAAAGCTATTGCTGTGTTTGCTTGAATCGATTGATTGAATCGTTTCGGTTGTAATAATTGGTATTCTCATTCTAAAATCAGTCACCGTGCATTATTTTTTTTTGTTTTTCAAACTTTCTGAATGACTGCTTTATAAACTGAAATGATAAAATACGGAGCATAGAAATCTCTTCTGACTTATATTTTCATAAATTTCAAATGAAATTCTCTATCACTTTTTGTGCAGACCGTACGTCCCGGTGTCCGGCCGTGACCGGTGTGCGAATCATACCGGAGGGCAGTTTCAATTTGCCGTAGGCTCGACCCACGCGGCTACTAACACTTTAGTGCCAGAGTGCAGACTGACTTCTAGGTATTGTCACCTTCTATGTAATATTATTGAGGGTTTCGAAATAAAATAGATTCAAACTTAATGGTAGTTGGAAAACAGCTATTGTAAGGAAGGAATACTTTGGAAGCCGAAGAAGTTTAAAAAGAAGACAAGATTTTCTTATTGGCCACCTGTTTGCTTATTAACCCTGCTTTAGACGGTGCGATTTAATTGCCGGTGGCATGTCATACAATGAAGCAAGAATAAAATTTGAACATGGAATTAATTATTTGTGGCTTCAATTTTATGATTTGTATCTTTTTTTGTTTCTTTATTTGTGTAAATCTAAATTCTTAAAACATCGTCCAATTTTTTTTTTCTCTATCACAATACTTTTTCTACAACGCATATCTAAAGTACCAAAATCAAAATTTCCATGCACATTCCATCACCATTCAGACAAATACACAGTCGAAGAATAAGAATTGAAACCAGTTTGGTCCCCAAGGTCATATATTTACAGTCTCCAAGGTCAAGGTCAAAGGGTTTAAGCTCTCAATTTATTATTGCATTCTTTTTTATCATTCCATAGCTAAGCAGTCTTAAAAAGGGTTTCATTTGAGCACTAAACTTTATGGGTGCACGATAAATGAAACCTAAGAAATAGTATTATATTAATATTCTTAAATTGTTTTTGGGTTCTAAGAATGGAAATAAATTTTTCTTATTTATATTTTTGTTTGGAGGTATTATATTTATTGAATGTAATGGTTGGTTTCATAAAGCTTGTATTTTGCATACTTCGTTCTTAAGTACCTCAGCACCAAATGGATCCCTTTGTGGTCCTTTGGAAAGTCGTATATAAGAATAGATTTCTGATGCGGATGGCCCTCACTATCTAAGGTACTCAAACTAAGACGTCTTCGGTCTTTATTAAAAAATACTTGAATCAAAACTTTTGCATGTAGGGTAGTGGAGGAAACGAATACTGGGAATTTCTTGTTACCTATATTCCGTAAGTATAATAGGTAGTTAAATAAAGGTAAACAAAATAAAAAACCACGTGACGAGACAGCTGTCAAGTAACCGCCTAATCGTAATACCTGTCACTTCAGTTGTCATGCTACGCCACACTTGTACTCTTCAATTTAGCAACGTTATAATTCGTTGACGTTTAGAGTTTGGGCTCTTTACAATAGACAGATTACAAAATATAATAATATTGTTATAAATCTAACAAAAAATAGTGCTCAAGCAGTTACATCTACGAAAAGGAGTTTAAGAATAAACAATAAATTTTAACATACATTAATAAAAGAGGAAACTATTACAAAAATCTAAAATCAATTTAATTTGGTTTTATCGTATTTTTAAACAAGAAAGTGTCATCTATAAAAACCCTTTTTATGATTTGTTTACTACCTTTATTTAATTACCTAAACATATATGGAGTTATGGTCAGAGACGAAATGCCTAATATTTCCGAAAATCCAGGTTTATATTTAAATACAAAACACAACTCACATTAATTCCCATCCTGGTCATGTACCGATCTCTTATTGCACAGAACACAAAAGGATTTAAGTTTTAAAATTCCGCGCACCAAAAACCGATTGTCACGATTTCTCTTATACGGGGCAAAAAATACTACATTTTCTGATATTCGAATATAAATTTCTGATTTACCGGTCGACCTGCAAAATTCGAGATTCAAGATTCTCTCTCAAATTGTCGCCGCGCGTGAAATTTTAAAAATATTCCCGTGAACGAAACGTATGTATTGTAAATAGAATATTTTGTATGGCATTGGCGTTGTATGATATGCATCTTACGTTTAAAATTGAGCACGCCGAAAAAGGTAAAGGCAAAACGTTGAGCGTGCAGTTTTGAAGTATCGTTAGTTAGTTTCCGTACTCTGGCTGTGACAGGAAATGTGAAGTCAATATGGATGCTGACATAAAGGGGTTAATTTTTCAGGGAGCAAAGGAAATAACTTTAAAAACTATTTTACCAACTCTTAGTCTATAAACAGGGTCAATTTAAATTATCTAGCTAAATTTTGCATACGTGATGGCCATCGATATTTAAACACGGTAAAATAAAAACATTAAAGATTTGATTGTTTTTTTTCAACAACTGCTTGTAGTGTTGTCATTTGAAGTCTGACAACTCATACAACAACAGAAAATATGATTTTTGTTGTTTCATCGTGTTTAGATAATCGTATTCATCACGTCTGTGAAGTTTACACATAAAAAAAACTATTTCTTTAAACTAATATTTCACATGACTACAGTAAAACCCTCACAAGAAAACATCAAATTAATTTATTTTTATTTTGTCATGTTTAGATATCGATTCCCGTCGTCTGCAGGGTTTAGCTAGCATTTTTTTTTAGAAACTATTTTATGAATAAATCGTCACCACTAAACTGTGGTTATTGGCAACAATTTAATAAAGTAGACCAACTTTTAACACTCTTGAGTAGATCACTTATTTTACCTAGATAATGCACTTATTTGACTTAACTCGTGATTATAATTAAAACAAAACATCCTTCATAAAAAAGTTATTGGCATCAATTTAATAAAGTAGACCAACTTTTAACACTCTTGAGTAGACCACTTACTTTACTCAGATGATCGACTTATTTGACTTAACTCATGATTATAATAAAATAAATCATCCTTAATAAAAAAAAAGCTATTGGCACCAATTTAATAGTGTAGACCAACTGTAAACACTCTTGAGTAGACCACTTATTTTACCTAAATAATCCACTTATTTGACTTAACTCGTGATTATAATCAAATAAAACATCCTTCATTAAAAATTATTTAAAAACCACATTAATAAACTAAAATATTAGCTTCAACATTAATTAATTCATGTGAGTTCACTGTCGAGAATCGCCAGTAGCATCCAAAATGCGCCTGTTGCAACGCTGGCCTGTCACAATCGATCTTCGTCGAGTCACGGTGAGATTTACGAGCGACATGATGCGTATTGCCCGTACATTTGACGTTAAAGCTGACGGGCGCGAAGTGAGCCGGCGATGTATGTCTGAAATATAGTAACTGATTGATATTCGTTGTTTGTTATGAGTAGTTTTCGTGGAGGATGATAAAGACTACGCTCAAAACAAAGGTGAAGTCGGACTATGTAAGTCAGAAATAAGTGATATTATGCAATACACTCACACAGTTAATAATAGTCGATCAACTGAGTCACACACTACTTAGAATATTTTTTGCTCATAACTTTAAAATGATGAGCTAAAACTACACATTTTGATTACATTAACATTAATGGCGTAAAATACGAAAACCATGTTCTAAAAATTGCACTCCATCAATAAAATTAGCCCACATTTCCAATACAAAGGCACTAATTTAATATAATTTTAATACGTAATCGTTATGATCATAAAAATAATCGTTATTTGATACAAAATTATAGCAGATCAATAATAATGACGGGTTCCAGGACTCAAGGGTACAAATTATGTTAATTTTTGGACCCAAGGCGGTGTAAGTTATCAAAAAAGTTTAACCGATTAGGCTAACAACTTTTTTAAGCCGTACCTACTACAGAAACGTTGTGATGTTAAAGAATTCATGCGAATTTTAAGTTGAAGTAAAATTAAATAGGAAAGTAGAACGTCTAAATTAAAAGAGTAACTTTCTGGTAAGATTGAGTGAAATAATATAAGACTTATATATATTACGAGCTAGGATACATACATTTGCCTAATACTATAGGTTGGAAAAAACGAATAGGTAGATTTGCATTTCACAGAAATTGTCATATCAACTCCACACTCACATACACAACTCCATACTCACATACACCCATACCTTATTTTGATTGTTTATAATTCTTTAGCTGTTTTAAGAGCGTTCATCCAAAAATTTAACAAAGTCGCAAATTGCTGTCAAATATTTACATGTTTTGATTAATTTGGCAATATTACTGTATGGAAATAAGAAATATGGCTAACTAACGAACTAGAATATTAATATGAATTGCAATTATAATACTGAATTTGATGTTGTAACCGTTTTAGATGTAAAAAAGGCATTTGGAAAGTTTCTAAATACTTTTTTATATTTAAAACTAAATATTCAGTGTTATAATAGTAATTATTGCATTTCATAATCAATGTTTTAGTTCACTAGTTACCTATATTTCTTATGTCCATACAGTAAATATTGCCAAATTAATCAAAACAGCGAAATATTTGACAGCTGTTTGCGACGTTGTCCACTTTCTGTATAAACGCTCTTTTAAGCATTCAGCAATACAAGTTGAGTTCCTATTTAGTTAAATACAATTTAAGTTTTGTATTTTGTTTAAAACAACTTAAGTTTTATACTTTATCTTTAATCTCATTTTAAATTTAGTTGTGTATCACAACTTAGGTCACCAAGACACAGGCACCTTTGTTGTAAAATTAATGTCACCAACAGTTACAGACAGAATTATTATGTCAAACTTAAGGTATTGTAACAATGTTAATTATTTATTTTTTTAGCTCCTAAAACTATAGTTTAAATCACCATGATAGCGACTTTATCCTAACTCTGCGCACTTTGTATAAACTGTAAACTTTTTTCACCGGACTTCATATTTTAATGTGTCGCCAAGCGTGAACGGTGCAGCTAAAATTATGTGTTAATTTGTTTACACGCTACAGTTTGACGTGTCACCGTAAATTATGGCCACATTCTGTTTTTGTAGAGTATAATTTCACGCTATTTTCTCTCTCTGTGTGAGCAGAACTTTATGTTAGTTGATAGTGGTTTAATTTTAGAACAAAGAAGAGTTAATTTTAATTGAAAGCTTAGGAAATTCATTAAATACAGTTTTAGAACTGAATTTAACGAGGAACTTCTTATTTTTAGTGACCCTAAACCTAGCTTAGGGAAACACTTAACACACCTCAGAAATCGGTCAATAAGAACACCAGCGCTAGGTGTCATAATGATCCGCCGTGGGATCTGGAGGCAAAGGTCCTCGTGCACATCTGGGAGTGGCGCGAGAAGGCGAAACGCCGGGGCTTAACTCCGCTGCAACGAGAAATCACGGCACAACGGACAGAGCTCCGGCGGTATCTCATGGCGTTATGGAGAGTGCGATTGTCGCAACCCAGCGTTGGGCACGCCACAATTGCGGCGATAAGTCCCCTCTTTGAGGAGTGGCTAGAGAGGCGCCATGGCGTCCTCACCTTGCGCCTGACGCAGGTCCTCACCGGACACGGCTGCTTCGGGAGGTTCTTGTTCAGGATAAGGCGGGAGGAAACGCCTGGGTGTCACCATTGTGTGGATCGCCCGGAGAACATGGTGGAGCATACGGTGGAGGTCTGCCCGGCTTGGGCGGAGCATCGCCGTGTCCTCGTGGAGGCGGTCGGCGGCGGTGATCTCTCGCGTCCGGCCCTGGTTCAGCCATGGTACGGAGCGTGAGAAAATGGGAGGCCAGCACCTCCTTCTGCGAAGCAGTAATACTCGCGAAGGAGGAGGCGGAACGCGTGAAGGAGAGGCAAATTTCGCGCCCTCACGCTCCTAACTGCCGCAGGAGGTGACACACTGGGCGTCTGGAATCACAGACTGATTTCCGACCATCGTAGACGCGGGCTTGCGGACGGTGAGCAATAGGTAGCTCGCCGTCCGATAAGGACCAGGCCGAGGAGGCGTTGTGTTCCACGCGCGCCTCAAAGAGATGTCAGCAGAATTGATGGGGTCCGCTAGGGCCGATGCCTGCCGGGGTTGCGAAGAAAACCGAAAGGGAGATCGTGGCCCCTGGCAACAGGGCAACCGAAGGAACACGGGTGGGTTTTAGTCAGTAAGAGTCTGACACGTCCTCCCGCTCCGCCTAGAGCGGGAGGAGTTATTTAATAATTTCCCACACAAAAATAAATAAAAAGGTTTCATAATGATATCCTAGTAATTCATCAAAATGTAAAATACTAATTTGTTTCATTTTGACAGTTTAACAACATTGATTGCGTTATTTACGTTGTTGAGCAGATTTTTTCCCAACTTATGAAGCAAATCGAAACAGATTGTGTTGTATTACGCAATTAGGGTACATGTTAGACTAGAAGCCCACCCCAAAATAGTTGGGAAAGAGTTAGGCAGATTGAGTAATGTATCAAAATTCTTTCAGTCTGGACCATTCCGTTTTTGTTAGTAATCTATTACTATTTGCTTTTAGAAGCAAATACTCTCGTATTTACTACTGCCAATTTTAATTTTGCCTAAGGGAAATTTTAATTTGGCAAGTTTTCATTTCTTGTACACATTAATATAATGTTTGGCTATTCAAACAATGCAACACTCGTAACACGAACAATATAGTTATTCAATATTGTAAGGTAAGGCACACAATAGTTGCTCGCCCCGGGACATTTTGTACAACATTTGTAACTGGGGCGTTGTAGCCACAAGTTTCTTTATGGCTAGTTTGTCTGTTTGATGTTGAAATGTTTTATTTTGTTTGGTTAGGGGCGTGTTTTTTTTTTTGAACTCTTGTGTAAAAATATTTTATGGTATCTATTTATTGAATGAGCATCCTGTACCGTTTGCCCCGCTACAAACCTTGCTGACTAGCTATTTTTTTGCGCAATAGGCCGCATGAGTCTCATAGTTGCTCGTAATAAAGAATTTAATTAATTTAATAAGCTTTTCTCTAAAATCTCTTGCCGAAGCAATAGAAGACATGAATTTTATGTTCTAATTTTAAATTGTCGTGTTCAAGTCTTCATTGATCCAAATTCAAGTCCTCATTTTCCATCAAGAGTGGGGCTTGTGGCTAAGTAACAACAGCTGCACGGGTCGATCGATCAGGTTAAGCTACGCTTGCCGCGGTTGGTCTGTGGATGGGTGACCATCTTTACATACCAAGACCCCTCCGTGCCTCGGAAAGCACGTTAAGCCGTTGGTCCCGGCTGTCATTTGTAGATCTTTGACAGTCGTTACGGGTAGTTAGAAGCCCAAAAAGTCTGACAATCAGTCGTACCAAGGGGTATCGTGTTACCTAGTAACTAGGTTGTGGAGGTCAGGTAGGCAGTCGCTCCATGTAAAATACTGGTATTCAGCTGCATCCGGTTAGACTGGAAGCCGACCCCAACATAGTTGGGAAAAGGCTAGGCAGATGATGATTTTCCATTAAGAGTAGATTCAAAACTACATCATACTCATAAATAAAACAAACAATTGCCCATCGCACAAACCCCAAGCAAAGCAGTAACTCAAAACGTTAATTTCCTAAACAACTCTTACTAACGCACACTATTAATACCTGCATACACAAACCTTGCATCCCACATTCCACAGAACACTGTACCACACAATATAGATCATCACAAGGATGGTACGGGTACAAACAAGTTATTACCCATCACTTATGGGGCATAATTCAACGGATCGTCCCGTCGCGACCGTCAGCACCACCCATTAGTTTTTTCATCTATTTTAAAACTCTCTTCACTGTTGTTACTTTTTTCTTTTTTGTTCCCATAATTGTGTACATTGATAGCTTTTATGAGCTTTTTAGTTTCTATCTACGTGTAAATTATTTTAGGCTGTTGTGATGTAGCATCCTGTATAGTTTCATTGTTACAATCTTTAGTAATCTCTTGCATACTGATTGCTGATAAATAACTATCTTCGTTAGAAAAACAAGTACATGTTGAACCACGTACAATAAAGGGTTCCGTAATTGGGATGAGTTTATTCCAAAAACAAACTTAAGATTGTAGTTGAAAAACGTTCTCCCATACATCCATATACGTCACGGTCAATTCTTCAACTGCATATGTAATATAACTACAAAATGTTGTGTGATGTAACTGCAAATTAATGATTTTCGGACTTTTTTCTTTACTTGTGCTGTGAGACCTTGCTTCCTGTCAAATTTCATGATTCTAGGTCAACGGGAAGCTCCCTGTAGGTTTTTAGGGTTCCGTAGTAAACAAGGAACCCTTATAGTTTCGTCATGTCCGTCTGTCTGTCTGTCTGTCTGTCCGCGGTCTAGCTCCGAGACCCTTAGTACTAGAAAGTTGTAATTTGGCATAGGTATACATATTAATTACGTCGACAAAGTGGTAAAACAAAATTATGAAAAACATTTTTTTTTTGGGTACCTCTCATACACGTAAAGTGGTAATGTTTATTTTTTTACCCCATAGTGAGGGGTATCATTGGAAAGGTCCTTCAAAAATATTGTGAGTTTGTGAAAACCATTTTTGGATTCAGGGATTCGTTTGCGAAATATTAAGCTTTAAAGTGCAAATTTTTGTTAGAGTTAAGTGTCCCCCCCCCTACCGGCTTAATGGTTGGTTTTGGGTGTGTGAAAAAAATCACAACAGTAGTTTATCAATCAATCAATCAATCAATCAATCTTTATTTGTGAACACAGGTATTACAATAAAGGTCTTATGTATACATTTTAGTCGAGCTCTATGTCCTACCAATGAAATTGGTGTACAAATATATTAGGTTTTAGCAATAATTCTGAATTTATACAATACAAAGAAAAAGAAAAACTATCACAGCTAAGTTGGCTCTACAAGTTAACGAGTAATAATCGACCAACTTAACTTTGCAGTTGCAAAAACATGTTTTACCATACATTCCGTATGGGGGAACATATTTTTCAACTACAAAGTTAAGTTTGTTTTTGGGATAAATTCATCCCAACTACGGAACCCTTCATTGTGCGTGGTCCGGCACGCACTTGGCCGGTTTTTTTCTTTTTTGTTCCCATAATTGTGTACATTGATAGCTTTTATGAGCTTTTTAGTTTCTATCTACGTGTAAATTATTTTAGGCTGTTGTGATGCAGTATCCTGTACAGTTTTCATTGTTACAATCTTTAGTAATCTCTTGCATACTGATTGCTGATAGATAACTATCTTCGTTAGAAAAACAAGTACATGTTGAACCACGTACAATAAAGGGTTCCGTAATTGGGATGAGTTTATTCCAAAAACAAATTTAAGATTGTAGTTGAAAAATATGTTCTCCCATACATCGATATACGTCACGGTCAATTCTTCAACTGCATATGTAATATAACTACAAAATTTTGTGTGATGTAACTGCAAATTAATGATTTTCGGACTTTTTTCTTTACTTGTGCTGTGAGACCTTGCTTCCTGTCAAATTTCTCTGTAGGTTTTTATTTATTTGCGAGTATCAAAATGTGACGCATAAATTGCCGTATTTTTTATTGCGTTGACTTAGAACCTTGATTTTTTAGAGCTCCAAGGGAGTATAGACCTACGTATTTGACATTAATTTCAACTTGATACCTCCACGCGTTCCTGAGAAAAAGGGTCTTGACAGACTGACAGATGGATGGACAACGAAGTGATCCTATAAGGGTTACGTTTTTTCCTTTTGAGGTACGGAACCTTAAAAATAGTAACGCATTGATGGCAGTTGCTTTAGTTTCGTGATAGCATGCCCCTGAACATGAGTTCAAGTTCTATAATAGCTACGAAATTTTATATTTCTGTTTGAATTTATAAGATTTTCAGCTTAGATGTATGACAAAAAAAAATAACTCTGCCGATTCCCTTGTTCACAAACTAAACTAAATTTAAGTTCAGTGCATCTTTTTCTTTCTATTTCATTAAGAAAAGGACAGAAGATAAATTTTTGTTTAGTCCTGTCAAATTAATCAGCGCTTGACGTAAATTGATGTTATATTAGTAGGCAAGTTTTTAATCACGTCTAAACTTGTATGGAGTAGTGACAGGCGCTGATTAATTTGACAGGACTTAACTAAAATTTTCTTCTGTCTTTTTCTTAATGAAATAGAAAGAAAAAGTTGTACTGAACTTAAATTTAGTTTAGTTTGTGAACAAGGGAATCGGCACCAATATGAGACTAACAGAATGCAAAGAATCATGAATATGTTCTCATTTCATAATTTTTATCTTCTTTCTCTGAAGTTATTATAACCTGCCACACATTTATAATGAGGCGGTCATAACAAATCACGTTATTTCCGTGTTGATTATTTTCGAAATTTAAATTTACTGTCAACGCAGTCGGATGTCTATAGAGTGGAAATTAATGCTCCTGCGCTGCGTTAAAAAAGATTAAATTATTAGTTACGGATGACAGTTATGATGTTTTACGTCAGTTCAGTGATGCTTGGAGTTTTTGTTTGTAAATCAAAATTAGATGCGATAATTATATTATTATAATAAATTAAATGTGATTTTTGTGTAATAAGAAGTTGTTCTGTGGGGATTTAATTCTCATGGATGAAGATGTTGTTAGATAATTTGTTTTTTATAATCATCATTTAAAAATAATTATTTATTTAAATCACCTGGATAGTCAAAGTCAAATAATTTATTTCAAATAATTATTTAAGGCACTTTTGAACGTCAAAATTTAGAAAAAAATATAATTGATTCTAGTCGCCCCTTCCAAAAGGTAGTTTTCTTATGGAGAAGAATGGGCAAGAAACTCCACCGTTACTCTATTAAAATGTTTTACAATATTTCGTACAGGTACATTAGTTAAGTAAGTATATGTGAAGACGATGTATCTAGAATAAAATTACTATAACACAATAGGTAAAAATAATTAAAAATGAAGCAACAACAGATAAATTATTTATGTGATAGATACATAGTGCTCACATATTTACAACAACGGATAGAAAACGAATTGGGTTATAAACCCCTGTGTTCATGATAGGAAATGAACCAACATCAAAATCATGCGGTTATGTTTGAAACAATACAAAATTTACGTTTCCGATAAATGCATAAAAAATGTGCGATTTAAAAATTTAATCGCGATCCGAATAAAAATCAAAGAGAATGGGTAAAAAAGCCGTATAAAAAATAGGTAGGCTTAACCCTTCAACTGGCGGGGCGGGTCGAAACGACACAGGTAATTAGTGAACTGGTTGCGACAATTTGTCACGACTATATACGTACATGTGAGTTGCTTTTTTGTTGTTTTTCCGCTGTTGTTATTTTGGTTGGTCTATTATTTGTGTTTATATTGAGAGTTACGTGTTGTGCGGTTATCAGTTGAGTGTTCATTTATTGTTCTTTTAATAAAATGCTAACATTCCGGATAGTAGTTTGGATAGTCCGACTTTGATTTCATTCTTCAATTTATTAGGGTAGTAGGTAGGTACATTATATAAGCCTCATGGAGTTCAATGTTTTATAAAAACCTAAATTAATGGAAAAATCAAATATGTCTCATATTTTATTATAGGTTACATACATGTATGCAGCCTACAATATTCTTACCTTTATGTATTTTCTCTATTAAGTATTTTGTATGTACTTAAATAAATATATTGTGTGTATGTGTTTCTGGTGTTATGTTGAGTTATAAATAAATTAAATAAAAAAAACATTTGCTTTTAGATCATTGACAGCAGGTATTGTAACACAGTGCAGCATAATGTGGAATCGTACACAATCCGTTTTGAAAATAACCAGCGCAGTTTCCATTAAAAAATAGAAATATATCTAGCACCAAATAAAAACACTTTTAAAGCTAAAAAAGCGTTTTACACACCCAAGAAGAAATATTAAAGTAAAACTGCTATTGCACGGTTTTATTCCATTCTTAGCCGAGAAGAGAAAACTCCAATTTTGTCTCTCATTTTGTATTCGCTTTGGACTCAAATCATATTTTAGTTGTCGCCACCGGGGAGCGGGGACGCGGAGATTAATATTTTTATACAAAATATAGCCGTATTGTGAGGTTAAATTGTAATAAATATTGTGTATTGTGTGCTTATAATTGGAAAATATAAAGAAAAGGGCTAATGTAGGCTTAAAATGGTAATCTGAAAACAAATGTTATGTTGAAAATAAACAGAAGTTAATTGGAAAAGAAAGTACACCGAGTGCCATTAGTATACTGAAACCTTTATCGAACGAAGTGAAATTTTTTATGTAAAAAAAATCCCATTTGAGTCACCACATCACAACACACTTCACGAATTGTCGATAACTTTTTACTGAAATATTATTACAACATTTTGGAAAAAAAAAACCTAATCGCCCCTCTAGCAAAATTGCAAACGCCCCAACAGTGACAGGTTAGTTCAGTCCCCGATAAGCATTTAGCAACACTTCCTTCACCTGACATTTGCACCTTGCGTCGATGGAGGCAACATATTGAACTTTATTTTTCATTTCCGCGTCTCTGTTGATAAAAGATGTTAATGTAGTTAAGCTACAGTTTACATGTAACTTAGTTTCTTTTTCCGTAAAATAATAATAATATTTTCTGACAGGATTGTTTGCCTTGAAATTTCTGTAGTATTAGGCATGTAAGTAAAAGGACAATCTTTCTAACAGCATGGCATACGACAATAAGGAGCTGAAATGCATATGTACTGTTTAAAAATAAAATGTTTGTCGGATCCGGTCATTAGTACGGACACGAAACGAATCGCAAGCGCGCCGCTGGCGACAGGACGTGATCTACCCACACCTAAAGCGCGCGCTTCTACGGATTCGTGATGTTTTAAGGCCACGACGAGGAGGGATTCAGCCTCTGGCCGCATCGGAGTTAAGACGTCACGGAACTGTTCTCGATTCGTGGTGCTCAGTTATTGTGTTTGTTGTAATTTGTGATCATTATGTTAATTGGTGATTTCAATAAACGCCGTCGCACCCTCTGTGTGTATAATTTAGCTAGTGTGATTAATTTGATAGTCAATTATAATGAAATCTGAACTGCAAACGGTTTTTCTATTGCGTATCAACCAACACTATCCTCACTACGCCCACAGCAGTTAAAATATGCCTGAAAATAACGAGAGTCACATACCCGTTTCCGACATGTTCATAAATAAATAGTTACAAAAATAAATCTCAATATTCGTTACATTAACCAGAAAATTAAATGCAACTTTCCACTTTACAGGAGCAAAAAATTATACTTTCAACTCGAGTCGCTAGCATTTCATGGCTTGCATTGTTGCCCAGTTGAAAAATATTAATATTTTGCACCTCCTTGCTCCTTTTTGTGGGTTGACTTGACCTGTGATGTCTTGAATAGATAATATGAATGTTGCATTGTTCTTCACAAGACCATGCGTCTCAGGGCACAGGGGTTTGGGCACCTATTGTTTGCTTTTTTGTAAAGAGTGTAAAGGTTGATTTTAATAACGATATGTTTGAGGATTTAGTTAGGATGGGTCGTCCTTAACGAGGTCTATTTAGATAAACTCGCAAGTATTTTCTATTACCTACGAAATTTACCTTTATCCATTAAATAGGTTCAATATAATTTTGTAATGTATTGTCCTTGTTCTACACTTGGTCCCAGGAGATATAAAGATATCGCTTAAACTTCGGTTCTCCCCCGCCAAAACAAATGTAACGATAATAAGTAAGTGTGACAAAATATCGAAACACTCAAAAAAGTATCTGAAGCCGCGGGCAGAACGTGCCATATCACGGAAACTGATAGCAAACTCCATATCAGCAAGGAAAGTTATTAAAACGTCTACCAATATTTTATACGAGCGAAATCACCGTCTCTAAGGGTCGATGGGAAACTTTCTAAGTAATGAAACTTACGGGGGCAGAGTGGGTGCGAGAATGCAGCGTTATTATAAGTTTGTATTATGAGAAAATTGTTAAAGCAAATTAATCTGCATTCAAGAGACGGTAGATTCGCTGATCATGAAGTATTTTATAACATCGAAAAAACTGATTAAGGTCACTAAATATGCACAATGAATATGTTTATTTATTACTGTATGCAATACTTACAGCTAAAAAAAAAACAACAAAAAAGGAAACAATAATCGACAGAAAGCCAATTACAAGTCTCGCAAGCTAATTCTTCTTGTGTTCTTGACACTGAAAATTCTTGTAGTTTTGTATTTTATTAATATTGTCAATATTACTTGTGATAGGTACCTTCGTGAGATTGTCAGTAACTTCAAGGAGTTGCTGGCCTTCTTTGAGGAGCTGGGGTGGATCGAATGATTAATTTTCCCACACGTACGATTGGACGTGGAGTTGAGAACACCAAGCCCATCTTATTACTAACTATTTGTGCTTTCCTTAAAAGCATAAATTAGTTCTAATTACAAGTCAATAGAATGACGACCGAACCGCAAATAACGTTCCACCGTGTGTTTCCAACCTAAGGACGATTCGTCTCAAACTTTACGAGGGTAGAACAATAAATCAATATGTCGAATAATTGCTCCTCATCGCAGCTCCGGAAAGTCGGAATCAAAAGTTACTAATCACCCGGTCTTTATTAATAAGGCGTGGAAGAAAATATATTCAGTGAGTCGAAAGTTTTCCACGGAGTTTTAAGAGTTCTGGTCTTTGGGACCGAACGCGAAATTTACGGGTTAGAATTTAATGTTTAATAAATATTTTGTTCCGTTTCGAGTGATTGAATGGACTGATTCTTTGACGGGTTCATAATGATGCAATGTTTGGTTCAATTTGGGAAATTAATTGTTTATGGATGCGTAATTTTAGTAGGTTTTTAATGAATTGCTTTAAGTACATAATTAAATTATATTGAATACTCTCATACCTATTAACACTGTAATTTGAAAACATTGTACTGCCTCGTTGGTCTAGTGGTCGCAAGCGCTACTGCTGAGCATGAGGTCCTGGGTTCGATTCCCAGGTCGGGCAAAGTGTTATTGATTTTTTCTATCTGGAATTTCTCAGTAGCAGCTCGGAGTCAGGATTTGTGCCCGGTTGATGACAATAGGCTCGCCCCCTATTACATGGGAATTAAACATAACTGGCGAAATGTGGGTGTACCTACTACAGGTACACTTCTGCCCAACTCTTTGGGGAAACAAGGCGTGATGTTATGTTATTTGTAAAAGCCATTTATTTTTAAAAGAGTAGCCGTGGAGTTTCTTGCCGGCTCTTCTCCATAGGACCAATTGGAATAGTGCACCTAGCTTCTGACGTTTCATAAGTGCCCTTGTGGGTTTATGTGAAATAATAGTAGATTGTTATACGAGGGGCTAAAATAACCAATTCTATCGAGGTACCTTTACTCTCGAGCTTTAGCGAGGGAGTTAATGGAAACCGAGTTAGAATGGGTTTTAGCGCCGAGTTTTACAGTCTACTTTTCACTACGATTGCGAGAAAATAAAATAATCCAATACAATATTAAATAGTTTATTTAATTAAAAAAATATACAATTTGTTCAATTTGAACTTTTAAGAAAACTTTTTATCCCGGTATGCGGTAATAAAAAGCTAGTTTTACATAAGAATAAAGACTTTTTCGTTTTTGTAGGCTCGGTTATAAACAAAAAAATATTTTTTCCCCTAGAGCAAGATATGCTATTTTTTCCCCGCTCTGGTACGCTACAATGACGGACTTTTTGAGCAAGAGGAGTGAAAAATATTTTGAATTTGAATACCTACAAAGGTTTGAATATTCCCACAACACTTTTAATGAGTATAATTTCCGGGATGGTCTTCTCATTTTCAGTGTACGTTTAGCCAGGTGTTAACAACGATAGCCAACACGGAAATTTAATTCACTCAAATGATTCAAGCATTGCATTGAGAGATTTATTCGTGCATTATTATTACAGTGCATTTATCAAGCACTTGGGACGAAAACAACAACAAATCAGAGGGTTAAATAATAATAGTGCATGCGAAACAATACAACGTAGACTGCACAAGAGTGTTTAAAATTTAATAATGTGGTTCCGTATATTACAAAAGGTGCTTAATATTCTGACTGCTTCGTTCGTCTAGTGGTCGCAAGGGCTACTGCTGAGCACGAGGTCCTGGGTTAGATTCCCAGGTCAGGCAAAGTGTTATTTGCGGACGGTGAGCAATGGGTAGCTCGCCGTCCGGTAAGAACCAGACCCAGGTCGACGGCGCGTTGTGTTCCACGCGTGCCTCAAAGAGATGTCAGCAAAACTGATGCCTGCCGGGGTTGCGGGAAAGTCCGAAAAGGATATCGTGGCCTCCGGCAACATAGCAACTGAAGGAACACGGGTGGGTTGTAGTCAGTAAGAGTCTGACACGCCCTCCCGCTCCACCCAGAGCGGGAGAAGTTATTTGATAATTTCCCACCTAAAAAAACAGGCAAAGTGTTATTGGACTTTTATATATGGAATTTCTCAGTAGCAGTCCGGAGTCTGGATTTGTGCCCGGTTGATGGCAATAAGCTCGCCCCCTATTACATGGGACTTAAACATAACTGGCGAAATGTGGGTGTACTATAGATACACCTCTGTCCAACTCTTTGGGGGAACAAGGCGTGATGTTATGTTATACTCGTATACTTATCTAATATTTTAAGTCGTAATTTTGTAAGTATAAAAGAAACGCATGTCTGTACACTGCAAGGACTATTCTTGCTTGCAGTGCTCGGCCGCTATAGTATCGCTTACCTACGAAAAGAAAGGGTCGTGTGCACGGGATTTTGTTTTCAAAGTGGTTACATATGCGTTACTGCGATGGTATGCCTCAGTACATCGATGATAACAAATCAACCGATGTTTTAACTCTATAGATACTACTGGAAGAAGGGTGGTGAAGGTTGGGCGTTTTGGGGGACTGTCTTATGTAATTTTGACGTTCGAAAAGTGCTAATTCTCGGCCTAATTTGAATACTTTTGCTTTTGATTTTGGACCGCTTTACACACGATCAAAATTTATTGTACAATAGAGAACCTATATGTTGTGTTTTTCACTAATTGCTTGTTCATAATCTAAGTTTTCGTCAAATCGATAATTTAAAAAAACAGTGGCACTCCGGGAGTTCCGACAGAAGTGAAAACTTTTACTCCACGGTGTCGGTAAATTCCGTGACAGTGTCGCGAAATCAATGGTTTAGTCCCATCTCAAAAATGCCCAACGCGTCTAAAGAAGTTTTCACTTCAATAATAATAAATAAAAACTATTTATCTAAAGTAATACATAGACACAGTGGTAAATAAAAGTTATACATAATTATTTGTACAAAAGTTAAAAGGCTACAATAAAATCTATTTAACATAATATAAACCCTGTCTCTCAAACTAGGAAGCCTCAAGAGACAGTGTTCGGCCAGATGGTTGCGTAAATTAACTTTTACCCTTTAAAAGTGAAATAGTGTCTTTATTTTATTTATTTGGCTCACCAACAATTGAATACATAGATACATACATCCAATAAACTTATAGACTAGTGTACCAATTTCTTACAGGTAAGCACAATATGCATTACTTATTTGATGTTGAGTGCTTACTTAAAATTAGATGAGTTCTTATACTCACCGAACATAATAATTTTATCAACAAAATTTAAATTTAAAATCTAAAATCGAATTTAAAACAAAAATTTGAATCATTATTGAAATCACATAAAATTAAAATCAATACTAAAAATGATTTTCAAATTTTACAAATTTTTATATGTCGGATTCGGTTATTAGTACGGACACGAAACGAATCGCAAGCGCGCCACTGGTGACATCAAGAGTGATCTACCTACACCAAAACAGGCGTGATGTTTTAAGGCCATGGTGAGGAGGGCATTCAGCCTCTGGTCGCATTGGAGTCAAGACGTCGCGGAACTGTTCTCGATTCGTGGTGCTCAGTTATTGTGTTAGTTGTAATTTGTGATCATTTTGTTAATTGGTGATTTTAATAAACGCCGTCGCACCCAGTGTGTGTATAATTTAGCTACTGTGATTCATTTGATAGTAAATTATAATGTGATCTGAACTGCAAACTGTTTTTCTATTGCGCATTAACCGACACTACCCACACTACGCCCACAGTAGTTAAAATATCGCTGATAATAATGAAAGAGTCAGATACCCGTCTCCGACATATATATAATGCTTCAGAACTTACCAAGTGAGTCAGAGTGCACATCAATAAGATCACTGCAGTCGGTCTATCTATCATTACATGGTGAACAACGTGATCTGTTAATTTAACAAAAATAAAATTCTAATAATTAAAATAAACGTTTATCTTATGGGATCACAAAAGCATCATCAATACTTATATAGTTTCAGTACCACGTCAGACTAGACTAATAAAACAGTCCTGTAAACTTTCATAGTTTCTGTTCAAATCTTATAAAAGTCTCAAGTTACGGGCTCCAGACTTCATCCCCTTTATCGAGAATTTATTTGATACGCTTTAGTTAATTTGAACTACTTAAACACTTTGAAAGGAACAGGATCATTAGTTTTAACTATGTGAGTAGTAGTTTTATGTATCTAGGATAGACAACTAGTGTTAATTACAGCAATATTTTAATTTTATTTGTCTGTAATATACAATTTTTTCTAAGTGTTCGTTGCTTTTTAATCTTTATTTTTATTCAATTTAAATTCAAATTCAAATTATCAAATTTAATAATGTACTATGTAAATAACCTTAATAATACTATATAATTTTAACTTTAAGGGCTACTTCCATATAATATACTGTTTGCTTGTTTTTATTGCATGATGGTTAGGTCTCCTATAATTGAGTTAGCACATAGATTGTTGTTCTTGTCGTTATATTATAGTATGTAAGGTGTATTCTTTGTTGGAGATCCTAATAAAATAAAATAAAATAAAAATATCTTTTAGCTGATATTGGATAATCTATACATGTAATTTAATAGTAACAAAGTCAAAACTCTACAATCAATCTGCCTAGCCTTTTCCCAACTATGTTGGGGTCGGCTTCCAGTCTAACCGGATGCAGCTGAATACTATATTTTACATGGAGCGACTGCCTCCACAACCCAGTAACTAGGTAATACGATACCTCTTGGTAAGACTGATTGTCAGACTTTCGGACTTCTGACGACTCGTAACGACTGTCAAAGATCTACGAATGACAGCCGGGACCAACTGCGTAACGTGCTTTCCGAGGCACGGAGGAGTCTCGAAATGTTAAGATGGTCACCCATCCACAGACCAACCTCGGCAAGCGTAGCTTAACCTGATGGATTGAACCGTGCGGCTGTTGTTACTTAGCCACGAGCTCCTCGAAGTCAAAACTCTACATTGAGTATATTTTTTTTTTAAAGTAATTGTTATGTGGATCGAGTCTGATGTCTGGATGTATATTCCGGATTGGCGCAAAAACGGCTGAACGGTTTTGAATGTAATTTGGCACAGATCTATACTTAATATTATGAAGAGGAAAGATTTGTATTTTTGTATGTAACGAATAAACTTAAAAACTACTGGACCGATTTGAAGAATTCTTTCAGCAATGGATAGCTACATTATCAGCGAGTAACATCCTTAATATTATAAATGCGAAAGTAAGTTTGTTTGTTACGCCTTCACGCTAAAACGGCTGAACAGATTTGGATGAAATTTGGCACATATATAGATGATGCTGATGATGGAAAAGAACATAGGATACGTTTTTTTTTTCCCACGGGAACGAGACTTATGCGGGTGAAACCGCGGGGCGCAGCAGTAGGATATATTTTATCCCCGTACTCCCACGGGAACGGGAACTACGCGGGTGAAACCGCGTGACGTCCGCTAGTAATTTAGAATCTGGATTAATACATAGAGGGTACTTTTAATTCCTGCAGTACGTTCACGTGGGATATTTTCCGACTTCACGGGCAAAAGCTGGTTTTTGGTAAGACGTATTTTATTTTCTCGACGAGTGACGTATGTTTTAAGTTTGTTTATCTACTCTCATAGCGTAATATTCGAATTATAAAATTCAAAACGAGTTTATATTGACACACGTTATAAACACAATACCGAAATTTAAAAATAGAATCATATTATAACATTTTTTCTCTAACAAAAAAATACTATAAAACAATTTTTTTTTCTATTACGATACAGGGCTATTCCAAGAAGTTAATATCATCAAGGAGTTTCCATCAACTTTTGCATTGGAACGTTTAAACGGGGGACAGCAGCACCCGCTGTAGCGCGTGTGCGGTGATGTGCTGGTGCAGGCGACATTCATTTGTTTTGATGTACTGAATTTCATGGGATTTTTAAAATTTGATCTTGATCTTTAACTTTGATCTTTTATTTAGTATTAGGTTCAATCCCAATGTTAGAGAGTAGATAAAGTAGTGTATGAAACTGCACATAACTAGGTATTAAAACATTCGTGTGATACTATTAAAAACCTCGCCTACGGCTCGGTTTTTAAACACACACTCGTGTTTTGATACCCCTCATTATGCAACAGTTTCATAAACTACTATTATAATTGACTAGCTTCCGCCAGCGGCTTCGCCCGTGTGATATCTTTGTAAATTATAGCCTATGTTACTAAGTGATAATATGGCATATGCATATGTGAAGGAATTTTTAAAATCGGTCCAGTAGTTTTTGAGGTTATTCATTACAAACAAACATATAAAAAATCAAATCTTTTCTCTTTATAATATTAGTTTAGATTATTATTTATTATTCTTGAAATCATGGGGGCAGGAAACTTTGCGAAGATTGAGCATTATTTTCTCCTTTTTTGAAGGAGTTCAGTGAAATACTGACGGAAAATGGTTGATGGTCAGGTTATAATAATTCAAACGACTTTGGCAAGCTTTTGTGCACTACAGAACCCTAAAAGCGACAATCACGAGCACGGTGGTCCATAAGTCCAACAGCAACAATTCATATCATTGGCTCATTTCGTATGTACTCGCAGACAATCGTGCGAGCAATTTGTTCGTCCATTCTTTCGACGTCGAATTACTATGTACGTGAGTGTGTTGTTAAGTTGTGAACGGGTTATGAAGACATGTGCTGTTGACAGCTAGGCGTGAGCGGTCGAAAAGACCGAGCCGTAGTGGTTAGTGTTAACACGAGTGCAGGTCTTATTTTTCTTTTGTTTGCGCGGGCTTTGAGCGCGGCGACCGAATCAAGAAATTCCGTAACGAAAAAAACCTAACACCCCCCACTCCGCCTACCATGTAATGACGGTTCCCATGACAACGTGATGTTGTCATGGGAACGTAATTTTTGTTTTATGTCATCACCTCATCATCCCAAGTGTAGCGTTGACAAATAGGAAGTATGGAGGTTACAAATGCTATGCAATAGCTTTACCGCGGCAGTCCCCGAGTGCCACACTTTTTTTTTTTATTACTCGGGTCAAACAAACAGGCGATCCAACTGATGGTCAGTGGTAGATATTTTGTAATGAGCCAGAGCCATCGCAGATGAGTTGCCTTTACAAATACAAAGTTGAAATGTCTTTTGAAATGTTGGTGAAACTTTGTGAAAGTTTAGTTCATGAAAAGGCAAAGATTCCAAGTTTTCTAATGTTTAAAAATATCAATTTTTAGTACGGTTGTTTAGATATGCTAGATACCTCGTAGTTGTCGATCAAACTTTAGCATCTGTCACTTGTTATTTACGAAAATATCTATAAGTATGTATGGTGGTGCAAAAGGCCAAAAACTTGTCAAGTCATGATTTAAAAAAAATATTGAAAAATACAGTACAGGTCTGATAAACATCAAAATAAATTTTTATTTTGTGGATGGTCTTTTAAGATCGGCGCAATACTAACCTACTCTATAGTATTCCTGTTTTTTGTATTGTTCTAGCGAACGTAACTAAACCAAACGTATCCCATTTTCACGAATTCTAACCCATACAGACGGTTTAGAGTAAAAATATAAAAAGTCTAGTGTTCGTTACACGGTAGTCGAGCACAAAAACTGCAGAATTTTTTTATGCGTGCTTGGGTCTCAGGCCTTTCAGCCCAGCCTTTAGAGCCGTAAGCACACGAGTATCTATTCAGTGCTGCCAACGTTAGCGCTAGGTTGCAAGTTCGTTTTTTAAATTTTTCGACTATGCAAATGCAGAATTCTGGAACGCGTTCCTTTTTCGCGCGAAACATGTTGTCATGATTTACTTTTGTTTTTTAACGAAGTCGGTAGTTATAGGAGCAGAAGAAGGCAGTGTGCAATTTTCTTTTTTATTTCACAAAAAAAAAAATACAGAAAGTCTGCGTAAGTTTTAACGCAAACTTTTAAGAGAGGAGTTGGACAGGGTTTGTTGCCACTTACTTATTTTTAAGCTTAGTGCAATTTTTCACACTGCAAGAACGTTTACGATGTAGGAAATAGGGGTACTAAAATGAAACAAGAACTTATTACTCTGCACTTAAGTATTTTGTCTTTTATACTTACCTACTTTCTTTCAAACCGGGATCTAACAAATCCTCTCAGAGGAAGCTTATTAGAACATCATCAGACACAAAGACGAATAGATGCGTTTCTCCTATTCAAATGAATCGACTGTGCAACTCTTGAAGCGTCTCCGTAGGGATGACGACTTCAAACGTGCCTCAGTGACGTACTCAAACACGACAGATATGCACCTAATACTTTGTGCTAAAACTCATAGTGGTGCCGATTCTCTTGTACACCGAACTAAACTAACTAAACTATCACTAAAATTCCTTACTTTTGACTATGAGAATCTCAAAGCTATTCTGCAAAATAAATTCTCTAAATTTAAAAATAATTTTGACACATCTAAATCGAATTTGACAACCGCGACTCCACACGTGATACCTAACCACGTGAATCTTTTTAGAGCCGGAGGCGGGCAGGGGGGGCAGCCTCGACGTGTTTTATATGGATTTTTCACTTTTTGTGTGGAAAATAAGAAAAAATATTACCTACATGTAGAGTGTTTGGGGTTTAAGGGTATTACAAAGGGTGTCGAAATTTTCATTATTTTTGCGATTGGACGCACCGTTTTCGAGATATAAGCAAAAGAAAAAAAAATATTCAGTACTGTTTTTTCATCTGAAGTCGAGGTGTTGGTGTGAATTTTAGTTCATGAAAACCAATTTTATTCCACATGTTTTTAGTCGCGATTAAAAATAGTCATATTTAGTTAGAAAATCTAAATTTTAGGTTAAAAACGTCAAATTCAGAATAGCAAAATTGCCATTTTCACTAAACTAATATCTCAGTGCCATCTTAGTGCTGTCAAACTAAAATATAGTTAAGTTGTGTCACTTTAGTCTATTTCAGAATGGGAAATCGTCGTTTGACAGGAATAAACTAAATTTTGGTGATTTTTAGTTTAGTTTAGAGGCATTTGTGACAAGAGAATCGGCACCAGTGACTATTAATTTTGCTTCCTTGAGAAACTTGACCTAAGGTATTTTTATAAATTAATAAGGTATATAGGTTTGTTATTTATGTACATATTATTTTTAATGTTATTGGTGGCCCAGTGGTAATGGCCGCGATTTACTAGTTGTAGGTCATAGGTTCGAACCCAGACAGGCGCTTTACTTTGTGTAAATTATTTCATCACCACTGCTCTCAAAACGGTGAAGGAAAACATCGTGAGGAAACCGGCATGTCCTAGAACCAAAAATTCGAAGACATGTGACATCTACCAACCCGCACTGGGCCCGCGTGGTGGATTACGGCCTAATCCCTCTCACAGAGAGGAGGCCTGTGTTCCAGCAGTGGGAACATTATAGGCTGATGATGATGATGATGATTATTTTAATTTCCCATATAAAATATGTAAAAAATTAAGCTTGAAAAAAATAATTTGTAGGGTAAAAATAGGGATACGAGTATTTTACAATATCTATGGGTAAAGCATTTTTTTGCGTTCATTTGTGCCAAGTAACAATACTTTTATTATGTCGTCATTTGGTAAAGTTTTACTTGTTTACGTAGAGCCGGGAATTGGTAGGTACGTTGGTACCCGATCACAGTATCATGGGTTTAAAGATTCTTCTTGTATCATTGCCAAACAGCTGGGTTAACAATTTTCTAAAATAATTTTTTATAACCTTTTTTGTTGTTTTTTTATTGTAGTTGGGTTTGAGTTTTAAACTTTCTTTTACATGGTTCTTTTAAGAATCTTTATTATGTAACAGAACCTGAAAAAAGCTTGTAAACTGTTGAAAGTTCAAACAAAATGCATACTTTGTCTGGATAACGGATACATTTGTTTGAATCCTCACTCAGCACTCAGACGCGTTTCGGATGTTTTCAGTGGTGGAGACATTGCAAACTCGTGACGTCATCTGAAACAATCAGAATTCGAATGAACGAACCATACGTTTACTATAACTGTCTTAGGTAATATGGTGATAATGACAAGTAAAAGTAAGGCCGAGCACTTTATATTTTTATTTTTAGGTAGGGCATCTCATAGTTGACCTCTGAGATCATGACTACTTAACCGGGCTTTCCTGTGGGTGCCTTAAGCTACTACACTTAAAACCTCCAGCTAGGGGTTATTCAACTATGCTAATTAAAACAAGGTGAACTCTCGCTAAGGGCACCCCCTGTGGGGTACAAACCTCGGCTTAGAGCGTCAACTGGAGGTAGGACATCAAAGATGGGACGGGCTTTTTTTTTTGGGTGGGAAATTATCAAATAACTTCTCCCGCTCTGGGCGGAGCGGGAGGGCGTGTCAGACTCTTACTGACTAAAATCCACCCGTGTTCCTTCGGTTGCCCTGTTGCCGGGGCCACGATTTCCCTATTGGTTTTCTTCGAACCCCCGGCAGGCATTGGCCCTAGCGGACCCCGTCAATTCTGCTGACATCTCTTTGAGGCGCGCGTGGAACACAACGCGCCGTCGACCCGGGCTTGGTGCTTATCGGACGGCGAGCTACCCATGGGCTAGTCCGAGCATTTAGCATAGTATTACCTACTTTATAGCTTTCGGAAAGGTGTCACAATAAAAATTAAAAAAAATGGAAATTGTTACTTATTTATAACTAGCAATTATATTGATGGAAAACTAAATAAGTATTGATATCAAAATTTTGCCGTGATAGGTATAATAAAGAAAAAGAAAAGAAAGAAAGAAAAATAAGTTTATTTGTCACAGAAACACGTATATAAAAGAAGAGAACAATAAAATAAAACAATAGATTTAAATATAATCACGAGCACAAAACAGAACAGCAGCTGTACGTCATAACTGTGACAAGAAGGCTTCCACTCAGCATAAAGCTGTGCTATGGGGACCCACAGCACAGCACTGATTTTTGATAATCAGGTTTTATATTGACAGAAGATCCATTTTTACGTAGCATTGGTGCTTACTAAGGCCAGCTAGCAAGTAACACTTCTCGGTAACGTTACTTAGGTACGGTGGGGTGCATCAATTGGGTACCCTAGTTGTATTAAAATTTTAATACAACTGGGGTACCCAATTGATGCAGCCCACTGTACCTACGTTCGTCCGTTATCGTGCTAGGGTTACACCGGTGTACGGTATAGCTGTGCCAATTTAAGTTGACACAGCAAATAATTGATTAATCAAAATAGAATCTAAATAAATTTAAAAAAGAACTAACAAAATCCGCGTACCCACTCGCGACAATCCTTTCGCCAACGTGAACGTTTGAAAATTTAAAATTTAATTAAGGCGCGGCTCCTACAGTCGGTTGCGCGCGTTAATCTCGTAAAGGCGGGGACACACGCGCACACCGCTTACAAAGCAATTTTTAATTGCGCCCCAGGCCGGAAAGCGCCGTGTCTTTGACATTTACGATTGATTAAAAAGAAAATGCCGGGACGTAGACTTTGCATTCTGTCTTCGGGTTTAAAATGTCCTTGTGGATGGTTTACTTTTTTCGGTTGTAGATACTCGTGGCCGTGCCAGTATTACATGCTCAGTAGATTTATGTTTTAAAGTCACATGTGTGCTAAAATCCCACAAATAATTTGTTGCATTGAGCAACAAATGATTTGTAGGATATTATCCTTATGTTATGATGAAGTATTATTTTTATTTTTACAAAAACAGTTCGCGACTCCTACCGTTTTTAATTCCTTGTTTCCAAACGACCGATTTGTGACTCGATTTCTCCAAAAAAATAGAATTTACCTATTTAATTATCGATTTATTTATGATAGTAATCTAATTAGAAGTATCACGTAACCCTTTAGCGCATTTTAAGTACATAAACATCACATAAATAAATGACAGTAAAAAAAAAAACGTGTGGCACTCGAGGACAAAGCTAAAGCTATTGCATAGCATTTGTAACCTCCATACTTCCTATTTGTCAACGCTACACTTGGGATGATGACGTGATGACATAAAATAAAAATTACGTTCCCATGACAACATCACGTTGTCATGGGAACCGTCATTACATGGTAGGCGGAGTGGGGGGTGTTAGGTTTTATTTTCGTTATTTCTTGATTCGGTCGCCGCGCTCAAAGCCCGCGATAAAAGCTATGCAATAGCTTAAAATACACTTCCGTAGTTGATCTTTTGTTGGAGCAGTAATTGCGAGACCTATGTTCAATTGTTCAGGAATTGGCATCTAGGAATAGATTGATAAACGTTTTTAATGATCTGTTAGCATACAGGAGTCTCCGCGATTGGCGATTCTTATATCCTCGACGTTCAAATCGCTACCATCTTGCAGAACGGCTAATTTTGGATCATGGCATGAGCGAGCTACACAATAAGAGAAAAAATCTAAGTACAATACAGATACCTGTTACGTAAATAAGTAAAATCAAATCAAATCATTTATTTCGAGTAAAAATAGACTCATATTATTATAACAATAGGCATACACATTTACAAATAAAATTAAAATAGAATTGAAATACAATAATTTAAAATTCAATAAAAATAATATTAAAATCAAAATTAAAATACAATCAAAATTAAAACTCAAATTAAAAAAAAAAAAAACAAAAAAGAGTAAATTAATAAAAGTAAATTCTCTAACAGAATTATTCCAACCGAATATATTCAAGCGAATAAAAACCGAGTCACAATAAAATTACTACCAGTTAGTTGAACAAAAAAAAAACCCTAATTAGGCAACGGAACTACACTGGATGGCTAGAATGTGGGTCAAGAGCCACCACAAGTCTGCTTTCACAACTAAAAGAGTTGTTTTTTAACGTAATTAGTGTTGCTACTCCAACTACAACCAACCCCGTGTTCTCTGAAAACGCAGTACATAGCCAATGTAACATGACCCTCAGTACAACCACCATTGATGCTTTGAAAAGTTCTAAATACACTGGTAGATAGTTCTTTAACTTTACCATTCTGCTTTGAAGTTAATAAGTATGGGTTTATTGAGTGAGAACCTCAAATTGTTCTACTTGGATTAAATATTTCAGCTGGGAAATATTGTATCGATTTAACATTGTGGTGGATTTATTGTTAGATACACCGTATTATCTGTAGGATCCAAAGTTTTAATTGAATAACCCGTTATAAATCTTTTAATGATAATCATCATCATCAGCCTATAAATGTTCTCACTGCTGGGACACAGGCCTCCTCTCTGTGAGGGGGAGTGGGCCGTAATCCACCACGCGGGCCCGGTGCGGGTTGGTAGATGTCACACGTGTTTGAATTTTCGGTTCTAGGACATGCCGGTTTCCTCACGATGTTTTCCTTTACCGTTTTGAGAGCAGTGGTGATGAAATAATATAATTTACACAAAGTAAAGCGTCTGTCTGGGTTCGAACCTACGACCTACAACTCGTAAGTCGCGGCCGTTACCACTGGGCCACCACTGCTCATAATGATAATAATGAATTGCAATTATAACACTGAATTTTATGTTGTAAATAGGGCATTTGGAAAGTTTCCAATTAATCGGTGTTACCATATTAATTATTGCATTTCACAATTAATGTCGTAATTAAATATTTTAGTTCACTAGTTAGCGATAGGTAAGTATTTCATATTTCCATACAGTAATATTGCCAAATTAATCAAAACCGTGAAATATTTGATAGCTATTTGCGACGTTGCCTTTCAAAATGCACGCTTTTAACAATGGTTTAGGTACCTCTAAAAATAGAGGTTTTCGCACCAACAACACAGTCACTTACAACTCAAGGGTCCTAGATAATATTGTGTTACAATAAAGTGCTCGATTTCATGTATATTTGTATTACGACAATCCTTTTTACAAATATGTTTTTGTTGTTTGAGGCAAAAAACAAGATATGAAATGTTATGATATAACATTGTTATAAATATTTAAAATCCTATAATATTAAACGAGAAATATTTGTATATTTGTTTGTACATAAGTACTCACGTTCTCGAAATTGGTTCTAACGATTTCGATGAAAGTTGCAAATAGGAGTTTACGGGGGCAAAAAAATTGTCTAGCTAAGTCTCATATCTGGGAAAATTCGTTTTCTCCGTATTTTCACCCAAGCAGAGCTCGGTCGCCCAAAAATTAGAACAAGGTAATGAATAATGGCATGACAATAATGACATTAGAATAATGATCATGGCAGCGTGCAATTAGTGAGTATCTACAATCATGGCAGCATGGAATTAGTAGGTAGGATTAGTATGAACTTTCCTATACTATTAAATGAGCATTCTCTATTTTCACCAGAGCAGAGCTCGTTCGCCCAGGGACTTGTTTATAATCTGAGAATAACTGAAATTATCTAACAAGAACTCATAGAAGCGTTCATTCAGGAGTTTGTACTCTTCATAGCAGGCTCTTCAGAACTCCACAACGGAACTAGACAAACTAAAACTCCTTCCAAAGACTAAACAATGTAAAATTCAAATAGGTCCAAGGGCCGAAAAACGAAACAGCTTCTATCGTGGCGTGTAAAATTATAAAGTCGGCAGGTCTAAGTTAGGGAGTGCAGAGCGACAGATGGTTCGGGTGGCGAATTAAACGGGCCCCAAGGGAACGGCACGAAGAAAGACAAACACGCGAAGTTGGCTTCAGTGTTGTTGAGATTATTAAATTTCCCCCGCTATAAACTTTGAATAAACTGAATGTGAAATTTTTGGACCGTAGAACTTATCTCGATGTTCGGAATAGCTAATGTCCAGAACTCCAGATATTTCTGAAACTGAATAACGGATGAGAAGATAAATATTGGCTTGGATTGACAATCTTAGTTGCGGAGGAGGCCAAATGAAAGTGTTTCTCCGAACTGTGGAAGAGATAGACGCTCGAACAATTTCTGAGGGACCAAGTAACAGATTGATAAATGTTTTATTTTATCTAGACAATTATAGTTATGTAGTATCTACACAGGGAGCTTAAAACGGCCGCTTTGGCAGAATCATGACTAACACAAACTGTCACAAACTGACAATTCATATAATTATCTGCGTTCAATTCATATTACGAAATTCATCTGTTTGACAATTTTGTATTATATTGAAATAACATTTAAACTGTAGAAATAAAAAATTAAAATCTCATTTGATGAATAAAAACTGTAAAGAAAAATTATTCGATAAAATTACGGTCTTCATTTTTTCATGCGGCAATATTTACACCAAATATGATTCAGCTCAAATATGTATCACCATAGAGGAATTGCTGGGAATTCAGAAAATGAATTGCTTTTAGAGGAATTGCTTAATGTGTCCGTTTTAGGCCCGCTGATCACGGAATCGCCGTACTAGCAGCGACTAAACATACTTGGTACTCATAAAATTCGCAATTAGAGCTGAGCGCAGCTTCGGTTGTCACAATTATCACAGGTCGTCAGTTTCTGCGAGTAAACGGTGACGTCCTTTGACACGCTTGGTTTGTATAAAAGTGTCGACAATACCGTCTCCAGCAGCAGCCGATAAAGTGCCTCCGTGCCTCATGTTTGTCTACATTATCATCTATGAAGGTCCTTCTCGATGTGGGTTGTTGAATGTCTTTAGGTTTTCGGTGAGAGCGTCCTTTCTATACATTCTATTTACAGAATTCGACTGAAGTTTAATTTTGAAGCTCATTGATGGTTTCCAAAGCTTAAATGCGTCAAACCATCCCATCGCGACAGTGAATGACATCCGAGTCCCAGCAATAAGGCTGCATTGAAATACCTCGGCCGATTCACTGTTCAAATTAGTCATGTATGCTTTGTGATATGAACGTCAAATTGGGACTGCGATCTAAACATTCTATCAAGAGAACACATCGACGGTTTAAAGCTTCAAAAGCGAATGCATTTCCATTTATGGCTGGAAGTAAGTAATAAAACATGTTCATGTTATACCAAATTAATATTAAAACTCATAATTTCGGCATATTTTACAACTATTTATTTAAAGTCTTTCCAAAACTACAATTATGTTAAAAATTTAGTCTTCAGAGCACAATCCTATTTCGAAATGTCAGATTAATTCCTACATATAACACATAATGTTTTATTTCATACTAGCTGCGCCTCGCGGTTTCACCCGCATACGTCTCGATCCCGTGGGAAAAAAAAAAGTATCCTATGTTCTTTTTCAGGGCATCGTCTATATATGTGCCAAATTTCATCCAAATCCGTTCAGCCGTTTTAGCGTGAAGGCGTAACAAACAAACTTACTTTCGCATTTATAATATTAAAGATTAGAAAATTAAATCAAATAAGTTCAAGCCTTCATTTCTAAGAGACGTTAAGGCGAATGAACTCTAACATCCTCCACACACTAAAAATAGCATATCTTCCATGGAAAGTCGTTTCCCAAGGGCTGAGCAGACGGTAACTACAAGTAGAACCTGAAACTACCCTCTTGCTAATGAACATACCGGTGTCTGTGAGCAAAACTGATATCTACTGATAAGGAGAAGTAGTACTTGTGTGATAATAGGGAAAAAGGTGGAAAATATTAAGAAAAGGATAAAAAAATTACGATGCAATTTTCAACTTACTCTATTCCAATATTGATTAGTAAGTTGGAAGCCTTTAAATTTTCATCGTCATCTTTCAAGCGAAAGACGTTCACTGCTGGACATAGGCCTCCCCCAAGCACCGCCAATTCGACCGGTTCTGTGCTTCACGCATCCAGCGGATTCTTACGGCCTTCACAAGGTCACCGATCCACCTTGTGAGAGGCCTTCCAACGCTACATTTTCCGGTACGCGGTCGCCTGTCCTTTCGGCCCCATCGGCTATCTGATCTGCAAGCAAATGTGCCCTGCCCATTGCCACTTAAGTTTGGCAATTCTTCGGGCTATGTCTGTGTTTTAATTTTAGAAGTGAGCAATTGGTGAGTTACCCGTCACACTCTGGACAGTCCCTTCTCATATTATTCTTGGTGATGGACTTGAGACATTCTCGTTCATGAAGAAAGTAGAAAAGACGAAAAGAGCTTTAAAAAAAAAACTTTTTTACAAAAATACAACCGAAGTCGATATCTTTGGATCAGTATTTTAGTGTTTTGACATCGACTTGAGAAATTAAAGTTATTTTTCACTTTGTAGTTTGGAAGTCGGTTGTATTTTTTGTAAAAAAGTTTTTTTCTCTCTTTTTAATGGGTTGGTTTGTAATTTATATAAGTTACAATAGGCTTATGTCAACTGCTGAAGAGTTCCCTCGATTTCTTCAAGATTCGTGACCAAATGAATGGATGGAAAATGGAACTAACTTGAAAGTATACCTTCAAATCGGTCCAGCCGTCTTCGAGTAATCGGGGAAAATGCAAAAAAAACAACTGACGAACTCAGAACCTCCTCCTTTTTTTGAAGTCGGTTACAAAATTGTTGGATAAGTTATTTAAACTCATCACAACAAAGCAAAACAGTATTTACCTACCTAATCCAAAAGAAGGAATACCTTAACAAACCTCACTTTGTCTGTCGGTATAAAAATAAGTCTTGTTTAAGTAAGTTACTTAACCCGGCGAGGATGTGGAGGGGTCTATTTGACCCTGTCAATTTTTAATCGAGTGTAGTTTTTTTTTCCGCGGCTGTAGTAGCTTGTACGTGTCAGTAGCTGTTGCTAAGGGACCCGCCCGCACGCCGCACACCGCTACTCAGTTGGCCACCACCTGCGACGGGAGCTACACGGGCGCGAAGTCAAAAAGGGTAAATATGACCCTGCCACAACCGCGACGTAGCATTTTTGTGCATTATTTTAGAAGATTTTTTTATTTATTGTAATTGTATTTTCAGGTATTTTTGGACAAAATGAATAACCGAGAGCGTCAGGATACGGATAGGATTACTGAACACTTGAATGCCCGAAAAGAAATACCACAATTGCCGAGACTGCTGCATAAGAGAATCAGAGAATTCAGTGGAGAATCTGAACAAGAACCGCCTGTCAGAGTTCCAGGTGTACGAAAAAGGTGCCAAGTGTGTACTTATACCCGATATCGGAAGACTGGCAACGTTTGCGAAGAATGCCATAAATATGTTTGTCCAAATCATTCTGTTTCGTTCTGCCAAGAATGTGCTACAACAACAGACAGTAACATTGTGCAGTATATAAGACTGACTTATTTAGTGAAACTGATTGATCTCTAAATATATATGTATACCAAATTATACTAATTTTTAAGAGAAGTTTTACTTATTTTTAGTTTTTTTATGTTTGGAACGAAAGGCTTTGCAAAAGTTGATTGTTTTTAGGCCTTGGCTAAAATTAGAAAAAAATTAATATTTTGTATTAGAACTTGTTTTTTTAAATCAAAATCCATAAAATAATATCCAACTAATCTACTGTTATTCAATGGTTTGATAAAAAAAAATCAATTTAGCCTATAAAAATGCAATAGAAATACAGGGTCAAATATACCCTCCACAACCTCCACGTAACTATTTTCACCACATCCTCGCCGGGTTAAACTGTGGCGGCCAAGTAGAGCAATTAAATTAGTAATACTATCCAGCGGTTGAGATAGTAAGATAATAATTAAATTACCGTCGATTTTACTGCGAAGGCGACTCTCCACTGAGGAAGTTTCGTTTTATTAATGTAATTACTTTCTGTGTCAGCTGATTTTCTGGCATAAGTACTGTGGAGTGAATTGTTGAGATCTGGAATCATAGGAATTGAGTCGGTTGTGGGTTCTATTTGAGTAATTTTTAAATGGGGAGTGTTGTTTGTTTATACTACGAAATGTTTGTGATGATCATTCTTGATGTAGATAAAATGGTTTTTAGAAACGAAACATTGCAAAAGGTTTCCATGTTTTTCATAAAAGGTTTTCTAATACTAAAAAATTAAGTTCAACGTTAGAAGATTTCATGAAGACAGATTGGGAAGCTGCAGTGAGCAGTACCTATATATAGATTCTTTTCTTTTAGATTTTGTGAATGTGAGAACGTTGTAAGCTGTAGACTTGTGGACCATTTTCTATTTTACTAAGTACCGGGTACTTGTTGATAGGCCTACACTGTCCTCCCATACCTATTAACACTGTAATTTGAAAACAATTTATTTTGTAAAGAGTAACAGTGGAGTTTCTTGCCGGCTCTTCTCCATAGGAAGCGACCAATTGGAAACGTGCACCTAGCTTCTGACGTTTCATAAGTGCCCTTATAGGTTTATGTGAAATAAAATATTTTGATTTTGATTTTGATTTATACATTAACGGCCATGTTTGTATAAGTACTGTAGACAGATTTGTAATTAGGTACCTATTAATAGGTCATCGTCAATCAGTGCCATGCTACGGTTCAGTTGATAATTGCGATTATTTGCCGTGTGGTTACCTGTTTATCTTAATTAACCTGTTTACGCCGCACAGCAAGCGGAGCGGAAACTCCGTCGTCCCGCATCGCTGCAGACCAGCAGTATTCACCACGAATTTCCCCATTTTCATCGTTACATTTTCTACTAGTCTGCTCCCATCCTGTTTTATTACGCTCATAAAAGCCTGCAGTTAAAGCATTCCTGAACCAAAACTCTTGAAAATTTTATTAGTACCGATCGAAATTCAACTGCGGATCAATGTCGGAATTTAAGTGCACAACATTTATTATTTGTTTATTTGCTGCATTTCTTCGTAAAATAAAGTACCAATGGTCTGTCAAAATTACTATCGCATAACCAATTTAATATAAAAATTGTATTATTAGGTCTACTTGACATTGCAAAAGTACAAAGTACAATCTGCCCGGTTAGGTTAGGCTAAACGTAAAAAAAGAGTAAAAAAAAACTTAAAAACAAATAACGATAATTCAAAACAAAAGAATATTTTTCACTTTGTAGTATTTTTTTTGGAAGTTTGTTGTTTTTAAGCTATTGCATAGCTTTTATCGCGGGCTTTGAGCGCGGCGACCGAATCAAGAAATTCCGTAACGTAACGAAAATAAAACCTAACACCCCCCCACTCCGCCTATCATGTAATGACGGTTCCTATGACAACGTGATGTTGTCATGGAGGTTACAAATGCTATGCAATAGCTTTACCACGGCAGTCCCCGAGTGCCACACTTTTTTTTTTCACTTTTTAGTTGTGGCACCTACCCCACACAAATTCGAATATAGTGGTATTCGAATTTGTGTGGGGTAGGTGCCACAACTAAAAAGTGAAAAAAAAAAAGTGTGGCACTGCCTGCTATATAAATAACTGTGACAGGAACTTATCATATACTAAGTAGGAAAAAAACGTATTAATGAAGCTAACTCAAAAACAATGTAAACAAAGTTAATAAAATTAATATGGGACCACCAAACAAAAAGAGAATCATCAAAATAAATTCATAATTGGCGGAGTAATAGCATAACAAACATACGAAAAAAAAAACAGTAGCACTCCGGGCCGACAGTGCCGACAGAAGTGAAAACTTGAAAAAAAATCGGCACCGCAGTAATCAATGCGTTGATGTCTTTTACTCCACGCACCGCGGTAATCAACGCCTTGGTGTCGTCACAGTGTCGCGAAATCAATGGTTTAGTCCCATCTCGAAAATGCTCAACGCGCCTAAAGAAGTTTTCACTTAAAAAAAACATAAAATCTACTTGAGAAGCTCTTTCTTTTGGAAGTCAGTAAATTTTTTTAAACCTCCCGTTCCTTTTCAATCCATCTCAATAGTTAAAAGCTACAAAGCTAAATCAAATCTTTCACAGCACAACTATGATATAGCTAGAAACAAATGAACTCTACCGACTGAATCTAAGTTAATCTGAGTTTAAGTCCAGACCACTTGCTATATATCACAGTGTTTTAGACCTAGCGTTTTAGTCGCTTCTAGGATTACCGCAGATAAGATGTCGCTTAAGTGGGGGTCTTAATAAGGATTCCACTGTTTTATTTCAACATTTATTTTAGTTTAATGTAATTGGACTGCGTATAATTTCTTAAAACGGGAAAGTTTGCGTTGGTCGTTGAGGTTTTTAAGTGTTTGAAAAGGAGAAAGGTTTGAAAGAGATGGATTTGTTTTTGCAGACAGGAAGTTTGCTAAGGTTACCGGAACTGGAGTAAAAGGCTGCTGGTATAATGGGACCACTACCTGTTTAATGGACATTTTGCAAAATTAGTTGAAGGCTTTACTTACAGGCGACGTTCTATTATCTCTTTGCAATGGTGACGTAGAACTTTTATTCATCAATAGGCACCGATTTAACAAATGAAAAAAAAAAGTGGCACTCCGGGAGTGCCGACAGAAGTGAAAACTTGAACAAGATCCTTGGTTGAAGAAAAATACTTGAAAACATTGGTCATGTTTAAAACATTGGTCCGTAACCTTATCTAAATAAAGAGCACAATCGCGTGTAACGGTGTCGCGAGTTCAATTGTTTTTTCCCATCTCAAAAATACCCAATGCGCCTAAAGAAGTTTTCACTTCTAAAACCTATTAAAGTCACCTTAATTTTTTTTTGTGAGAATTTGTTTTTTGGGACTTTACGGCTACACTTTTTCCAACCACTGGAATTTTAGTAAGCCAAAATCCACAGTAACCACGAAACAGAAAAGCTCCAAGAAATTAAAACTCGGTAAGTTCTACGAAACTATAAATTATGAATATGCTGAGAAAACAGAGTCCTTTAAATACATTCACGCAGAAACACACGTACACATAAACCCAAAATCACCGACCCACCAAAACAAAACGAACTAATCACGCATCTAATCCACAACACAGTACACTTTAATATCTTAAACTACTAAGTATGAAAGTTCCATCCCCTTGGTCTCAGATTATCCAATGATAATGAGACGACCGGCCACTCTGTTTTCATTACTATAACGACTGGTTTTCCGACGTAATGGCCCATAAACATTGCCGCAAATAGAGTGGGAAGAAACCAAGTTCTGCAATAATCTTGCTTTACTTGTATGTATGGGATTATAATTGGATGTGACTAGATGGGGCTGTAGGCGCAGTCTGATGTGGATGCAATTTCTGTTCAAAGATCAGTTTCATATCAGAACAAATGTAGTTGAAAACAAATCTGTCAGGTTGCAGGACGAAATCAGCAACGAGGACTGGTGGCCGAGCGGGGCGGGGTTTCGGAACCATTTTGTACCTTCCATTACCGTCGCCAAAATCAAGGTATTTTACTTCACATAAACCTACATGTACATTGGCACTTATGAAACGTTGCTTTTACAATATTCCCAAATTACAGTGTTAATACACACACGGTATGTGTGGACAGTGTGGGCCTGTCAAGAAGTCACCAGGTCCTTAACAAAATAGAAAACGGTTAAAAATCTAATCATCTGCGCTCGACCACCGCCCTGGTTTCGTACCCGCACTAAATGCAACATTAGTACTTACAGATTTTTAAACTTACTGGTGACTCGCCCGAATTAATTCGCCCGAATTAATTCGCCCGAATCCGGGCGAATCGACCATTTTAATAAATATTAGTTTTACTTTAGTCGATTCGCACGAATTCAATTTATTTGTGGACGAATCGACAACTCCAGCAATACGAGTTAATTCGGTCGAGTCACCCTAAGCCGTATAATAAGTAATTTTAAGCTATAATAAAATATATAAAAAACCGATTTTTAAGTAAAGTAAAGTAAAGTAAAGTAAGTATTTATTTGCATAAAACATGGTATACATGGTGTTGCTAGCGCATCTGCATTTATATTTTCTGAAATGACTTTTTAAGTCAAAGTCAAATAATTTATTTCAATTAGGCACAAAAAGGCACTTTTGAACGTCAAAAACAAAAATAGAATTGATTCTAGTCGCCCCTTCCAAAAGGTAGTTTTTGTATGGAGAAGAATGGGCAAGAAACTCCACCGTTACTCTTTTAAAATGTTTTACAATATTTTGTATACATTAATTATATGTGAAGACGCATTAGGTGATGAAATGATCGTCTCAATGTATTTAAAACTTACAAAATTATCATACGAAAAAACGATCGTTCTACTTTGTGTGCCCCTACCAGTGTAGGGGCACACAAAGTAGAACGATCGTTTCGATCGTTTCGATAGTGGCAATACGAGTCAGTACTCGTATTGCCACTATCTATCTCACTTGTTGTTAACTAATGATCTTTTTTTTTTTTTTTTTTTTGGGTGGGAAATTACCAAATAACTTCTCCCGCTCTGGGCGGAGCGGGAGGGCGTGTCAGACTCTTACTGACTAAAACCCACCCGTGTTCCTTCGGTTGCCCTGTTGCCGGGGGCCACGATTTCCCGATCGGTTTTCTTCGAACCCCCGGCATTAGCCCTAGCGGACCCCGTCAATTCTGCTGACATCTCTGAGGCGCGCGTGGAACACAACGCGCCGTCGACCCGGGCTTGGTCCTTATCGGACGGCGAGCTACCCATTGCTCACCGTCCGCAAGCCCGCGCCTACGGTGGCCGGAAATCGGCTCGCGATTCCCGCCCCGGGCGTCTCCTTCTATTGCGGCGGTTAGGGGCGTGAGGGCGCGAAATTTGCCTCTCCCTCACGCGTTCCGCCTCCTCCTTCGCGAGCATTACCGCTTCGCAGAAGGAGGTGACGGCCTGCCATTTCCTCTCGCTCCGTACCATGGCCTGAACCAGGGCCGGTCGCGAGAGATCACCGCCGCCGATCGCCTCTACGAGAACACGGCGTTGCTCCGCCCAAGCCGGGCAGACCTCCACCGTATGCTCCACCGTGTCCTCAGGCCGATCCACACAATGGTGACACCCGGGTGTTTCCTCCCGCCTTATCCTGCCTTATTATGCCAATTCCCGTATTTAAAAACGTTCAATATATCTAGTCACAATCTCATGTCAAAAATGTAGGAAATATAGAATGAGACGATTTTGATAGATTGAGTCTGAGACTAGAATGCGAATGTTCTTAAAATATGAGAATTGCCACTTTGATCAACCATTACTTGATTCTTCTTCTTCGTCGTTCTCTCAATGCTTAGGATCGTGATCATATACAACGCGTCTCCAATCAATGCGGTCTTCTGCAGTGTCGACCGCTTGGTAAATGCTGACTCCAACAGCCTTCTTGATTGCGTTAAAATCACTGAACCTGTTTTTTTTTCGCGAGACTACTGAAAATCAGCGCTGTGCTGTGGGTTCCCATAGCACTGCATCATGCTGAGTGGAAGCCTTCTTGTCACAGTCATGTCGTGCAGCTTCCGCCTAAGTAATTTCTGTTCTATGCTCGTGATTTGTAATTTACTTTGTGTTGTTCTCTGATTACTCTTGTCTTTTATGTATGCAAGTGTTTCTGTGACTAGTAAACCTATTTTTCTTTCTTTTCTTTCTTTCTTCTCTGTCTTGACCGCGTTTTCCTTCCACCCAGCCTAGTAACATTTGCCTTTCCAAACCATGGTTAGGTGAATGCATAACTGTGTCCAAAAAGCTGAGGACAAGCTTCTGGCATATTGTAGATAGCCGCTTGGTGATGTTGAGTTTCTCCAATATGGATTCATTCGTTCTCATGGTGGTCCATTACTTGCTTGTCCAAAATATTTCTTACGTATCACATCTAGTTTCTCTAAATCATCGTCTAACCCCATGAAGTTAGTTTAGGTCGGATATCTAACAAATTTTACGCCTCTTTGATTTCTTTGCCGGCTTCCGAGCAGAGACTGTAGAAAACAGTGGGTTTATATCCATTTTAATAGTGCCCAACTATGAAACATAGTTTCTGAAGTTTCATAACTGCTATGAGAGCTTTCATTCGAGGTCTGATTAATGTAAAGTTATAATTCTAGACTGGTTTAATATTTCTTGTAATTTTCCGTAGTCGCTTGAATTATGACAAGATTAATTTGTTGAAAGTTTAAGTATTTTTTATAACTAACTGGAGAAACGTGGGTATAGGTACTTTTCTCAGATTTGCCTCTCTGGGAATACAGGCATAATTTTGTTATGTTTTGTTGTCTATCATACATATTTTTGCATTTAAAAACATGCAAATTTTTACTAGATTTCTGACCCAAAATCATAAATCAAATTATTGAAGTGAAAACTTCTTTAGGCGCGTTGGGCATTTTTGAGATGGGACTAAACCACTGATTTCGCGACACTGTGACGACACCAGCTTTTGACCATTAAAAAGACATCAACGCGTTGATTACCGCGGTGCCGTATTTTTTTAAGTTTTCACTTCTGTCGGCACTCCCGGAGTGCCACTGTTATTTTTTTATTTTATTTTGTCACCGCATAGGTGATATTTGGTATATCTTCAATACAGTGTCAGCCTAAGTTTGTATGGTGTCAAAACAACATCAATATCTATAGCTAGCCTTCCTCTCCTAATAACCGGTGAAGCTAATCCACCACCAGCGATTATCACTAAGTCACCATAGTTTGAAAACAGTCCCATTATTATGTCACTATCATATAGCAAAGTGTAAGCAGAAAACACCATAGCGGACCTTACTAATGGTCAATAAACGGGATCCTATGGCTGGCGCGAGCGAGTCCCGGGAATTGCACTCGTTGATCCCAGCTCTAATCCCGGGACCGGCGGCGCGGCAGTTAAGATGGGTAATGTGTTCGGACGCCAAATTATGACTGTTTTGACGTAGGTATATTGGTATTGCAGTTTGATAATGTTTACCCAAGTTTTTTTTATCTCAGAATATTAGTTTAGTAGAAATAGTAGTTTTGTAGTTTGCTGCGAAATAAAGGGAGGAAAGCTTTTTCCTAAATTTTAATTTCTATTGGAATAGGAAGCAGTGATGGCCCGGTGATACCGGCCCTGACTTCCGTGTCCTTAGGTCATGGGCTCGAACCCAGGCAAGCAATTGTGATGTGACTTCCGCCAACCTGTACTGGGCTCGCGTGGTGGATCGTGGCCCACTCCATCTCATAGACAATAGGCATGGGTCCCAGTAGTGGGATCGTTTGTAGGCTGATTATGCTATGGGAATATGAAAAGCATACAAAAGGATAAGCAGCAGCAACGTGTCTCCTCATTTTGAATAAGTATCCCAAGTAGGCTTGCGTAATTCAACCAAGCATTGAAGCAAGGTCATGTTTATTTTATTGACCTAATTGTATTCATCCCTTTGGCAAGACACGTGAGGAAAGAGTTAAACTGGCCTGTTTTCTCTGACCTGAAGTGTAATATCACTTCAAAATTCGAACGGTGCCGAAGTGTGGCGCTTTCGAAATAGTGTATGTCACTTGAGTTTCTAAGTGAACTTCGTTTCGGACCAGTTTATGATCACTTTTTATTTTTTACAAATCTTAGAAGATGGAAAAAAAAAATGAACTCCCGACACCGTTACCGACACTTATTTTTTGTAAACGCGATTGTACTCTTTATTTAGATAAAGTTACGGACCAATGTTCTATACAAAATTGTTCAAGTTTTCACTTCTGTCGGCACTCCCGGAGTGCCACTGTTTTTTTTTTTTTAATTTAAAACCGACTCAAAATACCACAAAATATTATCAAATTTTTCGTCCGACCGCCATCGCGGGTGCACAATATTAGTTGAAAATATGAGCGGTTCGTTCATAATGTCGGCTTCATTTGTCACCCGGCATGTGCCAAGTGTTCACGTAGTGTTAATAACCTGCCTTCGTGGCACACGGCCAGAATCAGGTTTTTGGGGTCCAAGATTAAGTTACGAGCGACAAGCGGTAGGTGTAGCTCCTAAGTGATTTTGAAGGTCGTGAAGTATCTAATCTATACTAATATTATAAAGAGGAAAGATTTGCATTTTTCTATGTAACGAATAAACTTAAAAACTACTGGACCGATTTGAAAAATTCGTAATGGATGGCTACATTATCAGCAAGTAACATAGGCTATATTTTATCCCCGTACTCCCACGGGAACGGGAACTACGCGGGTGAAACCGCGTGACGTCCGTTAGTAAAAAATTATATGGATACTTCAAAACATTTAAATTCACTTATAATACTCCGTTGTAAGAGGATTATTATATCAATCAAATAAGTAGCCTGAATTTGGAGGATAAGGTCTTTCCACAGTTTTAGTCGCAGTGCCTTGTTTTTAACCAGACTGCGGCGAAGCCAAAAGAGGAGGGTTATGTGTTTTCCCTGGTCTTTTCCATAAACCGACCGAGTTTGAATGGCCACAAAATGTACAGTAGGTATATAGTATGTATACAATACAATTACACAATAGGGGCTGTCGTTCACGAGGATATACTGCTACTGATGAGGATATCATTTCTTGGATATCATGGATCATGTTTACAGCATCCACTGTTTTCCTATTAGCCATAATGCATCCATCCCATACGATGAAAACGCAATCCCGAAGCACGCGCCCCTTTTCACTCTTGCGTGACACCCCCCCATAAACAGTCATTTCGTTGCACTCTAAATCGATGGGAATTTTAAACATGGTATGTGCTGTTTTGCCACCAGGGAAGCAGTGTGGCAGCGATTTTGGAAGACGCTACCGCAATTACAATTTTGCCTTGCTTCCTGACCTCTGCAAGAATGCCAGTGGTAGTCAAAAGTTACAAGCTCAAATCTCGAATGAGTAGCCAGATTTTTATTTTTATGAATGGCATCTCGCAGGTCAACCTGGGAGGTTGTCGGCTGCTTAACCGGACTTTCCTGTGGGTGCCTTAATAAATTAAGGCCTCCAGCCAGGGCATAAAACTTATAAATTAAGCAACTAGACGCTAAGGGTCTGTAGGGTTGGGTACCCCTGTGGGGTACGGACCTCGGCTTAGGGCGTCGCTGGGGCAGGACTGGAAAGGACAGGCTAGATCGGATTAAAGAAGCCAGAATGTCACAGCACTAGTATTTATATGGCAGGTACACGACGCAACTATCATAAACTAGTTAATTCGTTTTTTGCTTTGTGACAATGATCCTAATTAGTTACTAATCTCTTGATCATGTAGTAGTTTTATATTCCTGTAATTCACACTAAATATATGCAGAAAATATTAGTAGTCGAAAATCTAGTGTTAAAGGGCAAAAAGCGCGTAGCGTTACGTTACAAGCGTGACTGTACCACTTTCATTTTTGAAGTGAAAACTCTCTCTCTTTAGACGCGTTGGGCATTTTTGAGATGGGACTAAACCATTGATTTCGCGACACTGTAACGACACCTCATTTTTGTAAACGCGATTGTGTTTTTTATTTTATGTTACGGATCAATGTTCTATGCAAGTATTTTTACTTTAAAGGTTTTGTAAACGCGATTGTGCTCTTTATTTGTATGCACGTTACGGATCAATGTTCTATGCAAGTATTTTACTTTAAAGGTTTTGTAAACGCGATTGTGCTCTCTATTTAGATGAGGTTACGGACAAATGTTCTATACAAGTATTTTTCTTCCACTAAGGCGATCTGGTTAAAGTTTTAACTTCTGTCGGCACTCATGGAGTTCCACTTTTTTTTAGGTGTCCGTAGTCAAATAGCACAAACGAAACCCTTATAATTTCGTCATGTCCAATGTCCTTTGTCCGTCTGCCCTTTTATCTGTCCGTGAGTCCGTCCTTCCGTCCGTACAGATGTCAGTAGGTCCACAGACTATTTGTACTACATATCAATGAAAATTGGAAAGAAGGTGTATGCTTATACCGCTGCACACATAAGCGTGTGTGGTCCGACATGTACTTGGCTGGTTTTTCTCAGTTCATCATTGTACCTAACAGATTTTCGTTTTCTACCAAAAACCGCCTCCGCTGATGACTTGTGGCCAGCCCTAAGTGCAACGTAAGCGATGAGTGTCCTATTTCGCTACCCTAACAAATATTTCGACGTTGAAATAACATCTAATTTTCATTTATAATTGTGGTTAATTGGGTTAATAATTGGGTCTTCCGAACTGATCCTAGCCTAGGAACTAAAACCTAGATTTTTTTTTTAAATTTCAGCTAAGATTGCGAAAGACATATTTGGCTTATTAGACGATTAATTTCTGACTATGGGCAATGATTATATAGTGGGATGTAGAAAATTTCTAGTCCTTTCTTCTGCAGTCTGTTGTTATTTATCTGGCTGTTCTGGGTCCTTCTTTAACCTTGCTTTAAACATATTTACCTACACCCATGCTATAAAACCTCTATAAAAGTTTCTGAAACAGTTAGCTAATTACCAACATTAAAAAACAGCCAGTGTCATAGTAACCATAATATCATCCAAATGAGTGTTATAATGTTGTATTAAATTTCATGTTGCAACTCGAATTTAAAAAAAAGGACTCTTCACTACCACAGCGCAGTAATTTAAAAAAAAAAAAAAACGTATTGGTTATTCGAATTCACGTCGTATCCCGCCATTTTTGTTCGATTATAGTATTGCAATTTTTTTTTACTTTTTTGTTTACAAAAATGAATTATACAAGCTTTGATAACACACTACCAGGTTTTTATAATGCAGCAAAAGATATTTCTAATCAATTGTTACCAGAAAAGTCGAGATAACAATATTGTACAATACCCTTTTTTTTTTTTTTTTTTTTTTTTTTTTTTTTTTTTTTTTTTTTTTTTTTTTTTTTTGGGTGGGAAATTATCAAATAACTTCTCCCGCTCTGGGCGGAGCGGGAGGGCGTGTCAGACTCTTACTGACTAAAACCCACCCGTGTTCCTTCGGTTGCCCTGTTGCCGGGGGCCCGATTTCCCGATCGGTTTTCTTCGAACCCCCGGCAGGCATTGGCCCTAGTGGACCCCGTCAATTCTGCTGACATCTCTTTGAGGCGCGCGTGGAACACGACGCGCCGTCGACCCGGGCCTGGTCCTTATCGGACGGCGAGCTACCCATTGCTCACCGTCCGCAAGCCCGCGCCTGCGGTGGCCGGAAATCGGCTCGCGATTCCCGCCCCGGGCGTCTCCTCCTGCGGCGGTTAGGGGCGTGAGGGCGCGAAATTTGCCTCTCCCTCACGCGTTCCGCCTCCTCCTTCGCGAGCATTACCGCTTCGCAGAAGGAGGTGACGGCCTGCCATTTCCTCTCGCTCCGTACCATGGCCTGAACCAGGGCCGGACGCGAGAGATCACCGCCGCCGATCGCCTCTACGAGAACACGGCGTTGCTCCGCCCAAGCCGGGCAGACCTCCACCGTATGCTCCACCGTGTCCTCAGGCCGATCCACACAATGGTGACACCCGGGTGTTTCCTCCCGCCTTATCCTGAACAGGAACCTCCCGAAGCAGCCGTGTCCGGTGAGGACCTGCGTCAGGCGGAAGGTGAGAACGCCGTGGCGTCTCTCCAGCCACTCCTCAAAGACGGGTCTTATCGCCGCGATTGTGGCGTGCCCAATTGTACAATACCCTATGGTTTCAGAACCTTTTATAGATGATTCATAATTATCATGGGTGTTGATAAAGTATGCAACTAACTGTACATAATTAGGTATTAAAACACTTATAAAACCCACATTCGTGTTTTAATACCCCTTATTATATAACAGTTGCATAAATAACTATCCTATTCTCAAAGACCTCGTTATTTTTAATCCCTAGATGTGTAACATATTACAGTCAATCAATCGTAATGCATTTAAAGAAAAAGACTCATACCTTTAATTAAAAGAAAAGGCGTTTTACATCAATTGACTGTAATTACAATTGAATAATTCATTAGTTCGTTTTAAAATTCAGTTAAAACTTGTAAAAAACATTCAGATAACTCTGGAAAAACTTGAGGTTTAAAAAAGTCACCAAATGTTTAGTTCATTACTCTTATCTTCAAGTTTTAAGCTGTTAAATTGCAGTTAAAGTATCTACTAACGACGCCTTTTTTACTTCAGTTTTGAGTGTCACCGTAACTAGCAGTTTTGGTAACTTTTCTTGATAAAATCTGTGTTTTAGGCCGTTTATGTTTGCAGCTTCTAATCTGATAGCTGGGGTTCGGCCCAATTTTCTACACACTCCTGTTAGACTCACTGTTATAAATAAAACACTGTGATAATCAAATATATTTAGTCACTTCCACTTGGAGCACAAAAACAATAATGTAGGTAAAACATAATTTGAATAACAAAACAATAATCGGTGAATCAATAACATTACTTATTAATGAGTGGTCTTACACTCCTACTTACGAATAGTATTAATACTGTGTGTTATGGATCAATTAAAGAATAGAAAACCTTTCAAGATAAGGAAAACACAAAATGAAATCGTTTAAGAATTAATACAGCTCTGTTAACATAAACATTTTCTTTCATGTTTTCCCGTTCAAGAGCTATTGTTGCAACCAATACGTAGTGACATCTATCGGCGAGTGGCGTGAAACAAACTTTTGTTTCTGCACTACGCCGTTTTTACGTGGCGCTAGTATGCACTATGTTTTGTTTTTATGTTTACATTTAAGTGCTCGTAACTGTACACGAATATTGTTAACATTAGTAGTCTGTTTTAGTAAACATTTAAAGGTGCTGCGTTAATTTTCACAAAAAATCCTTACCTTCTCTCTGGGGAATCGGGTAAAAATGATTCACTAAAAAGTAGGTTGCCAACAGTTATATACGCTTTCACTGTTAAAAAGTTATCAGATCTAATGTGGTGCCTAGCCTCTAACTCTACACAGCCTTACTCTACAAACCCTACATCTTGGTCAAAATGTATGGCTTGGCCGATCCATTGAACTATTGTATGACACAAAATTAAATACCAGTGACTTAATTTCTTACCATAAGCCCATAGAGGAGTGTCTGAGACGGGCGCGAAACGGCCAAGCGATACATTTTGAGTAAGATGTAAGAGTTATATGAAATACATTTTACATGAAATGTTTTTAGTGGGATTTAATTTATTTTTGTATTGTTTTTATATATAGACCCTTTAACCTCTTAAAGGGAGGTGCAAGTCAAGTTGGAGGGAAAGTTACGGATGTCTTAATTTTTTTGTTGTATGTTTGCAAATCCTAGCCTGCATACCAAATTTCAACTTTCTAGGTCTTCGGGAAGTGTCCTAGAGGTTTTGATGAGTAAGTGAGTAAATGTATCAGTGACGAAATTGATTTAGGTATTAGTGAAATCTAAAGTATGAAAGGTAGATAAATAAAACTTTGTGTGTTTTATAAGTTTGCTAACTACATCTTATCCTGAGAATTTGAGCTCTTTAGCATTATCCATGGTGAAGCTTTAAGGGTTTGAAAATGCGACGAAACGCTTCGAAAAAAGGTAGGTAGTGCACCCCTGCTTTTTTATTTGGCTCGACTTGGAATTTGACACTGCCGTGCTCCCAGGTATTATTATTATTTTATTAATTGTTTTTGTTTGAATTGTTTTATTGTTTTTTGACTGCCTCGTTGGTCTAGTGGTCGCAAGCGCTACTGCTGAGCATGAGGGCCTGGGTTCAATTCCCGGGTCGAGCAAAGTGTTATTGGGTTTTTCTATCTGAAATTTCTCAGTAGCAGCTCGTTGTCTGGATTTGTGCCCGGTTGATGGCAATAGGCTCGCCCCCTATTACATGGGACTTGAACATAACTGGCGAAATGTGGGTGTACCTGCTACAGGGACACCTCTGCCCAATCCTTCGGGGAAAAAGGCGTGATGTTATGTTAAATGTTTTTATTCTACTAAATGTTCAAGCCAATGAGAACTTTTATAAAAAACTAAGTTATCCTATAAAAATAATGGTAAGCCTACCAAAAGAACACAATATTTACGCAATACCGTAAATAAAACAAAAACAAGATAATTCGAAGGATTCCCGCGAACAGCGAAGATTTATGTAACGCACACATATCAGGGGATCTCAATTTGTTTCGTAGTACCCACCGCGTGATAAAACGTTCCGCATTGAACTATCGCACTTGGAGCCGATTTGGTTATTTTTCTGGCCGACCAAGGATTTTGGGAGAAATAATGCTGGAGTCATGCGTTGTTTGGGATACTTGGAACTTGCTGAGGTGTCTTTTGAGGGACTTTTTTTGGATTATATTAAAGAGTTCCTTTAGATCTTCGAATGAAGCTGTACCTACCAACTAATAGATGTTATTGGATAGTGTAATAATTGCAATAATGAAATAAAGAAAATATTTTTACGTGGCACATGTCACAAATACACACAATATAAAAAACTAAGAAAAAAAGCAATAATGGTCTGCTTATCATATTAACGTAAGTAACCTGGGCGACCGAGCTCTGCTCTGGTGAAAATAGTATAGGATATTACTTAATAATTCCATACTGCCATGATAGTAGGTACTGCATGCTGCCATTCTTGTTCTAAACTTTGGGCGACCGAGCTCTGCTAGTGTGAAAATACGGAGAAAATGAATTTTCCCAGATATGAGACCTATCTAGATCGATTTTTCGCCCCATAAACCCTTATATTGCTAAATCGTTAGTGCAAAGCGCAAAACCTGAAAATAGTTTGATCAGAATAACGAGCAGAATCAATTGAACCACTTTTTAATATAGGTCACATTTTTCAAAAAATCTTCATTAAAAACGTTGCCGTGTTTATTTATTAATAGGTCAAGCCATCACATGCGCAAACCCGTCAAAATAGGTAAACAAACACAAATTGTTGTCGACCAATTTAAATTTTTTAAAACGCGGGATTTTCAATGCAAATACGAATCTTACGAACTAAAACAGCACATAAAAACTATATAATTTTTTTAATGATTTTTTTCTCTCTGAAATAGGTCAATTGAATTAAAAATCAGTTGGGGTGTTCAAACCTCAGGGTTTTGCGCATTTAACGTTACACGTTGTATAAATATAAATATTGCTCGTTTAATAGTATAGGATAATGTCTTCAGCTGTGCTGTCTCCCTCATGAGTTGCCTTTACGTGTGTTTTGGAGCATTTTGGTCCTTGATGATTCCTTCTTGTACTTCCTTATAGTGGTAGGGATAGCTTTGGACGCTATTTAAGTCACTTGAAAACTAATACAGGTTTGACTGGTGATTAACTGGTGAATGTTAGTTCATTTTCTATTAATAAATATCTTCGGCAATGTCGGAAATACGTCACTGATTTGACTAATCCCGCTCTACATAACGTTTAACCGGAGTTAAGTAGGTATAGTTCATCGGTGGTGGTCAAGCAGTGAATACGTTTAGAAATTGTCGCGCGTTCCGTACACTTGTGTCGTGTACCTACAGTGTGTGAATTATTATTAGTGTGATTAATTTTATCGTAAATTATAATGTGATCTGAACAGCAAACGGTTTTTCTATTGCGCAATAACCAACACTACCCATAGTACGCTCACAGTAGTTAAAATATGGCTGATATTGGTGCCGATTCCCTTGTTCACAAACTAAACTAAATTTAAGTTCAGTGCATCTTTTTCTTTCTATTTCATTAAGAAAAGGACAAAGGATAAATTTTAGTTTAGTCCTGTCAAATTAATCAGCGCCTGTCACTCTCCATACAAGTTTAGACGTGATTAAAAACTTGCCGACTAAAATTACGTCAATTTACGTCAAGCGCTGATTAATTTGACAGGACTAAACTAAAATTTATCTTCTGTCCTTTTCTTAATGAAATAGAAAGAAAAAGATGCACTGAACTTAAATTTAGTTTAGTTTGTGAACAAGGGAATCGGCACCAATACCGTACGTACCTTTCCGTCATATATAACAGCTCGAAAATACGAAATTGCTTACATACAATGTCAACAACTTACAGAACATAACCAGCTCATCCTTATAATCTTCAATCCTCAACTACCAAACAATATAGAAAGTTTGTTTCCCAAACACTATCAGTAATATGACCACACTTATTTATTAGCGTACTAAATCCAGTCATAAAGGCGAGTAAGGTCTTCAGACTATCCTAGGCTGAAGCTTAAACTTTTAATGGCACTTGACGGCCAAGAAAATGAGGTTAGCAACATTAAAGGCTTTATCACGATTCTTACTTGGCGTGCTACACGTTACTGAATCCTGAAACTAAAGTGATAATTTTGTTATAGAGCCTGTTAGGATGTGCTTTGGTTGGCAAAGAATTTGCGGCTCACTGTAAGCTTCCAGTTCATCTGTGAATTCCTTTGAGTATCTAACATAACATTATAATCACGCCTGGTTTTCACAAAGGGTTTGATAATCTTTTTCTCCTTCTTCGTTTCGCTCTTGACAGAGCGGTCGTGGTCACAATGAGCTGTGTCCAATCGCAGGTGTAGTCGTTGTCCGCCTCACGATCTCCCGCCATCTGGTTCTGTTACATGGCAGTCTGGCGTATTCATTAACAGGGCCTACAACCGTGGATTTTATTTGATCGGTCCACCTCATCCGTGACCTCCCGCGTGGCCTATTACTTTCCACTCTGCACTGCACCACTAGATGCTCTACGGAGTCATTATTCCGCCTGGAAACATGACCAAAAAACTTCAGTATTCGAGACTGTACTAGTGCTGATAGACGCTGTTTGATGCCGAGTTCTTGGAGTATGAAGACGTGATATGATAATCTAATTGCTACAAAAAAAAAAAAACATCTTTGGCTTTTAAAATGTAGCTTTATGTATTTGTATTTGCATGGGCCATTAAAGTCAAATATGCTAACGAAATCCAAAAAATGCAATAAAATAAAATGTAACTTTTCTTCACCAAACATGACTCCAAACAGGTTTTTAAGTGAGCGTCGCGCGCGCATGTCACATAACTCCATCGTCATCTAAATTTATAAAAAGAACATTCAAATTGAAACGTTTATTGATCTCGACAGATGACGCTACTGTTTATATCAAAATCGAAACAACGTATCTCACGCATTTCTGTCTCCACAATTTTGAATTCTACACCTTGTGTTTAAGGCCTAACGTTGTGTGGTTGTTTAGAAAGACGTTCGTTTTGTAATAAGGGATTCAAAGAAAGTTGAATGTTGCATGTAATGAGTCGAGGCGTTAAGTGTCGTGTGGATTAAATTATACGCCATGTTGAATCATTAGAGATTTGTTTTCATTCTGTCATCTGTGAGTAAGCAAGCCTCGGTGTAATTATAAACTTGGGTTGTTAACGGAACGCGCAGCAACTAAGTTTTGAACGAAATGATTCCTACTCGTTGCTTCCTGTGAAGACAACTAACTGAAGGCAAATGTGACAGTGCCTCATCTTTCTACGTAAGTTCTACATTTTAATATACGGAAAAATCGAATACAAACTGGAAATACTGCATTATATGTGTAAGTTCAACAAAACTAATATATTTGAAGACATCGTTCAGAAAAATATCGGTTAAAGGATCGACAATATACGATCATTTACTATCAATTCCTATTCAAAATAATTATGTTTCCAGTCGAGATAAGGATGAAGCTGTTAAGATATTATTCAATCGTGTTTCTGATAATAATATCATTAATATACACTTCAACATGGGTAGGATAAAGGCATTCCCTCTATTTTAAAACTAGCGACGCGACTCTGCTTCACATGTGTGCAATGTACTGATGTGGCGATATATAAAAACATCGAGATTTCTGTGCTATTTCTAAGTTAAATATTAATTATATAAACCATCCAGAATAAATTCTCTGAATGTAGTGAAAACCATATCAAAATCTATTGTGCAGTTTAGAAGAATAAGCGATTATGTTTTATACTATGTATATGTCACAGATGGATTCTCGAATCTGCTGTTTTACATAACCACTAGCTGTTTAACAAAACAGCTTCGTTGTGTAAAACAGCTGAACAACGTTTGGTGATTTTCCATAATTACTCAACTTTAACACGCAGAATTCTATAAACGTTTTACATTTATAAAACGCAGTGGGTCAATGATTAGAGGTTATGTAAAACTGCGTGAAATGAAACGCCAGATTGTAGATTTTAGTTCTAAATTTTGTCGCTCGTGGCTCTGTGTGTCATAACAATAATAAGTCCAAAACAGAAATAAATAAAACTAGTAAAATTTGTAAAAATAACCCAAGTGAAAACAGTGAATTTAAGAACAGTCAGTCCTAAAAATACAAAATAGTCTAGTAACTGCGACCAACTTAGAAGTAGCGCTCGCCGGTCGCTGCCGCACCACCGCTCCCTACGCTCGCTCGGCTCGCGCTTGGATAGTTACAGTTCTAACCTAACCTAAACCAATTGGCCAGGGCACCCTAACTTAGTTACTGCAACCGATTCGGCATTAGAAGCCATACCAAACGCTTATTGTGACTGTAGATAAAACATTCTGATTTACGTGGGTAGCAGTTTTGCGAAACATAACGCAATGGCAGTCAGCTGTTTTACATAATGGAGCTGTTTTGTAATACAGCTAGTGGTTTTGTAAAACAGCAAATTATGCAAACTCGACGGCCTCATTGGTCCAGTGGTCGTAAATGTGACTTATGAAGATGGAATACTGGGTACAATCTCTAGGTTCTGGCAAGCGTAGTATAAAAGATTTCCCATTTCGGAATTTTTCAGTATTAGTCCAAAGTCTTTATGCCCGGTATATATTTAGTAATAGGGTCACCCCCTTTTACATTGGACTTATCTATCAAAATGTGATTCTACGTAGCGGTAGACTGCGAAGTCATAATTACTCCTCTGTCTACCCTTCTGAAGAATACTAACACGCGTGATGTCATGTTACAATGTGCCTGTTAATAGGACTTATGTTTATTCTACACTTGTACACTTGTACGGCTTGGGTTGGTGGCAGATTTCGAAACATAATAACTTAATATCTGAACGTCGTTTTCTAAAAATGAAATCTAGCTAGATCATTTTAACGCCTCCGAAACCCCCTGCATACTAAACTTCATGAAAATCGTTGGAGCCGTTTCCGAGATTCAGATTATATGTATGACGGAGGAGGGCCGACTCCATCATCATTATTAGCACTCATTGTCGGTCTTCTTAACTGTGGGCGTCGGTGGGTAGTGTTGGATGAAGAAAACAGACTCGTATACACAATCAAACTATAATTCCAGTCCAACAGTTACAACACGGTAAATAGCAACACAACACAGGCACGTATAGTTAAGTAGGTACTAGGTACGTATCGCCGAACGCGCGATGGTTCAGTGATTCGCACGCGCCACCCGCCGACCGAGAAGTGTCAAGAATCGTTAGCGCGCGCCACACCAACTCCATCGAGCGCCATTAGATGGCGCTGGCGTACCGGATACGACTCGATTGCGACACGGCCATCCTGCTTGCACACGTCCTCGTGTGATTTACCCTGCGAGATAAAATAGTCCACGAGAGAATATGGTTCCACTCGGTCACTCCTGACCAAACTCTAGATTTATCGGGTCGGTGAAAATAACGAAATTTTAAAACTCTTCAGCTTTATTTTAACAAAATCTTACTCTTTAATTAAATCAAACATGGTAAAATTGGGAATAATCGAAAACACAACAATCACTACCCTGGGCCATGTACCATAGTCGTTCGGATCAACCTTTAAAACTCTACTGCAGCAAAAAAACTGCCAAGCTTACAGAAACCATCGAGTAAAACCTCTAACGCCACGGCTCTCCAGCCGACCAGCAATCGCATTGCTCTCATACACCCAGCGCATGGATCGAAACTTCTGCATATCCATCAAGTGGATCGCCCGTGTGCATCACCCACTGACTACACACTATGGTCTTTCCAGACCCCGACCTCCGCCAGAGAAACACGCCCATCGCGCACCCACGGACTACTTGAGTTGCCTCAAGAGACACCGATTTCTACCGGGCTACGACTACGTAGTAACTACTGGTACGGTCGAACACAGCAATTGCATTGCTCTCACACATCCAGCGAATGGATCAAAACTACGGTCTTTCCAGACCCCGACCTCCGCCAGAGATACACGCCCATCGCGCACCCTGGTACGGTCGAACACAATACGGCCAATAGAATCCCTTACTCGACTTTCTACCAAAACTTAAGCTTGGTCATCATCATCTAAATCACAATCAATATCAACATCAACTGGTACGTGACCCACTGGCATCTTCCTTAGGCTATCGTGTGCATATTTGTAGGTACGCTTAGAATTCAAAGCTTTCAGTGTGTAACGATCACCGCCCAAAATCTCAATAACTTTAAACGGACCTTTAAACTTTGAATCTAACTTCGTTTGATTTCGTTCTTCGTTTTTTATCAACACAAAATCACCAATGGCAAAATTTTGAATTTTCGCCTTTGTTTTGTCAAATCGGATCTTGTCATATTCCGCACACTTCTTAATATTTTCTGACGCGCGTTCGCGCATTTCTTCTATGTCTACATCGGTCTCTACATCGCTACACATCAACGATAATGGTCTCGCAATTTTTCCTATTAAAAGCTCCAGAGGTGAAGCTTTTGTAACTCGATTTATGGTACAATAGGCAAGTTGAACATCTCCTATAGAGTCCTGCCACGACCTGTTATCGCTATTCTCTATAGCAGTTAGCATCGATTTAAGGACACTCATGATGCGCTCTACCTGCCCATTAGCACGAGAAGAACCTGTAGCTATCAGATACAAGTTGATATTCTTGCTCACGCAAAAGTCGCGAAACTCTTTACTTGCAAAACAGCGTCCTTGATCCGCTATTATGCGAGTTGGAGCACCAAAAAGCGCTACACTTTGAGTCACCGCGTGAATACTACTCTTAGAGTCAATATTTGCTGTATGGTAGAGCAGCACGTACTTCGTAAACGCATCGATTAACACAAAAATGTATTCCTTCCTATCGTTCTTTCCGCTAAGTTTACCTGTCGCGTCTATATGAACCGTGTGCCATGGACTCGTCACCTTCGGTATCGGGTGCAATTCGGCTTGAACTTTACCGGAATGAGACTTAGCGACTTTGCACGTAACGCAGCTATCTGTGAATTTTCTAACGTACTGAGACATTCCCGGAAACCAATAATAATCGAAAAGCTTCTCAGCCGTCTTTTCAGCACCGAGGTGAACGATAGAGTCGTGGAAATTTGACTACCGACCATCGGAGAGCGCGAGGTAAATACGGTAAGCATTTAGATCTACCATTGCGTTGGATATTACGGTGAAGGACGCCTGAACGTAGCACATAAGTTTTGGCTAGTTGCTCGTCTAATTGATTCTCTTCTAAATCGGTTACGATTTTAGAAATCTCTACATCGCGCTGTTGTTCGGCTTGAAGCCAATTGGGAGAGAGTTCAGTAAAATCAATGCGTTTTGGACTTACACGGGTCTCTACTGATTTCGAATCAAGCGGTAAAAGGTTTCGTGAAAGGAAATCTACATGTGACATACGTTTCCCCTCCCTATACGTTACGTCAAAATCGAAAGACTGCAGAAAAGCCCACCATCTGTGCGCCCGGGGAGTCAGTTCCTGCTTCGTTTGGGAAGATTTCAACGAGTTACAGTCCGTAACGACGGTAAAGTTTCTGCCGTGAAGATATTGCCTAAAATGTTTGATAGAGTTCACAACCGCGAGAGTTTCGAGGTCGTACGAATGATATTTGCTCTCTGCAGGAGACGTTCTCTTACTAAAGTACGCTACCACACAACGCTTACCATCAGCCTTGACTTGAAACGAAATTGCTCCATAACCTAAACTACTCGCGTCTGTGTGTAGCTCTACCGGGAGCTCTGAGTCATAGATCGTCAATACCGGATCACTCGTCAAGGTACAGATTACATTTTGGCGAATATTTTCGTGTTCTGGTTTCCATGTCAATTCGCCTTTCAGTGAAGTCAGTCGGTACAATGGGGCCATTATTCTAGAAAAATTTTGCACAAATTGGCGAAAGTATGAGGCTAGCCCGATAAACTGCCGTAGTTGGGTCACCGTTTCTGGAGGTGGTAGAGCCGTTAAAGCCTCTACTTTTCTGCGATTGGGTCTGACCTGGCCAGACTCTACCTCAAATCCCAAGAACTCTACCTTCGTCTTGAGGAAGGAGCATTTCCTGAGGTTCAAAGAGAAGCCAGCTTTAGTCAGAACTTCCAACACAGTGTGAAGTCTTTGTAAACCTGACTCTACATCGGGAGAAATAATCAAGACGTCGTCTACGTATACGACCACATAGTCATGAGCAAGGTCACCTAAAGCATTCATTATAGCTCTTTGAAAAACAGAGATAGCATTTTTTAAACCGAATGGCATGGTCAAAAATTCATATTGACCTTCAGGTGTTATAAATGCTGTGCTCTCAATCGACTCTACATTTACTGGTATTAAATGAAAACCGCTAGCGCAGTCTAATTTTGAAAAATAATTGGCACCATGGAGACGCGCGATTTGATCAGAAATTAGAGGAAGGGGGTAACGATCGGAGACAGTGTTACTATTAAGTTCGCGGTAGTCTATACACATGCGGTCTGAACCATCTTGCTTCTTTACTAGCAGAGCTGGGCTTGCAAATGGAGAGCAGCTAGGTCTGATAATATTCGCTTCTAACAGTTCTTTCACACGGTCGCGCACAACGCTGCGTTCGTCCACCGACATCCTATACGGTCGCCGCTGAACCGTACGGTTCGGATCAATCAACTTAATCTTAAGCTCGCCTGTGTTCACTCGCGTCGTAGGCAAACCGGTAATAAAAAATGTTGAAAACTGATTAAGCGTTTGCAAAAGCCTATGTTTGTCATTGCCAGTTACATCCGTCGCTATAACAGTTAAATCCGATTGAAGCGCGTTATCACTATTATGACTCACCGAATTTACACAAAAGACTTTCGTTAACGAAAGCTCCGTTGCAGTCATGTTTGCAGCAAAACCCAGATTTAAAATCTCGCGACCTAACATGACGTCACTTTGCAAATAATTGTCGGGCAAAACATGCAACAAAATTTCGAGAGGGTGATCGTTAATCACTACACAACATAAAATCTGTTCTGTGCTGAATACTCGCGTTTGACCTATACCAGTCATAGTAACAACATTACTAGCACGTTTACCATTAAATTTCGATGCAAAACTTTCTTTTACCAGCGAGCATTCAGCACCAGAATCGTAAATAAAGCGTAACAATTCACCTTTGTGTTGTAACGTGCCCGATGGTGGTTGTACGACGCAGACATTAATACGCCGCTCGTGCCGCGCCCCGCCGTCGACCGGCCCGCTGCCGCCGCTGCCACTGCCGCCGCTGCCACCGCCGCTCGTACACCGGACGGCTATGTGACTCGGCTTGCCACATTTGAAGCAGACCAAGGGCGGCTTCGCTGCCGGCTGTTGCGCCGCTTGACTCGACAATGATGTAGATGTTGTAGGTCTTCCCCTCGTATCCACGGGCTTGCTTCTGCAGTCAATTCGCTTATGACCGGTTTTTCCACAATTGAAACATTTCATTGATGTAACATTTGCTCGCTTGATATCGATTGTATTCGATGATTCACCAGTGGTATTAATCCTGCACTTCAAATGTGATAACGCGTTCAGTTCTTGCTGTAATTTGTCCCTCGATGTAATGTTCGTAGTAAACGCCATATGTTAAAGTCGCTGGTCAAACTGTGATATGTGAGCGAGTACTGTTGCTACGGCGATTTCTTCTTTGTTTACATCTTTCCAACGATTAGTCAGCGAAGTAATTAAACGACTTGCAAACGCGGGTAGTGTTTCCTTTTCACTCGGTTTTTCACCGTTCATTTTAATGAGGGTACCCGCCAATGTCTCGGTCGAAATAAATCGTGTTGTGAAAAGTACCTTAAATTCGTTCCACGTCATTCCTTCGTAGGCTATTTGAGATAGCCATGTTGATGCTTCACCTTTTAGCGCCTTGCTGACCGCCAAAACAAGTCGACCGCCGCTTGGTGGATTTTCGGATAAACACAAATCTGCTGTCGCGCACCATGATCTTGCGTCGGTATCTTGTTTGTCAGGATCGAATGCAGGTAGTTCTTCACAGTAAGCTGGTTTCGGTGATTGCAGCGCCTCAATCAAAGCTCGCATGTTTTTATTCTGTACGTCGAACATGGCACGCCATACCATACATGTTTCCTTGTTCTGATCCAACACTGATCCCACTTCTGATGACGGAGGAGGGCCGACTCCATCATCATTATTAGCACTCATTGTCGGTCTTCTTAACTGTGGGCGTCGGTGGGTAGTGTTGGATGAAGAAAACAGACTCGTATACACAATCAAACTATAATTCCAGTCCAACAGTTACAACACGGTAAATAGCAACACAACACAGGCACGTATAGTTAAGTAGGTACTAGGTACGTATCGCCGAACGCGCGATGGTTCAGTGATTCGCACGCGCCACCCGCCGACCGAGAAGTGTCAAGAATCGTTAGCGCGCGCCACACCAACTCCATCGAGCGCCATTAGATGGCACTGGCGTACCGGATACGAATCGATTGCGACATGTATATATATACAAGAAAAGCTCGTTTAAAGGTGACCTGATTTCTGCAAATAGATTTCTAGAAAAGACAAATAATTTTTATCGCGGGCTTTGAGCGCGGCGACCGAATCAAGAAATTCCGTAACGTAACGAAAATAAAACCTAACACCCCCCACTCCGCTTACCATGTAATAACGGTTCCCATGACAACGTGATGTTGTCATGGGAAACGTGATGTTGTCATGGGAAGCGTGATGTTGTCATGGGAACGTAATTTTTGTTTTATGTCATCACGTCATCATCCCAAGTGTAGCGTTGACAAATAGGAAGTATGGAGGTTACAAATGCTATGCAATAGCTTTACCGCGGCAGTCCCCGAGTACCACACGTTTTTTTCCCTTACATTTGCTTCAAAAGCGTCATTGTCAAGTCAAGTTAAATAGATAGCTGTGAAGTATAAAAATGTAGTTTGATTGCTGTCAGTGTTACTTTTCAAATGCAACGATAAACGTAATCATTCTTTATGAAAATCAACTTATTTAAATAGGTCCGATCCTTTGAGGGGCTTGTGGCTAAGTAACAACAGCTGCACGGGTCGATCGATCAGGTTAAGCTACGCTTGCCGGGGTTGGTCCGTGGATAGGTGACCATCTTTACATACCGAGACCCCTCCTTGCCTCGGAAAGCACGTTAAGCTGTTGGTCCCGGCTGTCATTTGTAGATCTTTGACAGTCGTTACGAGTAGTTAGAAGTCCAAAAGGTCTGACGACCAGTCTTATCAAGGGGTATCGTGTTACCTAGTAACTAGGTTGTGGAGGTCAGATAGGCAGTCGCTCCACGTAAAATACTGGTATTCAGCTGCATCCGGTTAGACTGGAAGCCGACCCCGACATAGTTGGGAAAAGGCTAGGCAGATGATGAAATAGGTCCGATCCTTTAAAAGCTATTGAAAATATTTAACTAGGTAAATTCTCTCCATCATTTAAACTGTTCATTTTATTATACGGAACTACTATAACTAGCTAAAAAGATCCCACACGCGGCATACAACGGGTTAACTATAATGTGACTATAATCTTATCTTGAAAGTGACAATTCACTTTAATAAAATGTGTTGTTCTTGTCGCCTGCTTATCGAGAGACTTGATAACGTGAGGCTGTGCGACCCGCGACCTTTGGAGATGAGCTCCACGTTAGATAATAAAACAGTGATAGTTAAGATATCATTAGGTACATAAGTTGTGATAGTGGCAGGTTTTGTGGTTCTCGGTGATGCTCAGCTTTTTTGATAAAGTTACTACGTAATCTGTTTTTTTTTGATAATGCCTGCTTTTTATTATCCAAGAAAGTTGATATAATATCTTTCTGATTATTTGCAAAATCAGAAAAAAGTTTCTGATATCTTGCATGATTTTCCAAAGCAGAATACTTTTGGCTGTTCCCGGAACTGTTTTGAATAATTTAATTCAAAGATTTGATTAACATGACAAACCGTCACAGTAAATTACTAGAAAAAAAAAAACTAATAAAAATTTTGACTTTTACTAGCCAAAATTATTGATGCAAATCTTCAATCACACACTTCATAGTGCCTCCCTCCTCACTCGCGTTCGTGGTAGTCCCAACTCTATACTGGGAATATTTGCAGATCGGAGGCAGTCCCCCATGCTGGGAAGATGGACTTCACGTCGCTGTTTAATCTGTATTGTGTTGAATACTAACATTAGTTTTTTAAGTATATTGGTACTAACAAGAATATGGACATGGTCTGAAATAAATGTTTAATAATAATAGGCACAAACATCTCTATTGATTTCCACCACGGTGTGATGCGTCTAATTCGGACACATACAAATGGTACATAGAAAATTGCCGACCGGATCGTTATCTTGCTTATCTATCATCCGTGTAGCCATCAGTGATTATCTCGTATCATTCATCAATGTGATTGGTGATTGTGAGATGTACGGTGACTCAGTGATTGGTTGGTTCGGTAAAAAGAAGTAACTATACATAAATGCATCTGTATATTTAGAGAGCAGTGGTGGCCTAGTGTTATCGGCCGCGACTTACGAGTTGTAGGTCGTAGGTTCGAACCTAGACAGGCGCTTTACTTTGTGTAAATCATTTCATCACCACTGCTCTCAAAACGGTGAAGGAAAACATCGTGAGGAAACCGGCATGTCCTAGAACCGAAAATTCGAAGACATGTGACATCTACCAACCCGCACTGAGCCCGCGTGGTGGATTACGGCACACTCCCTCTCACAGAGAGGAGGCCTGTGTCCCAGCAGTGGGAATATTATAGGCTGATGATTATGATGATGATGATCTGTATATTTATCTAAGGTGCCATTATTTTTTAAAGGTGCTCTAAAAATGCTTTTCCAAATCAGAGCAGACTCAGATGAATTTATTGAAATGAGCAGAAGAATGCATGAAACCTGAAAAATAATTGGTGCAAAAAAAAAACTGGATGAATTTTAATATTTTATTATTAACCTTAACGGCTTTATACGAAACAAGGTTTATTTTTAGAACCAGGTTTAAACAATCGAGCTATTTTTGAATTCAGAGCATATTATAATCGAAAGTTCTAATTACCAAACTGACGTTCGAGTCTAAGCTTTCAATTTTGAATTAAGAACTTGACACTTGTTGGGATAAAGTTCAAAAAACAATAAGTGGTTCGAAGATTTGGGTTTGAACTAAAGTTAGAACTCGTTTTAATACTCTAACTGTTTATATATCTCAATGATTAAAAATAGGTTAGGTAAATTGAATTGGTTTTCCCAGCTATGTTGAGGTCGGCTTCCTGTCTATTAGAAAACAGCTGATTTAATTAAAATATAGTGTATTCATCCTTATAAATTTATTATTTCAGTGAACCGGAATGGATTTCTTTTCATATTCATATGGAAATATGTTACTGAATTGTGATTGTGACAAAGACTTGCATCCTTTTGTCCAAGAAATACTCGTGTATATTAATTACTATATAATTTTATACGATACATAGCTTCGATTTTACTTGACTGTCCGAAGCTTTATTAATTCCAAGTAGTTATTTATTATAATTTTAAAAACTCGGTTCTTTTGTTCCGACTTTTATTCGATATTATGAATGCATGTCATTTCCACTTTCCTCATTTTTCCTTGAACTGAACAATGGGATCCGTCTCTGCCTTTTTCCTGCATCATTATAAAATCTATTTTTTACTATTTTACTTTTTGTAGTTTTGTAAAACCTTCGTCTGCTCGCTATTACTATCGATTGGTTCATATACTGATGATAATAGCATTCTTCAATTTCCAATTAATTATTGCTCAAAATACGAAACATGAACTTTCTAATAACATCCGTAAACCCAAAAATCTATTGAATTTCCAAAATGTTAAAAGAAACACACCAATATCTCTACTTAGTATTCGGAGGAATCAGCTTAATAAAAATCTTGAATAGGCTTGTGTCCCAAAAATTGTTTTTGTCCGTCTTTGAGATTATAAAAAAACTAGCGGACCCGACAGACGTTGTCCTGTCAAAACATTGTCCACCGGACAAAATTGTGAATCTAAACCATTCCCAGATCCCCTTGAACACACACAAAAAATTTCATCAAAATCGGTCCAGTCGTTTGAGAGAAGTTCAGTGACATACACACTCACAGAAGAATTATATATATAAAGATATTGAACACGTATTTTTTCTTTTTTGACGTAATCAAAAGATTACGGCGATATATTGAGTTAAAATGTGGCATGACATCACGCCTTGCTAGATTTAATACTGCGTTGTGACGTAGCGAACCCCCACTCCACAACTTTAATGCGTGTTTTCTAAGTTATTTTTGATTAATATGATAAAGCAAAAAATACGTGTCTAATATTTTTTTGTTATCTGAAAGACGGACTAAATATAATTTCTTTTTTTTACCTAGGCAAGTACCGTATTCAAGGGGGAGGGAAGGGTTTTTAGAAATTCATCCCCTAGAGGGGGTTAAATAGAGGACGAAAGTTGTATGGAAGTTCATTATTTTTGCTGATGAGAAATTCTATCAGGCACACAGCTTGTATTTTATCTAATTTTCCATCCCTCAAAAACTAGCCAACAATCCCGCTTTAATTCCAAGATTGCATTTTTCCAAATCACGTTCCGTACTCATAAAGGGCGCTTACGCTCCGGCTGCATTCCTACCTGCATACAAGTGCAGACACCACGTCTCGCCTGGCCCACACAATGGACCGGTAGACAATGGACGAACGCGTGACACCATGCTGGCGATAACGTCTATATATGTTACTCTTGTTTTGTTTACGAGGTTTTAATCGGTTTTAAAGTTAGTGCCGAGGTTGAAAGATGTGTTGGGTAATGTTTTGGTGAGCTAAATTATGCTTCTGTTACCCATTTATAAAAAAAAACACTTTTAAATAATAGCTATCATCATCTGCCTAGCCTTTTCTCAACTATGTTGGAGTCAGCTTCTAGTCTAACCGGATGCAGCTGAATACCAGTATTTAAAATAATAGCTATATCTTTACATAATCTTCCTCATTGCTTTGAAGATGCTAGTGTTTTAGGTACACTTTTGGTCTTTCAAGCAATTTGATCCACGAGGATGATGCGCTTTCATGCAAGCACTGGTGAGAGGATAACTGTTTTAAATTTAGCTAAAATCGAACTTCTATCTCCATTTTTCGAGCACGATACAACACAATCACAATTTGTTTCGATGTGAAACAGATTGCTAATCCATTGCTTCTTATGTTGGAAAACAAAATCTGTTCAACAACGTAAATAACGCAATAAATGTTGTTGAACTGTCAAAATGAAAAAATTAGGCAAAATTGTTTACGAAAATAAGTTACGCAATTAGGGTACAGGACATAATCATAAAAACACTGTTATAAACCTTACCCAAGAAAAGGCTCTAAGCTCCTGAAGGGCTTGCACCACCGACTAACAAGGCGTCAGAAATAACCGTGAATAATACGCCATAAAACTTCCTCCCCAAGGAATATCACGAGGGCCTCACATTTAACAGCCGAATAAACTTAGCCAGTGAAATAATACTGTTCATTCACATACCAAGTAATATCATAAATAAAGGGTCATCCACAAACAGTGGCGCCCCACCCGGCAGTTACCGAAACTAACGGTAATTGTTTAACGACACTGTCTTAAGGACTGCGAGGTATGCGGCGCACCCATTCTAGTCAGGAATACGCTGTTTATATTGTTAATAGGAGGGAAAGTCAGTTTTTAAGAAATATGCTAAGGTAAGGGTGCAGTGCCCTGTAGAGTTGGCTTTTGTTACTTTTCAATACAGTTTTCACGAGGTTGGCACCAATGTACAACAGAAAACCTTTATAAGGAATTTTCTATGAAAAACCGTGATTATAATTGACGAAACATCATTGTAAATCATTAAGCAATAAGTATAAGACAGGGGTCAATAGGCTCGTCCCTTATTACATGGGACTTAACACATAACTGGCGAAATGTGGGTGTACCTGTTACAGGGACACCTCTGCTCGACCCTTCGGGGAAACAAGGCGTGATGTTATGTTATGTTGTTATGTTTATGTTATAAGACATAAAACATCGATTAAATACATTTTAAACAATTTCTAAATAAGTCATCATCATCATCATCAGCCTATAAATGTTCCCACTGCTGGGACACAGGCCTCCTCTCTGTGAGAGGGAGCGGGCCGTAATCCACCACGCGGGCCCAGTGCGGGTTGGTAGATGTCACATGTCTTCGAATTTTCGGTTCTAGGACATGCCGGTTTCCTCACGATGTTTTCCTTTACCGTTTTGAGAGCAGTGGCGATGAAATAATTTACACAAAGTAAAGCGCCTGTCTGGGTTCGAACCTACGACCTACAACTCGTAAGTCGCGGCCGTTACCACTGGGCCACCACTGCTCACTAAATAAGTATTGAAGGATAAATGTTAGGGTCTAATTTTGCAATATCTATAATTAAAACTACCATAGGTACAAAAACGTCTACATATAAAAATTATAACTATTCCCAAGTCCCACTTACAATAAAGGTGCATCCACACTATGTGAAACGTAACAACAGTAATACAAGTGGACTTGTTTATTGTAATCACGATTATATAATGTTACAGCTGTCTGGAGAGTCGTGAGACGTTTGTGATGGTGTCTGGGTCGACTGGAGACGTTTTTCTCTATTTCGTAAGAATAAAAGTTGGGAGAACTGGGCAATTTAAGTGGGAATATCTGAGATGAAAAACACATATTGTCCTCTTCCAAGTACAAAATTATCGCGAAATAATCGGTTCGATTATATCATGACAACGTAGGTACTAAATAGATAGAGAGATTTTAATATATCTAAGGAAATTGATACGTAGAAATCAAATATTATTTGACAACCAAAATGAGGTATTACAACACGAACAATACAGAATATAATAGATTCCATTGTCCCATGTAATAGAGAGTGTACCTATCCGAATTTATAAACGGGTCACGGAATTTTTCAGGTTATATTTTGTTGAATAATACAATACAATAATATTTAACACAACATAAACCAAACAGAGGTATACTAAAAAACAAAATTCAATTACAAAAATGGGGATCGTTTAGCGAATTCGAATGCGATTAAAAAACCCGTCGCTGCGTCCGTAAATTTAACTCGGTACAATAATCGGCGCGGTAGATATTCTTTTATTTTCGTTTTAAGTGTTTTTTTTTGTTACTTATTTTCATGTGCTTTTGTTTTGGATTGTTTTATATCGAATTGTGGGGACACCGATAAAATGTTGGTAGTCTCTGATTCTGGCGGATGCGGAATATCAGACTGTGACGTTTCTTTTCAGGGTTTCGTTTTTACAACATGGTAGTGAATCAACGGATTTTCAACCAGTTCCTGGGCTCTGAGCGTGGTATAGATAAGGTCTATATTGCAATTAATAAGATATATTAATAGCTGTGATCAGGCGCGGTCGCAGCCGAAGATTTTAGGGGGGGTCACCATGGGTGCCGAGGAATATTTTTGTGCATATATCTCCAGCTCCACATTACTTATGCCATTCAGGGACGCAGTTTTTACATGCGGGGGAGGGGGGTAGTTACGGGCAAATTAGTCACAGTTGCAGCACTTTTTGATAGATAGTAGGTATTACAACAGTAGATTATGAGAAGAGCGAGCAAAGCTAGCTTGACAATTTAAACATCCAGTCTTGGATTGGTTAGGTTGTGTTAGATATTTTCAATTCTAAGAACTTTTGAACTGAATGCAGAGCAACCGAAGTGTGCTCGAAAATTTTGCACACACTCGTATAGGTTAGATTTTCTTTTGATCATTCAAAAAGAACTAGGAATTAGTTGCTTTGTCGACTTATGAAGAAAAGCTCAAGAATTAAGAGAATGTAGAAGGCAAGAGCGAGCGAAGCGAGCCTAAAAATGTAACCCGTGGCTGTAGTACAGTTTTAAAAGTTAGTAATACAATTAAATCATTCAGGCTGCCGACAGCGTGAAAGGTTTTGGGGGGAACCCCCAGGATCTCCCCCCTCGGACCGCGTGTATTTTGTTTTCTTTATGCTCAATTTGTGTCAAACAAAACTGTCAAATAAAAATGTAGCTATCGAGTATATGGCCATCAAAAAAATGCAAGACCTCATAGTCTAACCAATTTAGCGCAAACTTTTGCTCCACAAGGCCAGACAAAAAAAAAACTCACGCACATGTTCTGATCAAGAACAGGCCCAGATATTTATACCTTTCTTAATGCGACCAATACATATTTGGTAAGCCAAGTCTTTAGTTCCAGTCTCCTTGCAATTGTGCCGTACGTTAGCAAAAAGCAACAAAGCGCGGTGCGTGGAGCGGCCACCATAAACATGGCGACAGCTGGTGTCGATGTGGCAAAAAGTCGAGCAGTTATGGTGTGGCAGGAGTTAGGAAAGGAGGATGTGGTATGTGCAACAGTTGGGTTGGTGGTGACAACGAATTGCTTGTGGATTGCTCTTTGCTTCTTGGTTGTCTTACGGCGTAAAGACTACGTTTTCAATGGATAGCGCAGAATCTAAAACTATCGCTGTACAGACGCCAGCACATCAAGCTACCACAATCTGTCAAATTTATTTAATAGATTTTCAACTTTATCATTAGTAAGTATAAGGTTCAAAGTTCCTTGGGAAAATTTCACAGTTTCGGGTAGCTTAATGTGCTGGCGTGTGTACATCAATCCTCTTACGAAATGTGTAAAAAAAAGACAACACGCTTTCTAAATAGGTTAAACTACGACGACACTGAATATTTGTTTAGTTTACAATCTTAGTGACTTCTTTTTTTATTTTTGAAGTGAAAACTTCTTTAGGTGCGTTGGGCATTTTTGAGATGGAAAAAAAACAATTGAACTCGCGACACCGTTACCGAAACGTCATTTTTGTAAACGCGATTGTGCTCTTTATTCATATTACGTTACGGATCAATGTTCTATGCAAGTATCTTTACTTTAAAGGTTATGGAAGTATTTTTTTAAATTATTCAATTTTCACATCTGTCGGCACTCCCAGAGTCATCATCATTGTTGAGAAGCACAGCGATCTCCTTTTGATTAATTATAATCAGTTGCTAGGTACTTCACACCACCCTAGGTTAAGTTGATTAAAGTCTTTTGAATGATACTACTTTTATTACCCGTATTGTGAAGTAACCTAGCTAAATATATAGATAATAAGTATAGTGATAGCCTCAGTTTAATAGTGTAAATCGATTAGTAACTAAGACATAAAGATTTCCCTTATTTACCAACTAAAAGATGTTTTACAGGCCAATCTAGGCAATAAATAAGGGTTCTGACATACACAATGTCTTAGTTAGGCTATCTACTATAAATAGACACCTTTTACATAAAGAAAAGTAGTTGAGATGTTCGATTTGAGGAAAGAACAAAGGCGTCACATAGGACGTAATACATAAGCAGACCAACTGCGCAATTTCTTTCCCTTCGTTCCCCTCACCTCCCCTGGCGCACCCGAAAATTGGCGTACCCCGCAATCCCCGATCGCATACCGACCCCCTCACCTTGAAGAACTAGACTTCGATAGGATTTTCGAATAAACTGCGTATGCTAGCCACAGGGCGGGCGCGCTAGGGTAGAAAACTACTTAAGGTGTCACATATTGTTCAGTCAGTGCGTTTCGATCTAAATAGTAACATGGCGTTCTCAATAGTAAATTAGTGTTCTAATCATTTTAACTTGTTATAACTTAGTGTTTTAGTAGTCAGTAATTCAGTATAAGTTTTCAGTCAATGTTCAGTCTCCTATTGGGTAGTGTCGAATAAGTGTAGAGCTATATGCCTAATAAAATCGACTACCCTTAGCGAAGTTCCGCCTTACGGGACCTAGATAGATTCTAGATTTGGGAACAGAGGATAAGTTTTGTGTTTCGGTAGTTATTAATCTGTTTCGCCTCGATTAGTCTCTGTTTAGTGCGTAAGCTATTTTTGTGTGTTGTAATTAGTGTTTCTGTGTTGTGAATATATTGTGTGTACTCAGAGAAAGTGTATTAATTTTATTCTATGGCCATCAATATCCACCCTGCACCTGAATACCCTATAATCATCATCATCATTTCTGCCGAAAGACGTCCACTGCTGGACATAGGTCTCCCCCAAGCACCGCTACTTCGATCGATTCTGTGCTTTCCGCATCCAGCGGATTCCTGCGGCCTTCACAAGGTCATCGGTCCATCTTGAGTGCCACGGTCTCCCAGAGTGCCACTATTTTTTTCCGTAGGGATATCCTCATGGATTCCCTCATCTTGGGAGAACGGAGGGTTATGTCGGACTCCTATGGACTAAATTCCCACTGTTCCTACTACTACCATGTGTCGGGGGCCCGGGGGATACTTGTACATTCGCCGCACCCCCGACTGGTATCAACCCGCCATGCCTAGCGGGCCTCATCGCCCAGTGCGGCCGATCCCACGACCACACGTCCTCCCATAAAGGCGCGCATGCGACACTGCGTGCTTCCTCTTTGGGCCTGACTGTTCGGACGACGACTTAGCCTCAGTTTCGTTGCCCATAGGCCCCTACAATCGTAGTGACTAGTTGACACTCCGTATCTAAAACTCAACCTTTTTCCTTCCGATTAAACACGTACTACGTTGCTGAGCAGATAAATTTTTGAACATTTGAAGCGATGGATTTAGCAATATCCTTCAAAATCATGCATATTGTGATTGATTGTGTGTTACGCAATAGGGACGATGACACAAAAATTTTTTTTGTCCTTCGGGTACATTATAGATTACGGCGATACATTGAGTTAAAATGTGCCATCACTTCACGAGTATGTAGATTTTATACTTACTTGTGACGTAGTGAATCCCACTCCCCAACTTTAATGCGTTTTATCTAAGTCATTTTTGTTAATATATTAAAGCAAAAACTGAAAACTGAAACTGAAAGACTGCCTCGTTGGTCTAGTGGTCGCAAGCGCTACTGTTGAGCATGAGGTCCTGGGTTCGATTCTCGGGTCGGGCAAAGTGTTATTGAGTTTTTCTATCTGAAATTTCTCAGTATCAGCTCGGAGTCTGGATTTGTGCCCGGTTGATGGCAATGGGCTCGCCCCCTATTTGGTACATGGGACTTGAACATAACTGGCGAAATGTGGGTGTACCTGCTACAGGGACACCTCTGCCCAACCCTTCGGGGAAACATGATGCGTGATGTTATGTTTTTTTATGTATTAAAGCAAAAAATACGTGTCAAATATTTTTACTATCTGACTAGTGGACTAAATAGACTTTCTTTATTTTGACCCAGCCATCATCCCTATTAGGGTGCTGGGGTTCTGTGGCCTAACTTTGGCCATCATTCGGTCAAAGTTTTACTCGATCAACCTTATATGTGGTTCAAAACCGGCCAAAAGGATACCGTAATTAAGATTGAGAAAAAAACACGTTTCTTGTATGGCCCCTTTAATTATTAACTTTATATTTATATTATTTGTTGTTATAGCGGCAATAGAAATACAAAATCTGTGAAAATTTTAACTGCCATACGTATTACGGTTCATGAGATACAGCCTGCTGACAGACGGACGGACGGACAGCGGAGGCTTAGTAATAGGGTTCCATTTGGCACCCTTTGGGTACGAAACCTTAAAAACTGAACTATTTAGGTAACAGTATTTACTAGCACTTTTGTCACAAATGATCACAAATACCGTATCTAACAATTGTACTCCTTCATACAGCATTGTCAATAGATGTCGTTTCTCGTCTGTGCCGATAGTGTGTACACAAGCTACTTCCAATGCCGATTATAATGGCAATCATCATCATCATCATCAGCCTATAATGTTCCCACTGCTGGGACACAGGCCTCCTCTCTGTGAGAGGGAGTGGGCCGTAATTCACCACGCGGGCCCAGTGCGGGTTGGTAGATGTCACATGTCTTCGAATTTTCGGTTCTAGGACATGCCGGTTTCCTCACGATGTTTACCTTCACCGTTTTGAGAGCAGTGGTGATGAAATAATTTACCTACACAAAGTAAAGCGCCTGTCTGGGTTCGAACCTACGACCTACAACTCGTAAGTCGCGGCCGTTACCACTGGGCCACCACTGCTCTTATAATGGCAATACAGGTTGTTTATTCGATTTTATATCGTTTTTTTAACGTAATTTTAAATATATCATTGCGTAAAGGGCATCGTTGCTATTCAGTTATGATACAATAATTTGGTGCAAGAATCTATAAATAATGGTAACATTTACTTACTATCTTTACAGTCCGGCCGTTGAGAGTAGCACTTACCTATCTCCCGGGTACATAAAAGGAATTTAGCGCGCTAACGCTAATGTGACCACCGCATTAGCGCGATAACTTTTTAACGAGCAGAACATACGAAGCTTCGGCACGCATTGCTTCGTCACGATAGACGCAGATGCGGTCGCAGCATAAGAGACAAATGATACATTAGGTACTACCGAAGAAACGCAAATCTGTACACTGTAAAGACTATTCTTGCTTGAAGCGCTCGGCCGCTATAGTAACACTTACCTACAAAAAAAAGGGTCGTGTGCACGGAATTTTGTTTTATTTATTTATTAAAACTTTATAAATAAATAAATAAAATCATTTTATTTCAGATAACTAAAAAGATCCATAAATTGTTAGTAACATGTATGCACTTAAACCACTATTGTTAGTACTTAAAACTAAAGACGAATTTGTGAGAAGACCACCCAACATCTAGACACAATGAGAAATAGTATTGGTCTAACTATGGTATGAGTCTTCTCACAAATTGCCTTATTATGGCAGAGGAAGTATCTGCCGCGACAGCCTTCAGGATACTATTGTGACTGCCTCTTATTCTGCTCAGGAGTGATGCCGTCTTTTTGCGGATGATGGCATGAAATCCGTCGGTATGGGTTACCGCGAACATTTCAGAAGCACTGCAAAAACGAGGCAGTCGCAACAGCATCCTAAATACATTATTGTATTGGACGCGTAGAACATCCAGCGACCTTTTCGAGTAGTTGACCCAAAGATTACCGGTGTAAAAACTTTGACAATAAGCTTTAAAAAGCGTAATCTTAACTTGGTCAGTACACCGAGCAAATCTTCGTGCCAACATATTACCCCTGACCGCCAGAGCTCTACGCTCCCTCTCAATATCACAATGGTCGCTGAGGTCGCTGGTAAGAAAATGCCCAAGATATTTAAACTTTGTGACTTTTTGAATTGGCGTACCGTTTATGGCAAGTTCGAGGGCATCTTCCCGGCACTTACCAGCGACTCCAAAGACCATGTACTCACATTTTTTGGCATTATAGACCAGTCCATGTGCAGCAGCGTAAGTCTCACATACTTTGAGCATCTCGGCAATTGACCCCAGCGACGGGCCCAGCAGCACCATGTCATCCGCATAACTGATGTTGTTACAACTTACACCATTTACCCTGCATCCGACACGCATGCCGCTGAGCTCGGCGATGAGGTCATTAACATATAGATTGAAGAGCCGGGGAGACGACAAACCACCCTGCCTCACCCCGCACTCCAACCCATATGATTCCGAGAGTGCATCAGACCATCTGACACGATTTGTCTGGCTAAGGTACCAAAACTGCAACACTCTGAGCAGCTCCTCCGGTATACCCCTACTCCTCAATTTACTCCAAAGCACATCATAAGAAACGAGATCAAAAGCCTTGGAGAGATCAAGGAAGCAGGCGTACACCGGCGTCTTACGGTCAGTGTAGTATTTGACAGCATGCTTGACACTTACGATAGCGCTTTCAGTTGATAGTCCAGGACAAAACCCAAACTGTGCATCGTGCAACTTAACATATCTTGCCAAATAAGAGTCAAGCATACTGTCCAACACCTTGGCCGCAACAGTTGCAAGAGAGATCGGGCGATAGTTGTGCATGTCCGAGATGTCTCCTGTCCTATTCTTCACGATGGGTACAACAATGGTTTTAATTAAGTCTGCCGGTAAATACGAATGGCTCAGACACATCGTATAGAACAAGGACAGGACCCTAGGCATATGCATGCCTGCATATTTCAGATGTTCTATGCTGAGCCCATCATGCCCAGGGGATTTACCCCTACTCATACTATTTATGACCGACCTTACTTGCTTCGTGGTGAAGCGTAGTAGCGGCTCATCCCCTTGTTTATGAGATACAAAATCTATTTCCGATACTGAGGGACCAAGTGGGGACCTCACTTTGAAATGATCTCTAAATAAATTAGCAATGTCCCCATGCTCAGTAACCCCTCCCACATCCGCCGCGAGACCAGGCTTAGCCTCCAACCTACCTGTGGACTTCCAAAATGCACAGAAATTGTTATTAGCTCGTTGTTCTGCTAATACGTCCATTTTAATTTGGTCTTGCCTATTTTGACAGTACTTTAGCCGGCTTTTGAAAATTTTACGCGTTTCGTACATTTGGTCATAAATAGTACCTGAGGTTGGTCGATCAGCCAAAACCCAGGCTTGAAATCCAAGCCTGGCCTCTCGGTGCGCGTCTCGAACATGTTTGTTCCAACCACACAACGGACTACCCCGTGTAGGTCTCTGGTGAACTGTATTAGATTCCCTCGCTGCCTCACTAAGGACGTCTACAATATTCTTGTACAGCTTATCAAGGACAAGTTTGTGATCTGCCAAGTTACATGACCCATGACTGCACACCGCAAACTCCTGTGGGAAGTCTATCTCTCGCAGTTTATTAGAACACATCCCGTGATAATTCTCGATCTCTGTTTTATTTCTGACGCCCCAGACAACAGCATTGCGGGGTGCAACCCCGGTCGTCAACTTTGGCCTAACCACATCTAAATTACATATAATATATATAGGTAAATGATCAGACACATAAACATCTTCATCAATACCTACACTAACAATTGTCTGCCAGGCTGACGAAGAGAGCACACAATGGTCCAACCACCTCCTACAGCCGTGAGCCTCACTAATGTAGGTGTAGTAATTTTGATTATATCCTAACTTTTTTGTATCAGCACAAACCCAAGATTGGTCATTACAAAAACCCAACAGCTCAACATAAAATAATTCCGGTGGGTGTGCATTAAAATCGCCCATTATGTATATGTTTTCTACGTCATATGTCGCAATTATTGCACTTACCTCACTTAATACCTCGGTAAACAAAGGCAGGTTTTCCGGTGAGTTTGTAGGCATATAAACAGAAAATACAATAATATTGCGACCACCAGAGGCAGCTTTAATGGCCACTAACCGAGAGCTATTACAGGATATTACCGAAACAGACTCAAAAACATCCTTTCTCCAGAGAATAGCCACTCCTCCGTACGGCCGTCCCCTTAGAAGCCCTTCCGATGTGTCTACAGCAGACCTACCAGTATACTCAAATTCAGGACTTATCGTTCCTAACATTGAAATATCATGAGGTAACAGCCAAGTCTCCTGCAGGCATATCAAATCAGACCAGTCACATATTTTTCTTATATTATCAACTGATCTTTTCGCAGATTTACAATTAAAACTAGTTAATTTTACATGACAGTTATTTTGACAAGCCATACTGAATTTTAATCTAACTAACTGTAAGAGCCTCTCTATTTGTCCGATACATAAAATGGACAAAACGCCTAAAAGTAATACCATCAGGCCATATCTGATCATTTAAAAACAAGTCCACCTTGTGTTTAGATACATATAGTTTGTAAGCGTTATACTTTTTATACGACTTGATGTTTAACTTTTTTAACGATACACTTTCGTTAGTCTTACTCTTTATGTAGCTAATAATGTCATCGTCAGTGGCCTCCGTATTCACGTTTGATATTAGTAACGGGACTTTAATATCTGCCGCACGGAATTTACTGTTTGGAACAATAGAAGCACGACCTTTTTGGCTTGCATAAGTATAGGTTTTGGAACGCGAACGTTTATTTTGCACTACTTTCCACTCATTATTACTCGGTTGACTCACCACTATTTTAGAGACAACCTTATCACAGTTATCTATCGACGGCATACTTTCACATTGCACTGTTGTTTGCTGGAGGAGATCACTCGATACTTTCGCAGCCGGGGCGTCGGACGCACTGGCGATGGTCACCCGCTTGCCAGAGGAGGGGGAATTGACGGGCGTGTGCGCACAAGTAGCCGGGCCCGATACACTTACCGCTTCGCATGAAACCGCGGTGCTTGCTGTGGCCTCCACGCGCTCTAATTGTCGCGCTGTCTCGCTCCCGTATAGACGGCACTCATCAAATTTGCAAGTCATGCAGTCGGTCTCGCTCGCTTCCTTCGAAACCGCAGTAGCTGTTTGGGCCTCCACATGCCCGCAATGCTCTGTCACTGTGTTGTGTCCTTGCAAGACAGAGAAGTAATTATTACAGCCGCTGACTAGTGTTGATGACGCACTTTTAGCCGACAGGTCATTCACCTTGCAATCAGCTGGGCATTTTATAGGTAAATATTGCAATCCTATAGGACCACTGTCTAGTGTAAAGCTATTTTGTAAACATGCTCCTCTTCTCGCATTTATATTACCATTCTTAACAGTAGGAATATCGTGTATTAGAGATGCCTGTTTAAGACTAGTCACCTCCAGTTGAAGCGATAGAAACTGCTCCTTAGACACGGCATTGTCTTCTAAAACGCTGATCTGGTTTTTCAGTTTTAAAATATCTTTTAGGAGACACGTTACATCTACATGGTCAAAAGTGACTGGAGGGAGTTTATTCAGCTCCTTCGCCACAAATATCGGGAATAATTCAGTACTGGTACCCTTCATGAGACAGATCATATCGTCTAGATCCCGTGACATTTTCTTCTTGCCCTCCTTTCGTCGTACTGGCATCTTCTTTCCGCTGGGGATAGACTCAAAGAGCAGAGACTTTGCCCGCACAATGTCCTCAGCAGAGAAAGACGAACAACACACTTGATGCACACTTTCTTCATCCATCACATCCAACACATTTCGTAGAAATGCTAACAGTTCGTTGATGACAACATTGCAACTAGCACACTTCACAGTATGAAACGACATTATTTTCGATTAGTCACCGCACCGGTTACAGCGGCATCGCAAATTCGTCCGCTACCTGTCGCGTACGATGCGAGACTGATGACCGATGCTTTTTTTATGCACATGTAAAAAAAGTACTGTACAAAGGCGGACTTAATGCCTAAGGCATTCTCTACCAGTCAACCTTAGGGTGATGCAGAGACAAAACATGACAGGTGCAACGTAAGTGACAGATAACTTGAAAATGAATACATACTAATACATAGATACGTACCTACATACATTTAAACCGAATAAACTTTGTCAAGAGAAATAACGACGAAAGATAACGGACTGGTTGCCATCCTGACGTTTGGAGGGAGCGCATTCAAAATAAATACCGCCTGGCAAAGAAATGAGAGTGAATAAAACCGGAGCGGTGAGAAGAACAACGTAGAAGACGATTGTTGGTAGAACGAAGATTTTTACTATGGGCAGAGAATAGGTATTGAACATGGGAAGTGAGGTAAGAAGAAGAGGTGTGTTTTCAAATTGGTCAGAAATGCGTTACCCCGATGGTACATCTTAACATTGAAACTAATTTCTTTTCCCTACACGTAATTCATCTGGCCTTGGAACTATCCGGAGGTAATAATCCCCCCTACAACTAACATATAACCGGGTAATTGTTAAACATGGTTTAACTGAAGGTTATCGGCGGTCTCGTTTTACAGACTTTATTAAGACAAACGACTCTTTGTTAACTACCAGTTTAATTGGCTATAAAATGTGAGATGATGCTCTCCACGACGATCTACATAGACGTGTGTTATATGTTCCATTATGTTGTACGAGAACTAAGGTTATAGCCTCGTGGGCTATAGGTTTATAGCTTGTGTAACAAGGGTTGCTGATTAAAGATTATTTAAGTTAAGAGGTAGACCTTAGAAGCCCCTTAATACAATACAAACAGACTTGTAATAGGGTAGTTGCCGAGGTAAAAAAAAGAGTAATTCTATTTAGCCCGTCTTTCAGATAATAAAAAAATATTAGACAAGTATTTTTTGCTTAATCATCATCATCATTTCAGCCGAAAGACGTCCACTGCTGAACATAGGCCTCCCCCAAGCACCTCCACTTCGACCGATTCTGTGCTTTCCGCATCCAGCAGATTCCTGCGGCCTTCACAAGGTCATCGGTCCATCTTGTGGGAGGCCTTCCAACACTACGTCTTCCGGTACGCGGTCGCCACTCCAGAACCTTTCGGCCCCATCGGCCATCCGTTCTGCAAGCAATGTGCCCTGCCCATTGCCACTTAAGTTTGACAATTCTTCGGGCTATGTCGGTTACCTTGGTTCTCCTGCGGATCTCCTCATTTCTGATTCGATCACATAGGGAAACTCCAAGCATAGCCCTCTCCATTGCCCTTTGGGTGACTTTTAGCCTTCTGATAAGGCCCATTGTGAGCGACCACGTTTCAGTACTATAGGTCATCACTGGCAACACGCACTGGTCAAAGACTTTCGTCTTGAGACACTGTGGTTTGTGGGACGAGAAGAGTCGGATTAGACGATTGACCTCTTTCTCGAAGTTGGACCTACCTAGCTGGACAGTTTGTCCTAGGTAAACATACTCGTCCACAACTTCGAGCGTAGCGTCTCCGATCTTCATGAGAGTGGGTGTCACATGGACATTTGACATGACCTTTGTCTTGTCCATATTCATTTTAAGACCCACTCTTTTGGAGGCTCTACTGAGGTCATCGAGCATTGTACTGAGGTCCTCCATGGTCTCAGCCATGATAACTATGTCATCGGCAAACCGAAGGTTAGTGATATACTCGCCATTGATGTTGATGCCTAGCCCTTTCCAATCCAGAACCTTACAGACATCCTTCAGTGCAGCGGTGAACAGTTTCGGAGAGATAACGTCTCCCTGTCTCACACCTCTCTGCAGAAGGATAGGTTTCGAGGTCTGGTCCTGGAGTCGGACTGACATAGTGGCGTTTTCGTACAGACACTTTAGCACCTCGATGTACCGATAGTCGATCTGGCACCGTTGAAGAGACTGCAGCACGGCCCATGTCTCGATCGAATCGAAGGCTTTCTCGTAGTCACAAACGCTAAGCAGAGAGGCAGGTTATACTCTTCGGTCTTCTGTATAACCTGCCGTAGCGTATGTATGTGGTCTACGGTGCTAAAGCCTTTACGGAATCCGGCTTGTTCGGGAGGCTGGAAGACGTCAAACCTGCGCGCGAGACGGTTCGTGATAACTCTTGAAAACAGCTTGTAGAACAGCTTTATCATATTAATCAAAAATAACTTAGAAAACACGCATTAAAGTTGGGGAGTGGGGGCTCGCTACGTCACAACGCAGTATTAAATTTAGCAAGGCGTGACGTCATGCCACATTTTAACTCAATGTATCGCCGTAATCTTTTGATTACGTCAAAAAAGAAAAAATACGTGTTCAATATTTTTTAATAATCTACAAGATGGACAAAAAAAAAAATAGACACCTATTGACGGCGCAACTGCTGAGCTTGAGCTCCTGGGTTCGATTTCCAGGTCGGGCAAAGTGTTATTGGGTTTGTTTATCTGGAATTTCTCAGTAGCAGCTCGGAGTCTGGATTTGTGCCCGGTTGATGGCAATAGGCTCGCCCCCTATTACATGGGACTTAAACATAACTGGCGAAATATGCGTGTACTATAATAGGTACACCTCTGCACAATCCTTCGGGAAACAAGGCGTGATGTTATGTTATGTCGTAATCTACCAAAATAAATCTATCGTTAGAGTTTTCACATGCTGATTTCTATGGACGTCTAATAATCAGGTTTGTACATGCCATTTACGACTTGTTACAGTTCATAAAATAAGCTGCAACCCAAAACAAAAACACTACAAAGTGAAAAATAACATGTTACATGTTATTTTACACATTGTAGTGTTTTTTTTGGAAGACGGTTGTTTTGTTTTTTTGTAAAAAGTTATTATTTTTCACTTTTGTTATGGTACCTACGCCACAAAAATTTTAATACTACTCACTACCTGCTAATCCTGCTGTGTAAATAACAGTGACAGAAACTTATCATATCCATCTATTAAGTGGGAAAAAATACGTATTATTGAAGCTAACTCATAAACTACCTAAGCAAAGTTAATAAAGTGTAAATGGGACTACCTCTGATTCACCTGACCTCATAATTGGCGGAGTAATCGCGGAACAAACAAATAAAAATAAAACATGTGGCACTCTGGGACTGCCGCAGTAAAGCTATTGCATAGCATTTATAGCCTCCATACTTCCTATTGGTCAACGCTACACTTGGAATGATGACGTGATGACATAAAACAAAAATTACGTTCCCATGACAACATCACGTTTCCCATGGCAATCACGTTGTCATGGGAACCGCCATTACATGGTAGGCGGAGTGGGGGGTGTTAGGTTTTATTTTCGTTACGTTACGGAATTTCTTGATTCGGTGCCGCGCTCAAAGCCCGCGATAAAAGCTATGCAATAGCTTAACATACTGTCGAATTGGGAACCTCCTCCTTTTGGAAGTTGGTTAAAAAAGCATTGAAAATCATAAAAGGTTTTAAGTAATTTAATTTCGATAAGTAATGCAATGGCAATCTGTGCCAACCCAGAACTACTAAGTACTACCTACAACCACATCACAAATGAACTGAAGAAAACTTCAGAAAATACTTTCTGCTGTAGAGCACCGTAATTCTACTCTTAGTTTAGCGGTTCAGTTAGAAAGCCACACGTTAGAACTGGTGTGAATCGACTTCTCTACAAAATATTTTCTAGGCCACAGCCGTACGTTATGCAAATCTATGTGGATGGACTATGTCAGCACTGGCCGTGTTCCGGTTGATGTGTTCACGTTACATAGTATCCGTCGTAGAGAAAAAATCGGGTATACGACGGCTAAAGAAAAAAGTACGGACGGCTAACGCTACCTGCCTGAATGGGTTAGTTTGATATACACCGTGACATTTAAGTCTAAATTTTTTTTTTTCTAAATTGATATTTGTAACAATTTTTTAATTGCTCCTAAAGGTATTTTATGTTGGATACATTAAGTGGCTCTTTGTAAGACGACTAAAATGTCACGGTGTATATTATAGACTCCAGTTTTGATGGCTAGAAATAAATACAGGGTAACTTTTTAACCAGTGCGCAAACTTTAACACGTGACTTTACTCACCATTATGAACAACTTTTACTATGGGACCAAAGCTGAAATTGCGAAAAAATATCAGCTGTTCCCTATATTTATGTTCGCATAACTCGTCAAAATGTAGGGAATAGCAGATTTTTTTTTCGCGATTTCGGGTTTGGTCTTATAGTAAAAGTTGTTCATAATGATCAGTAAAGTCAAGTGTTTAAGTTTGCGCACTGGTTAATACTTTTTTCCTGTATATGTATAGCTTTTTCTGTCGCAGGTCTGCTGGTAGACATTTCTAATTAAATACGCAGTACCTTTGTGCTCTACTATCTCTATGTTTTTTCGCTATTAAGTATTTCTTGTGGACATGAATAAAAGGACGTGTGCATGTGTTTTAATGTGTTTTGTGTCACACCTCTGCCTAACCCTTTGGGGTTAAAGGCGTGATAATTTTATGTTGTTATAATTAAATATTTTGTCGTATAGAGTGGTAGTGGACGTTTAGAGCTTTAAATGTAGTCGTTTTCATTTTGAACTGTAGACATAATTTTTGGAGGCTGTTGAAATATTCACAATGAATACTATACAGGGTGTCAGGGACATCGACACAAAAACTGATACCATGGATTCAGTACATGATTCTGAACACCCCCTGCGTTGAAATTTTTCGTCGGTTATTAAAAAAAAAAATCTGCTATTTCATAGAAAAGTGCCTACGCGGTCAAAATGTATGGAACAGCAGATTTTTTTTATAAAATAATCGATGAAAAATTTCAACGCAGGGGATTCAAAATCATGTACTGCATCCATGGTTTCAGTTTTCGCGTTGATGTCCCTGCCACCCCGTATATTCATAGGCACGACGTGTTTCTATTTTCGAAAGCGAATCTGTTTGGCTGGTCTTCATAAAGCGGATCCCCCACTCAGTTTGAGAAAGTGCACAATAACGTACGTAGAGATTCCTTCAGACCCTGCAATCGCTACAGGAAACGTCAACAATCTACATACTACATCTCAGTGTACGGAAAAACTGCCCGTTCATTTTTGGTATTTACAAGCAGCAGATCCTGATAACGATTCTGAGTAAAAGTTAATATATTTAAAAATTACTTTTTTACCATTGACTTCGAACAGGATACTTTTAGAGGTATGAGGAACAGGTTGTAAAGTTCACTCATCCTTTATAGAAAAGGGAGGATCCTCCGACCAGACAGGTGTCGTGTCTGGCGAGCAACTGCTCAACGACAGCTTTTTTTTTTTTTTCTGTTGTGCATCTCATAGCTGACCTCTGAGGTCGTGACTATTTAACCGGTCAATCTTGTAGGTGCCTTGAGCTGCTAAACTCAAAGCCAGGGGAACGATTGATGTCGGGGAAGTTACATAATACATGGTGTTCGCGCGGTAAACTCTAATTGCGTGATGCAGGATTTTATGACGTCAGGATTTTGTGTGAAAAAAAAAAAAAGTGTGACGCTAGGGCCAGTGCCTGCCGGGGGTTCGAAGAAAACCGATAGAGAAATCGTGGCCCCCGGCAACATGGCAACTGAAGGAACACGGGTGGGTTTTAGTCAGTAAGAGTCTGATACGCCCTCCCGCTCCACCCAGCAGAGCGGGAGAAATTATTTGATAATTTCCCACCCAAAAAAAAAAGGATTTTGTGTGAGGTCAGGTCTTTAATACGTAGTTTGCATGTGGCGATGTAAATACTACCACATACTAAAAGACGATAAAATTGTGTTCTAAAGCCTTTCATACTCTGTCAACCAACGTTACATCTGTTTTTCCTACTCACCACATCACCCTACATTAACTTTACATGAAGTTCATCACATACGTAAGTTTTGATTGCGCACGCAACATTTCACGATATCGCACAATTTGCATACGTTTGTTCGTTGCTGAAGAGTTTACAAGTTTATACTGTAGCCACATTAATTGCGTCGTTAAACTGCACGTCGACGGCCGTTCAAGAGGTAATAAAGGCGGAGGTTTTTAATGTTAATTTTAGTTTGAAAGATCGATATTGTATTGCTGGGACTACTTGACTTAAGTTTTGACTGCTACTTTGTTTAATATGATGCTATTTCACGATTACCGGATCAGTTTTTGTTATCTGAATCTAGTGAATATGATATTTGGATAAAAAAACTGTAATGTCTCAGGAGAGGAAGAAAATACCGGTCAAGTGCGAGTCAGACTCGCGCACGAAAATTTCCGTACCATTATTTATTTAATTTTGTTTATATTTATATATAATTGGAAATATATGTTTATGTATATCTTTATATTTAAATAAATATTTATTCCTCAATTCTCGCTATTGCACCTACCACTGTTTGTCTCTGCATTACCCAAAGGTTGACTGGTAGAAAATGCCTTTGGCATTAAGTCCGCCTCTGTACATTTGTGTGCTTGAAGTATTAAATAAATAAATCTATAAAAAAGGCAAAAAAATCATGTCTGTTGTATGGGAGCCCCCTTAAATATTTATTTTATTCTTTTTTTTTTGTATTTGTTGTTATAGCGGCAACAGAAATACATCACCTGTGAAAATTTCAACTGTAACTATTACGGTTCATGGGATACAGCCTGGTGACAGACGGACGGACAGCGGAGTCTTAGTAATAGGGTCCCGATTTACCCTCTGGGTACGGAACCCTAAAAACCAACATTAGGTACATAAATAGGTTGTACATAGATAGCCGTTTCAAATTACTGGCCACTAAGTGTTCCATGTAAAGTACCTTCAGCATTTTCTTTTGTTAGGGTTCCGTGCCATAAAAGGAAAAAAACGAAACCCTTACGATTACTCGTGTGTCTGTCTGTCTGTCACAGCCAATTTGCTCTGAATCTAATGGACCGATTAAGTTGAAATTTGGTACACATTATGTATTTCTGTAGCCCAAACACGGACGTGTAACGTAAATAAATGAATTTTGAATATGGGGTCATTTTTGGCGGGCGAAGAAAAAAATAAATAGAGAAGTTTTCTCAACTGTACCGTGTGACACATAAAATGAAAAGGCTTATTGCGATGATCTCAAATACGTATTTTTTAAATTTTAAAACAAATACTTTTAAAGATATTTAAGAAAATAGTTGAAAATTGACCATTTCCCCGAGCTACTGAGCCTAAAATTTTGAAAAAAAAAATACTGATAATAGTTCTATGCTTGTAGATTACAGGAAAATGTATAAGAAGTCTATGGTCTTAAAATAACATGGTAAATCACTCAATATTGTGCGTACTAATTTACATTTGCAGTTGGAATGTATAGGGGAACATGTTTTTCAACTACATTGTTAAGTTTGTTCTTGAGATAAATTCATTCCAACTACGGTATTTTTTTATTTTGCTCATATTCATAAAATTCAATAGGTAATTTATCGGAAAAGTAAATAGTGAATATACAAGAATATTGTTAGCAGTAAAAATACCAAATCATTGCGAATAAAACGGCAAATGAACGTCGAAAGCTTTTCAGCATCGCATTGTTTCCAGTTCTCAGAAGTAAAGTATTTTAATAAGTGGGAAAATATTATGCTGTTATATACTTCCGTTGCTAGGTAACCGATGTACCAGAGAGCTCTGTTCGGAAATCGACAAGAAAAAAAAAAAAAAAACGTAAACGTAGGTAAGTGGAGTTTTTAATAATTCCCTCTGTATTGGGGATTATATTCATGGAAGGAATTAATGTTTTATCCTGATTCATACTCATTTCAATGGGCAGGTAGTATTTACCACTTTTTCTCAAGTAATTATGTAGGTATTAAGTTTCAGTACTTGGGCGACCGAGCTCTACTCTGGTGAAAATAGAGAATGCTCATTTAATAGTATTGGAAAGTTCATACTAATTCCATGCTGCCATTCTAAGATAGCCACCTTGTTCTAAACTTTGGGCGACCGAGCTCTGCTCGGGTGAAAATACGGAGAAAACGAATTTTCCCAGATATGAGACCTAGCTAGATCGATTGCCACCGTGTTAACCCCTATATTGCAACTTTCATCGAAATCGTTAGAGCCGATTACAAATATATATTGCTCGCTTAATAGTATAGAATTAAACTACCAGAATATTACTTGCCAACAATTTTCAACGAATCAATTTAGTTTGCATCACATGGATCTAATTTGATTGTAAGGATTTACTTGCACTAGCATTAAGTAGGCATCACTATCGAGGAGGCCTACCACCAGCTCAAAAGCAGTATTATTTTAATATTACTTCAGTGGGAGAAAGAGATGGAGCTATACGTTCTGTAGAGCTTCATCTCTTTCCCACATTAAAGTAATATTAAAATAATACTGCTTTATGAGCTTGTGGTAGGCCCCCTGATATTATTAATTCTTAATACGAAATAACTATAGATGAGTTTCAACGGCACTAAATACTGTTTAGAATTCTATTAGTCAATTTTGCTTTGAAGGTTCCTATTAGTTCTGCCCAGCCTACCATGAAAATAGGCGTAACAAGTCTCTCTAATGCAATTAAGAATTCCAAATATTCGAGATTAATCAGTGTCTAAAAGATAACAAAGTTATCGTCGCTAAATGGCAGGGGACTGAAATTCCGACTTCAGTACAACGAACAAAGTTACTCTGAAAATATCCAATTATTATTCTAGACTGAAGTTGGTAACAATTTCTAGGGTTTATGCTAATTCTACCAAGTATTTGTTCATGTTATCTGAGTGATGGATAGGGGAGCCACTGGCACGCGAACTTAAAGCGTTAAAACAGAGGCTTTTTTCATAGATAAGGCATTGTTTTGACGCGATCGCGCCAATAAATTAATTACCATTTATTTTTCTTTACTTTATTACCAAGGTAGATTGCGTCACTTTGATCGGTGGGTGTAGATACGGAATCTTCTTTATCGGTGACTGTTGAGGTGTGGTAGCTATTTTTTAACGATAAACCGGCCATCATAGTCTAATTTATCGCTAAGACAGTGCGCCCACCAGATTGAAATTAGTTTTAAAAAGAATAATTTTGTCTTTCAAAACCAAATAGTTTTTTAAACGAGTGTGCGTGCTATTATTATTTCCATAAACGGATAGGTACAGTCTTAGAGTCAGGTCGGTACATTGCCTAAAAAAATCCGTACCAAGATAAATTAGCTTACACAATAGGTACGCTTCCAAAAGCAATTGAAAAGATCGACAGTTATCTTTGAATACATAGTCTGCTATCATTCTGCATTCATACGATTGCAAACCGAATCGTCAGATTTTTCTTGCAATTCATATCTCAACATCCCTTATCATTCATGAACGATCGAACCAATACTGACCAATATTTAAAGACTTCAGAAGATGAGTATCTCTATATTTAAAGAAAAATACATCATCTTCGAGTTTGCATTCACAGTACTTACGAACTCTTCGAAAACTTGAAGATAATGTTCGCTCGCTGAATAAAATTTTCAGTTGTTGCGAAAACATTCAGGGCGGCTTGGGCGGGCGGCAGTTTGCCGGCTGTCGTGGCGTCGGGCGGCTGTGCGAAGCCTTCGTACAACCTCCCTCACTAACTTATACCGCGAAGTGTTGTGAATAACTTTAATTTTCGTGAAAGATAATCTTCAATGTTGGATGTTTGACAATAGTAGTTAAAAAACATTGGATGTTTGGAAAATTAGAACAGCTTTCCGTAGTTTTGGATAACAGTTTAAGGTTGTGAATATAGTGTTACTAGTTTATCGTGATAGGTAAGTTTTACATACCTTTTTATCGGATAGTAAACTTTGAAGTTTTTCAATATTTTTGCTCAATTATCGTAAAATCTATTAAAATCTACAAACAACCATCCTTTACTTGATTTAATTTTGCAACAATACCATTTTTAATAAAAAAATATTTTTTGTCGTACCAAAGTAAGTCCTTCAACGATGATGAAGTATATAATAGTTTCATGTCTATCGTAAATTCGGTTGTCATGTTCAGAAGAAAAGAGCAAAAAGTGTCAGCTGGTGACATTCCCGCGGTACTTGGAAGTCAACTGAGGGGAGACGTCATTTGATGGCGACAAGAAAGCCTTATTATCAAGTGTAAATATTTTGTTTTTTTCCATTTGTATTAAGTGAACAATCGAAGAAGATACTTGGAGATAAATTAAATCTAGAATTGAAATATAAATATAATATTTTTAGGCTGTTTAGTTATATTTTCATAAGGTATTTAAAGATCAAGCTACGGGTAAACTAATCTTCTAAACTTAATTTAGTCTCCTAATTAATCCTATATGGTGATGCTTGATGCATGAAAGATGTGCATATGAGCTGGAATAGATTATGACTATGACTGATGAAAAACTGTCCCATATTAATTTATACTCATATATTTTTACCCTTTTAGAACTCAAATCGAAGGAGAGCAAAAGCTTCCAAGATCATGTTCAGACTTAAGAGGCCTGCGAACACGGCTAGGAACTATAAATCGAGTTGTTTGCAAAATTCATTTCCAAGCACGTTGCACTAGTGTGTGTGATATACAACTACAGTGAGCAGTACAACTACAGAGCGATATACAACTACAGTGAGCACACATTGACAATTATTGCTTGACGCGATAGCACTACTAGCAATCGAGAATTTATGATAAATTTGGATGTGTTCCGTAATACAAAAAATGATGAATGAAAACTTAATGTATTTCCATATTTTTTTTCGATAATTTGTAACTATAACATAAACTATGTTTCTGCGGAAACAATATAACAAATATACAGAAAAAACAATATGAAAACATGTAATTTACGCTGTAAAAAAGTACGAAATGCAATTTATTCGCTTACACTTCATTTAAAGGTAAGTTTTTGGAAATAAAAAGACGTAGGAGCCTAGATAAATACTGTTTCAATCCGAATATCAACAATATGGTGGAAATATGCTCAAATTGCAAATGATTTATGTATTACGTTTGTATGGACAATTCATGCGTCGCCGCATTCTCAACTCCTTAGTGTAGTTTAATCTCAATAATGTCACCTTCATGTTCATTCAACTCATTTCTGACATGCTCATAACTTTGAAAAGTAACAAATAAACTAGTATACATCCTTACAAGTATCATCTTCAATAAAAAAAGAAATCAGAAACACATGTATCCCGCACTCAATTGGCATGATGCATGCAAAGTGATCTTAATAAGTTCTTACACGCTCACAGTTAAAACAATCCATTCATAAATTTAAACTCTGTTCCGTTGTAATAAGGCTGTTGGATTTGTAGTGCCATGAATCATGAGAACAGACATGTGCAGTGCGTTTGATTTACACCCTGTTACGATTTTAACCTCGGTTCATTTACAGATGGTTTTGGTTTAAATGTTTATGGTCGATTCGTGTTCGGTATGCGAATTTGTAAGTGCAATAACATGCTCTTTGTCTTTGGGTAGCGGAGTTTAGCTGGTGTTAAATTAATTTGAGATGTGATACGGAATTTAAATAAATGTGATCCTTCAAGAAATGTTTTGTATGTTCTTTATTGCTGTTAATTCTGATGGCTAGTTAATTATATTTACGTGTTTAGGCATTATTGATTATAATAAGACTATTTGAAGTATTAATTGCAAATTTCGTTGCTAATTGGTTCAGTAACAAAAAAATGATTTATAAACCTTAAATATTGAGCAAAATTGGAACAGAAGTAAAATTTTAAAAATTAAATTCTTAGCCATTATTGCAAACGCAAAAAAGCCGATAATTGAATCTTTTTGTGTCAAAGTCGATGTGTAAAAGTAGGAGTGTTAATCGACTTCTGTTGCTGACCGTACCGAAGAAGTATGAACAAAAAGTCAAGTTACCAGAGTTTATTTATTTGTAATACTTTTACAATATTTAATGCAAGTATTTTCACTAGGAACTAATTAAATGACTAACTAACTAAACTATACAAAAACGTAAGCTGTAATAAGTTTCTTAAATTATTTAGGTAAGTGTAAATGATTTCAGAAGCAATATATTTATTAAGTAGCAAGTTTTACATTCGGACTAATAAAAAAAAAACTCTACTTCTATTGTTTTTACACAACGAAGTACATAGTATGGTCAAAATGCTGTTAATCGGTTTCCGATGCTTTGTGTTAACATTCCTATGGCTTCTGAAGTACGTAGCGTTTTGCAAGTAGGTACCCACTGCTATGCATTACGTTTCAGGCGAACGAAACTAACACAACTAAACAATACTGATGTACTTTGTTTCTAGTACCTATTAGGTACTGCAGCTATTAATTTCATACTCAAAAAGAGGTTGCACTTTTAAGAATAAACAAAATTTTTGGGAATTCTAACAGAGCTGTTCAAACAAAAAAAAAAGAAAAGCGTGTGGCACTCGGGGACTGCCGCGGTAAAGCTATTGCATAGCATTTGTAACCTCCATACTTCCTATTTGTCAACGCTACACTTGGGATGATGACGTGATGACATAAAATAAAAATTACGTTCCCATGACAACATCACGTTATCATGGGAACCGTCATTACATGGTAGGCGGAGTGGGGGTGTTAGGTTTTATTTTCGTTACGTTACGGAATTTCTTGATTCGGTCGCCGCGCTCAAAGCCCACGATAAAAGCTATGCAATAGCTTAAAAATCCTCATTACGCTTCAAACATATTTTTTGCCTTTAATTTTCCGGTTTAGAACTACGTGGGTACTTGTAGCATACAATATTCGTAACACATTTACATGGTGACTCTTTGCAGCGATTCAATCGCGATACAAACGCTAATTGTCTACCATCTTACTTTAAGGGTACACTAGGCGGTCATTCTTCCATACAAACGTAGAAAGGTGATTACTCGTCTGTTTGACTGTGTACGTTCAAAACTAAAAATTATATCAATTTGCCTTGTCATTATCTAGCCCTGTATGGAAACAAAATTGGGAAAAAAGTATTGCTTTGGAAGTTATGAGCGTCAAAACTTCCATATTTCTACATAAATTTTAACTCATTTTTAGGCGCAAATAAATAACTTATGTAGTATAAAAATGGCAAAATATAAACCGTACAGGGATAGATAATTTATTAAAAAGTTTAAATAAATTTATTTTGAGTAGATACATTCAGTAGTTTTTCCATAATAAACCATCCAAAGATTTGTTCATGAAATTTTAAACGCTCGTTTTTGTTATAAATCATCGTCTATTTCACTAAATAAATAAATAAATAAAAACTAGATATATAAATACAAAATAAATAAATAAATAACTTTATTTAATAGCATGCATATTTGGGAGCAGTGGTGGCCCAGTGATAACGGCCGCGACTTACGAGTTGTAGGTCGTAGGTTCGAACCCAGGCAGGCGCTTTACTTTGTGTAAATTATTTCATCACCACTGCTCTCAAAACGGTGAAGGAAAACATCGTGAGGAAACCAGCATGTCCTAGAACCGAAAATTTGAAGACATGTGACATCTACCAACCCGCACTGGGCCCGCGTGGTGGATTACGGCCCACTCCCTCTCACAGAGAGGAGGCCTGTGTCCCAGCAGTGGGAACATTTATAGGCTGATGATGATGATGATGATGCATATTAGGTACGCCACCAACGAGTTAATAACGATTTAATAACTATGATGTACGTACCAATTTTATTAGCTTCTTATTTTATTTATGCAATTTTGCATGCTATTTTTAGCGAATTGTTTTAGAACTTGTTAAAAAACCCGACCAACTGTAATGTACTACAATTCTTGCAAATAAAATTTCACTTCATTTCATTTCGAGCTGTTAACTAGCAGAACCTTAAAGCTCCCCGCAGCCAGCCACGATGCGATGCTATGAAGTTTGAAGAAATTATTCTACCAGAATCGCGTCGCGCGTCTTGCCTGTCTGGAACCCTCGCGTCGCGATAGAATCGCGTTGCCTTTTGTATCGTTACAAAAAGTCGCCGTGTGAAACTACTCAAAGGTTAACAACCACAGTCCCAGTAATTTCTCTAAGCAACCGTCTAATACAGTACACATTACATGTATTTGTATTCCCTTTTTTCCCGGTCTGTCGTAAATTATAGCAATAAATTTGTACGGGACACATTCCCGTTGTCCGGGATTAATTAAACCCTATAACGGTGCTGCTTGTGAGTTAATTATTTATCATAAATACATGTGTGGTTACCCCAAAATGTCTGGTTTCTGTGGGTAAGAAGTATTGAGGCGTGAAACAAGGTTCTTTGTGACATTGAAAAAGGGCTTGGTGATAATGAACTGGAATACTGTCTTCTTTGTGATAACATTTACGCTGCTGATGTGTTTCGACTTCAAAGAATGGATCAAAATCACCTTAGTATACAATGTTACCCATTGGCATGTACCTGTCCGTATTTTTCTGAATATTTATGTTTTTTTTTTCGAAAAATAACTTAAAAGGGGGGTCTATCTTAAATATTTTTCATGTTAGTCAATTTTTTACGTTTTGAGTAGCGTTTGCCATTTGTGTTATTGGCTCGATTTGGATTCTGTTCATTATTTCTAAAAGCTTATGAGTTATTTTTTCAGAATAACTAATATTTTTATTAAAATTTGTCAACTAAGCAAAATAAACGGAGGTGAAAACATTTTTTTCTAAAAAAATAACACAAGTGCAAGTTCATAAAAACATAGATTTTGAAAAAAAAAAAAGAAAAGTCAAGTTAGATCCCCCCTTTTAAAGTTATTTTTCGAAAAAAAAAAAACATGAATATTCAGAAATAGTAGGTAATCATTCTTTTCGAAATCATATTTAATTACCAAAAAGCTTGATAACATGATGCCTGTAACGTGCTTCTGTTCAAATCCTATGTAATTGGTATCCTTTTGTCACCATTTTTATGACACCCCATACCTATATAATATTGGACTCTCCATTTATAGTCAACAAGAATATGAGAATTTGCCAATAATACGAGCATTTTCAAAATTTTAATGAGTCTACAGTTCTAACTAAACATGACAGATGGCGCTAAATTACGCAAACTTTTAAATTGAAGAGTAATTCATTTTGTTACGTCACTTGGGAGATAAATTGGAGAAGACCATAAATAAGATAGTTAGATTTTTAACTAGGAGTTAAAAAGTCAAGCAAACATTAATTACTTAAATAAGTATTTTTGCCTTTTTGAATTTAATAATAACCAATAAATTACTTTACACTGTAGTCGGGTAAAAAAATAACGAGGTACTGTTTCATTTAGTTAACCAGGCTTTCTACCTACCCCTAATAATAAGTACAAAACCGACATAGCTGTTTACCATTCATGGTAGTCAAAAGAACCATAAACAAAATGAAGGTTGTCTACCTAACTTCCATTGGCAAACATCCACATAACATAGAGATAGAGGAAAGTTGAATTAGGAACTGTCATGTGCGAAAGAAAATTGTAGTACTACAGACCGTTCACTATATGTTGTCCCTTGCCGTCATGTTGGCACCATTGCTTGTCAACCTTAGTTTCAATACTGATAGAGTTCAAAATAGCGACTGACAGAACAGTGCTACCCTAGCGTCACGGGACATCTTATAATGAACGCTCTGTACACTCATATCTAAACAATCTATCTTTTGTGGGCAAACAATTGTTCCGTATGATAGTAATTTTGTGAATGAGACAGATTTAGTTTTTCTTAGATGAGAAATAATATTTGCCTGTGAAGAAGAAGAAAAAGTAATGGAGAAAATTGCTGCTTATTACATGTCTTACGTTATAAAACAGGGACAAAATAATTATCACGAAGTTTAGTTTACTATTTTTTCAATTAGAATATCTTAGATAGTCTAAGCTCAAATCAGAATAGTGTATCTGAAAATTGGATCCAAATTCTGTACAGTTTCAAAAATCTTTTCTCTCAATTTTTATTTCTCTGACCCGCTCTATTTTTCAATTCTAGAGTAGCATAACACATGTTATTTTTATAATTCTTAATATAATAACATAAATACAGAAATAAAACGTACTTCAAACGCACGACCGACTCTGTATCCTGTCTAGAAATAATTTAGATACCTACTTACTCAGATCAAACCGAATACATTTTAAAGATTCGCCATCTCTCTCGTTGCCACATTGATAGAAAAAGACAGGCATAACCGAATATCCAATACTTGTCTGTGTTGCATGAAAGTACAATCGCTCACAATGTTTAAAAGGTACCTACCTACCTTTTATTTATTCCTGTTAAATTGTGAGACGCAATCTATACATAGTATACATCTAAATATACATACATAGATACTACATACATACAAATGAATAAAATTGAAGTGTCTGTTTGTAATGTCAAAGTAACAGCTTTTTACTAGGTAATACTAAATGTATAATCAAGCAAGTATATACGTTACCTATAATTTTGTTTATAATTTTTGTCTCTTTCTGTCTGTATATTTGTTCCAGCTAATCTCCAAAACGGCTGGACCGATTTTGACAGAACTTTCACTTGAAAAAAGCTCTTGTTATATAGAGTAACTTAGGCTACTTTTATTTTAGAGAAAAAATTAAGGTCCACGCGGTCGAAGTCGCGGACAGCGGCTTAGATCATAAAATTGTGTTTCAAAAAGAGGGTTCAACAAAATAAACAACCTAGATCTGTACTGAATTCGAAAGTAATCGTCAATGAAAATACTTAATTTGGTATACCAACAAAAACAGTAACATGAAAATAGTCAGAAAAACAATGACCATTGCCAACATTTCAAGGTTTGAGAATTGCCTTGAACTTTCATAACATAATTTTTTTTTAAACACCGTTGTGTGGGAGTGTACTTGACTTGCTGCCAATAAACTGAGCGTATAGAACTGAGGATGAAGATGGGCTGTCACACGTCACCTTAAGAAATGGCTGGTATGATTTATAAGTTTACGAAATGCAATATCGGGGTTATTAAATTAGTGCCGTTTTTGGTTGAGAATTGACGTGACTCATGATTCTTTACGATGAGAAATAACTTGTATAAAAAAACAAAAAAAAGTAGTGGCACTCCGGGAGTGCCGACAGAAGTGAAAACTTGACCAAGATCGCCTTGGTGAAAGAAAAATACTGTTATAGAACATTGGTCCGTAACCTTATCTAAATAAAATTAACAATCGCGTTTACAAAACCTTTAAAGTAAAAATACTTGCATAGAACATTTATCATTAACGTAATATAAATAAAGAGCACAATCGCGTTTACAAAAATGAGGTGTCGTCATGGTGTCGCGAAATCAATGGTTTAGTCACATCTCAAAAGTGCCCAACGCGCCTAAAGAAGTTTTCACTTTGAATCAAAATATTTGGTAGGTACTCGTAGGTTGTCAGTATCTACCGCTACAGAATTCTAAACAGCTCCAGAAATACAAGCATCTATCTAAACAAAACATATCATAAGTCTTAGAAAGTAAGAACCATCGTTTCGTTTGACGTCAGACTCTACCACGTAGGACCACAAAAATGCTCAACCGTCTTAATAAATAGGAAGATATAGACGAGAAACGATTCGCTTGACCTTTGACCTCAAAGTTTTCGCAAACTTGACATCCATGCTTTGAATAAGCCACAAGATATTCCTTCTATTGATCTGGGCTCGCAAGAAAATAGACTTCGTATTATAGGATCAGATGAAGCTTCAGAATGCGAGACTGTTCAATATCGCCCTAAGATAATATAATAATAATACCAACCTATTACTGTTCCACTGCAGGGCAAAGGCCTCTTCTCATACAGAGAAGGCACGAGCATGGATCGCCACCGCTCAAAGATAAAATAATATATTATTTTATAGTTATAATTGATTCAGGTGTGACCTTGCGGAAATCCATTATAAAATACAAGAGACGTGGATATATTAAAATTTTGTAACCTGTTCCGCTTAGCTATTTCTAAAGAGCCATAAAAAAAAACTCCTGGAAGAAATTGACACGTGTTTCACCTCTCAACGAGGCGTCCTCAGGATGACGATTGACTTGTAGCAAATTCGAACACGGCGTATTGTCATACCGAGCGCTGAACGCAGAGCTTTCAGGGTTTTTTATGGTTCTTTAGAAATAACTAAGCGGAACATAGGTTACTAAATATATCCACATCTATTGTATTATATGTATTATTTTATGTTAGTCTACTTTTTGCCCGCGGCTTCGCCCTCGTGGGAAACGTATTATGTAACGCGTAAGTTTCCCGTCGGCATGATTTTTACCGACATCTTCAACAAACGTCACATTTTAACCAATTTACATAAAACCTTCAATTAATTATACACTTATACCTTCCTCATGAATTACTTCGTCCATCGGTGAAAACCATATGAAAATACGCTCGGTAGTTTTTGATTTAATCGCGTTCAGAGTTTCAGACAGACAGACAGACGCGGCGGGGTGAATTTGCACATTTTGAGGTGAGGTGACTTGTAGACGGTAAGTGCAGCTAAACAAGATATTTAGTATACAGGCAGGCAGAAGAAAACCGATCGGGAAATCGTGGCCCCCGGCAACAGGGCAACCGAAGGAACACGGGTGGGTTTTAGTCAGTAAGAGTCTGACACGCCCTTCCGCTCCGCCCAGAGCGGGAGAAGTTATTTGATAATTTTCCACCCAAAAAAAAAAAAAAAAAGTGACTTGTAGACGGTAAGTGCAGCTAAACAAGATATTTAGTATACAGGCAGCTCACCTTGCAACTACTTTTATTAATCAATGTTGTGAGTGTGCTGAGTCGTCAATTCTTTTACATAATGTATGTCTTAAGCTTTTGTGGAAAGATGATTATTGAAGCGAAAACTTTTTTAGGCGTGTTAAGCATTTTTGAGATGGGAAAAAACAATTTAACTCGCGACACCGTTACCGACGCCTCATTTTTGTAAACGCGATTGTGCTCTTTATTTAATTATGTTACGGATCAATGTTCTGTGCAAGTATTTTTACTTTAAAGGTTTTGGATGTATTTTTTTTGTAAACGCGATTGTTCTCTTTATTCTGATAAGGTTAATTTTTTATACAAGTATTTTTTTACACCAAGGCGATCTTGTTCAAGTTTTCACTTCTGTCGGCACTCCCGAAGTGCCACTGTTTTTTTTTACCAATAGCTTATTGTACGACTGCGCGTACGCATGATGAAAGAGAGAATAAAAACGAAATTAATAATTTAGAGAAACCATAATCGAAAGATTAAATAAAGTGGTTTGAAGGATTTGAAAATATACTAAAATCAAACTTTGGCAGCTGTGTTTCCAATCGTCATAACGCTAAAAATAACTAGGTAACATGACGGTATTGTAATATTTTAATATTAATAAAAAAAGCGTATATATTTACCTGTAATATCAGACGCTCACAGAAACAGATTAGGAAGGCATTTGTCACAACGCACATGCAAACGATCATGATGGATGACAAGCTCAGGAGCGCTTAGCTGCCTATATAACCTATATTAATACTAATACTATGTAGATTTCATATGTTTACTTATATTTAGCCCCTTTTTAGGGTTCCGTAGTCAACAAGGAACCCTTATAGTTTCGCCATGTCCATCTGTCTGTACGCGACAATTTTTTTTCAGAGTGTACATGTAAAGTAAGGATGTTTTTTTCTCGTCTATCCCATGGTATCCTTGAAAAGGTCGGTCAAAAATATTATGAGTGTGTGAAAACCATTTTTGGATTAAGGGGTCCGTTTACGAAATATTAAGCTTTGAAGTGAAAATTTTTGTTAGAGTCAGCTGGGAGCTGAATGGTTGATTTTAGTTATGTGTAAAATTTCGTGGCAGTAGTATGTCTAATGAAATTAAAAGAAAAACTATCACAGCTAAGTAGACTCTACAAGTTAACGAGTAATAATCGACCAACTTACATTTGAACCCTTGGCCGGTTTTTTTTGACACACTGTCCTCTCATACCTATTAACACTGTAATTTTAAAACATTATAGAACTCATTTATTTTTAAAAGAGTAACCGTGGAGTTTCTTGCCGGCTCTTCTCCATAGGAAGCGAGCAATTGGAACCGTGCACCTAGCTTCTGACGTTTCATAAGTGCCCTTGTAGGTTTTTGTGAAATAAAATATTTTGAATTGAATTGAATTTGAATTTATATCTGACGTTATACATGCGTACTAAGGACTCTTCTGGCCATCTATTATTCAAGTCCTAAAACATCATGAACATCTAATTTATATCCAGAAACCATACGGCGAACCTAATTTAGTTTTCCCGTTCCGTTCATTAAAACTTTTTCCTTTTTTTAATTTGGCCGGAAAATAAAAAGGAAAAAGTTTTATGAATGTCATCTATTTCTAGATCACAAAGAGGTTACGCTTTTACATGAGATTATGTAACGTACGGCGACGAGAGACGGGCACGTTTTTGGGTCGCGCTTCGGTTATTTCGGTCCATATTATATTTTATTAATAAATAATTTCGGCGGATAGGTAACCTGTTTTAAAAAAACTGGCCAAGTGCATGTCGGACCATGCACAATGTAGGGTTCCGTAGTTGGGATGAATTTATCCCAAGAACAAACTTAACTTTGTAGTTGAAAAAAAAATTCTTTCATACGGAATGTATAGGAGAACATGTTTTTACAACCGCAAATCTAAGTTGGTCGATTATTACTGGTTAATTTGTAAAGCCTGCAAAGCTGTGATAGTTTTCCTTTTAAATTCGTTATATAAGCTACTGCCGTGAATTTTTTTCACACATCCAAAACTAACCATTTAGCTGGCAGTGCTAATTTTTGTTAGAGTCAAGTGTCCCCCACACTTGACTCTAACAAAAATTAGCACTTTAAAGCCAAATATTTCACAAACGGATCCCTGAATCCAAAAATGGTTTAGATAAACTCAAAATATTTTTGAAGGACCTTTCCAATGATACCCCACATCATGAGATAAAAAATAAAAAATAAATCATCACCACTTTACGTGTATGGGAGGTACCCTAAAAAAAATGTTTTTCGTAATTTTGTTTTACCACTTTGTCGGCGTAATTAATATGTATACCTATGCCAAATTACAGCTTTCTAGTACTAAGGGTCTCGGAGCTAGACCGCGGACAGACAGACAGACAGACAGACAGACAGACGGACATGACGAAACTATAAGGGTTCCTTGTTTACTACGGAACCCTAAAAAGAGTCTGTCGTCGTTTTCAAAACAGTTCCATAAGCTTCCATGGCTTACAGAAATCTACAGATAGAAATATAGAATACTCTTTATTATGTCATACATACGTACATCATATAAATACGGCAGTTGCCTAGGTAAAAAAAAAGAAATTCCATTTAGTCCGTCTTTCAGATAATAAAAAAATATTAGACACGTATTTTTTGCTTTATCATATTAATCAAAAATAACTTAGGGAACACGCATTAAAGTTGGGGAATGGGGGCTCGCTACGTCACAACGCACTATTAAATCTAGCAAGGCGTGACGTCATGCCACATTTTAACTCAATGTATCGCCGTAATCTTTTGATTACGTCAAAAAAGAAAAAAATGCGTGTTCAATATTTTCTAATAAACTACAAGACGGACAAAAAAAATTTTGACACAGGCCTATTACAGATATTAAATGTTGAAATTTTACGTCGGATGATACAGTATCTTATCGTTTTTAGCGATCTTTTAAAGACAATTTCTGAAATTTATGCTTAGATATTGCCATGATCACGATGTTCGTCACGCTGTTAGGCGATAACAGTTTGGTTATTATTAATCGAGGCAGCAAGATGTGGCTCTGCTGTACATTCTCTTGGCCAAAATCGTTTCCTTCGCGGACAACCGCGAACCCATGTTGATCGAAGCAAGGAAAACCTGTTCAGGTTAAGATTCAAAATTCTAAAGTCATTTATTCAAACTAGGCTGAGAATCAGCACTTTTCGAACGTCAAAATTATATAAGACAGTCCCCCAAAAACGTCCACCCTTCACCACTTCCTAGTCCTTTTAGCTGGGAAGAAAAAGTGGCGCAACAAACTCCCCAGCAGCACCGCTGTCTGTTCAAGTTTTAAAAAAAGATTCTTATACAATAGTATGCAAAATAACTTACATTATGCAACAATTCATTGACGTCTCCGCCTTAGAGTGTAAATGTGGGGCTGTTCCACAAATGATGGGACACTTAATATCATGTCCTGCGTGTCCTGTCAGCTGCACGTTACAGGAACTGATGGACGCTAGTGATGACGTCAAACACGTGGCCGAATTCTGGCCGAGTCTATTTCGATTGCCATCGACACGATAAAAAGAAGAACGAAAAGTTAGCGCTTTTTCTTCTTCTTAACGTGTGATTAGTGACTAACCTGGTGTCAGTGTTTTGAAGCCGCCCATGGGCCTCTGACTTGTCTTTACATACTGTCAAGAAATATCTCTCAGGCATACCGGTTTCCTCACGATGTTTTCCTTCACCGTTTTTGAAGCGAGTGATAATTACAATACGCACATGAATCCGAAAAGTCAGTGGTGCGTGCCTCGGGTTCGAACTCGAGACCTATGATTTGGCAGTCCGACGGTCACACCACTAGGCTATCACTATTAATTAGCGCTTGAAAAATAGATTGGTGTGCACAGACTGCGAATTCTCTAGACATTTATTTATGTACCTAATTATTTAGTAACTTTCTCTAAGGTCGTCTATCGTAATGGTTCAATGATCAGGAGACCTTCGTTATATGCAATGAATACTTAAGGCCGGATATTAGTTAAATTTTTAATTTATTTATTTACTTCAGACACAATGATCCATATTTTTGTTAGTAGATATACTTAAGAGTTATGTTAGTATTCAAATACACACCACAATCATACTATTACTAAGACAAAAATAATAAAAAATCTGAAACTAAATTATTAAAATGTTTAAAATTATCAATAATATTACAAATTAAAATTAAAATTCATTGAAATCTTTAAATTAATTAAATCATAAACAACAAAATAAATGCATAAAAATCAAAATTAAAAATTAAAGTACTTATCACAATACTTTCGCTCATATTACTTTGACCTTAAAAATATGGAAGAAAAAACGTCAGTTTCTGACTCATTTTGAAAATTGCTGAGTTTTCTTCGTAGGCGTAAGATCCTTTTCCTGCCACTAACGGGATGTAATATTGACGAATAATAGATATTGCTTTCCAAAAATATACCTCTCAACTAGTAAAAATAACCAACTTTTTCCTTTCCGTGGGTGTTAAGATTGTGAACGGATATTCTTTTGTCCGTGGGTGTAAATAGCCGTTCATTAAATAAAATTATGAGTAGTTATACTCCATTTGAAATAAGATTAGACATTTAAACTAACCTTTTTTACAGTCCGTTCAACCGATTCTGACTTCTATACCGTAGGCATAAGGATGGCATTAAAAGCAAAAAAATGGTTACAATACCAACTGTTTACTGCAGCTGCCATTTGTCATGCCACCAACGTAATAGAAGTCAAAATTGGTTGAACGGACTGTAAAAGAGGTTTAGTTAAATGTCTAATCTTATTTCAAATGGAGTATAGGTATCGATGGAATTTTTCCATTCTCTCTTAATCGAATTTATAAGCTTTCAGTATTAAGATCATCTATCAACAAGGAATTTCAAGGGTTCCGTACCGCGAAAGGAAAAATCTGAACCCTTAAAGGATTATTTCTGTTGTCCTTCTGGCGAGACCCCTCTCAGGAACGGGTCTGTATCAAAATACCAAGGGTTAAATTCAAATTCAAATTCAAATCATTTATTTCGAGTAACATAGACTCATATTATTATTACAATAGGCCTACACATTTACAAATAAAATTAAAATATAATTGAAATAATATTATGTATAATTCAATATAAATAAAATTAAAATAAAAATAGAAATACAATCAAAATTAAAACTCAAATTAAAAATTAAAAAAACAAATAACACTTGATTTTTCAAAAAACCTTTTTCAAGAGGTCAATGTTTAGTCACAGGAATATCCTATTTGCTGAAACTTCACTAACAATGGAGAAGCCTAGAAAATGCGTAGACATTGTAGCCGTTAGCTATCGGTATTATATGTTTATTCTAAAAGCCTCTTCGGAAAAAAATACCATACTCAACAATCATTCTAATAAATAATAAAAATCTTTACTACAGACCACAATGATCCATAAATAAAACACAATTAATACAAAAATAAAAATTACTATACAATAAAATGGAAACATACACAAAACTCACCCCTTTCTTCCTTGCATATTAATTAAGAAAAGTGGAAATTAGGTTTCTACTAGATGGTCTTATAGAATGCCATTTGTATCTTTGAGTGAAAATTTAATTATGTTCGAAGTACTTTAAAAGTACTGTAAGCAAAACTGAAGTAGTGGTCCTATGTTACATTCAGGTTAATTCAACTCTACAAATCCTACTGTATTTACTTACTCCTATTCAAGTTAAGCATTAAAAAACAAATTGTAAAGTATAAAAGTCAGAGTAAATATCAGCAGCATTGATACAAAAATGTTTTATATAAGTTTTTAGCTCTCGCTATGAATGTTTCATTGATTGAATCCACAGTGGGCGTTCCTCTCGTTCCATTACATGATTGAACTGACGTGGCAGACATATTGCGGATTTGTTGAGCTAGGCTGTTGCTATATCGGGTAGAGGGGGGAAGCTGCGAAGTTCAAATCTATTTGCCATAGTGAAAAGTGAATTCTAAAGCGGGATCCAGACGTGTGTAATGTAATGTATCGTGTAATGTAACGTGAATTCTGCAACGGCACTACGAGCATTACATGTAGCGTTCGGGCTGGCGCTCGCGCTGATCCATCGACTGTCGGTTTTTAGCGCGAAAACAAAGGCTCTCGCAGTCAAACACATACAGGATTCGCGTTGAGTTTGTATGCCGTTCACACCATTCGTATTACATTACACGATACATTACGTTACACATTACATACGTCTGGACCCGGCTTAAAATAAATAAAGCTGTTGTCTTTAAAATGCCAGTGGAATTGTCTGTTCCTTGAAGTCTTATAATAACGGCACTGTGTGATGGCTTATGACGTTTGCACGTTTTCATAAATTTCTGTAAATATTGACTGCCAAATATCAAGAAGCAGATGCTATACTCCATATTGTTATACGGGTCGCTATTATGACCTACCAGCTGACTTGGTAATCTTAAAGCTACTATTCAGAAATGATCTAGATGAAGCGGAAGTTATTGATTTAAAGAATAAGTACGAGTAATTTTCTATTGTGTTCTCAGATGCGCCTGTCTAGTTTCACTCGAGACCAATTATTTATTGATAATATTATCTGAAGAAATAAATCTGGAATACGTTTTCCGAACGAGATACTTTTCATTGCTGACATATTATTATTATGTGTACTTACATTTGACGAGTATCAATCCCACCGTATTGTATTGATTTAATATTATTTATGAGAAGGTACTTACTAGGGACGTTTTTATTTAACGATGTATTTAAGCGAAGTTTTTTATGCTGATGGGTATATTAAAGATTGAGACGTAAAAATATGTTTTTACAACTTCAAGAAGTCTTAAAATCAACAGCCAAACTGAAATCAAGAGAATGAAAGCTGGAAAGCGGATCGAATTGTTTACCAATAAATTATAGCACTTGGTAAGGTTACGCAAAGGTTGACTGTCTGCTAAGTTACCAACACTATGCTTCGATATTTGCAAAGAATAACGTGTATTAGATGTGTAAGTCATAGAACTCGAGTTCTAGTAGTTTATTTTCTAAATTAATATTATAAAGAGAGAAGCAAAGATTTGATTTTTATATGTTTGTTTGTTACGCTCTCACGTTAAAACGGCTGAACGGATTTGGATGTAATTTGGCACATGGGTAGACCGTAACCTGGGTTAGGATATAGAATACTTTTTGTCTAGATATTCCCACGGAATCGAGACTTATGCGGGTGAAAGTGCGGGGTGCAGCTAGTACTGTATAACTAGGGTACCACACGCATACATTATGTCACTCTATCAATTCCCAACATTACCAATAAATCTCTCTACTCAAAAATAATTGAATAAACAAACGACAGTGTCCATTTGATCGCCTCTCCACTGAATTACGATGTCAGTCAGTTTATTGTTCAAAGATGCCGCGGGATCCGTGAATTACTGCTTGTTTATCGGGATATTGTACCGAGCTGTACCTTCTTTTGAACTGTCAATTTTTTTAAGTTAAGTTAGCCCTTAGGTTTTAAGTTAAAGTGCATGATTGGGCGGCGTGTGGTCTTTGTTTCTGATAAAGTATTTAACCAAATTGTCAAGTGTCAATAAACACTCCTCAATCGATTTGTTTGCAAGCAGCTTAGCGTCCATTACTACTGTTTTATCTAAACACTTTAATATTGTTTCTGATGTATTTTAATAGCGGTTGAGCATGCATTTTTTGGTATTGTTCGTCGAATCGTTGAGCTCCTTAAATTCTGAGTTGAGCTGCATGATAACTGACAAATGCGTGCACTGACTGGACAAGCCCTCTCAATCTGTGTGATGCTTTCCTCTAAAGACCACTTTAGACACCAATCCACATGGCCTTCACATGATCTGACCAAGATTATGTCTGGACTTTAAAAGAGATTATGACCTCTGAGTTTGTTTCGGCCTTTTTTCTCAGAGTAGTCAGATAGGAAACGCCGACCTCATCTAGTTTTTAAAATATGATTGACGTGTAAAAGTGTTTGTACAAACCTACTTACAGAAATAAAATCATTTATCATTTATCATCTTTGCAGGTACTTAATTTAATAGTTGATTTAAGGTTATACTTAGTGTTATAGTTTACGAGTAGCTAATCAATTTGAAAATTTGTGCCACAATATTCTATTGCTAACTGTGGAGGCTTGTAAATGGCTTGTCGTCAATTACCTCGCTATTATTTCTGTATAGATAGATGTAAGCAATCCAAAAAAAAAAAAAAAACTGTCATCAATCAATCAGCCAACCTATCGCAGTCGATTTGCTACATATAGATCTCTCCTATACTTGCTGACGCACTCGAGGACTTATGTTCTGCAATGGCCATCGGTCTTTCATTGGACATGGTCGATCCACTACCAGTTTGCTATTTCGACATTATTGGATAAGCTCGCAAAAATCTTGTTATGTCAAACGATTATGTTTAAAGGCTGTTGTTCAATAATAGTTTGCATTCGCAATACTAGAAGCTATTTACTTAGAGAATAAAATAACCAAGTACAAAAGGACACTGCTCAAACAATTGCTCAATATAATGGTCTCAAAATTTACGCAGTTTTGATTTCACTGCAGACAATCAATCTGCCTAGCCTTTTCCCAACTATGTTGGGGTCGGCTTCCAGTCTAACCGGATGCAGCTGAATACCAGTATTTCACATGGAGCGACTGCCTATCTGACCTTCACAACCCAGTAACTGGGTAATACGATACCCCTTGGTAAGACTGCGGGCTTCTGACGACCCGTGACGACTGTCAAAGATCCACAGAATGACAGCCGGGACCAACGGCTTAACGTGTTTTCCGAGGCACGGAGGAGTCTCGATATGTAAAGATGGTCACCCATCCACGGACCAACCCCGGCAAGCGTAGCTTAACCTGATGCATCACCCCGTGCGGCTGTTATTACTTAGCCACGAGCTCCTCTTGATCTCACTGCAGACAAATCTCCAAAAAAACAATCTTACAGATACATTAATGCCATTTCCATCTCAGTAAACATTGATTATACTTAATACCTGCTTGTGTGCGACATGGAACAGGCCATCCGAATCAGTGTAATGCATGATCGCGACCCCGTGGGAGCTTGCTACTGTCACTCATACTACGAACGCATTGCGCACAATTACGAGTTGTATTGAGCTTTATTATACAACTGTTTTTGTATCAAAAATAGATTGATATAGGTTGTGGATATAGGGTGATTTTTTAAGAAGTAAATCTTTGTTATTCCGTTAAGATGACTGACGCATTTTGTATGTATAAAATTTACTGAAAACATTTCTCAAAAAAAAAAAAAACATTTTAGACACTGCGTTTCAAGTTTAATCAGTTCTAATTCACATATTCTTATTATTTAAATCTGGAGTAGCTGCTCCATTGCAGTTATAAATGCTAGGTGACTTTCGTTGTCAAAAGTCCCGATAGATGGCGTGACTGGTTCCGTTGTAGCGAGCTTAAAGCTCTTGGTAAATAAAACTTCGTCTTTGAATTAACTTTAGACTCAAAATACAATGAATTAAAATATTTTCTCGGTAAAGTATGAATTCAACATAAAATTCAGTCAAATCTGCATAGTTCTGTCACCTTTTGAAACCTGAGAATGATTTAACACACATACTACCTAATGCTGCATCGTGGATTTTTAATGTAATGCCATTCTAATATCTAACTTAGTTTTGTTTACCTACTGCTTCGACATAAAAGTAACTCCACTTACTCCAGAGATCGTAAGCGTACGGGGCATATTTATTAGCATGTTGCTTACTTGAGTGACCCAAGCCGACTGCCCGTGCCGGGCGGCGACGCGATGCGGCCGCGCGGCCCTCGTCCCCCGCGTCCCGCAGGCTGCACAGTGGGTTCGCGGTATGCGCACAGTGCGCGTTAACAGCCTCCCACACCTTGATAGCTCAGCTATCAATCTTCATTTTGCTGCAGTTCTTGTCATCATCGTTAGGTATAATACAGAACTTATGAACTGCTCGCTTGATTGTTCCTCTCGATGTGTAGACATCAGCGACTCTGTTGACACCATCTCGTCCCGGATAAAGGGTTGTTATGCGGCCTAGACGCCAACATAATGGAGGTAGGTGGTCTTCCTTTAGTATGATTAAATCGCCTACTTTGGGTTCTTGTTGTGGTTTCCGCCACTTAGTTCTTTGTTGCAGTTCGGCCAGATACTCTCGACGCCACCTCTCCCAAAATTGCTGCCGCAGCTGCTCTATCCTCTCGTATCTGTTGGGTCTCGTTTTATCAATGGTTAGAGACGGCACCGATGTGAGTGGCCGCCCGATAAGAAAGTGTCCCGGAGTAAGGGGGAGGATATCTGATGGGTCCGATGAGAGAGGAGATAAGGGTCGTGAATTTAGAATAGCTTCTATTTGTATGAACAACGTCGAAAGTTCCTCGAACGTTAAGGCAGCGTTACCTGCTACTCTTTTTAGGTGGTGTTTGGATGACTTTACCCCAGCTTCCCAAATACCTCCAAAATGAGGTGAATATGCAGGGCTGAATTTGAATCGAATGCCTTCGGTGCTGCCATACTCTATCACAGCTTCGCGACTAGATTTAAGGACTCGACCCAATTCATTGTTTGCCCCTACAAATGTTTTACCATTGTCTGAGTAAATTTCGTAAGGTTTTCCTCTCCTTGCTACAAATCGCCGTAGGCACATTAGGAACGCTTCAGTAGTGAGGTCACTTACAAGCTCTAAGTGGACAGCTTTAGTTGTAAGACAGACAAATACACAAAGGTAACATTTAGTTACACGATTACCACGGCCTTTCTTACTCGATATCATAAATGGACCAGCAAAATCTGTTCCACACGTATAAAAGGGGAAACTGGGATTTGTTCCAACATTTGGAAGGTTACCCATTATAGGCTGTACCGTTTTACCTCTGAAACGTATACATACAATACAGTTTCTTAATATGCTACGAGCCAAGTTCCTGCCACCTATTGGCCAATACTCTTCCCGAATGGATGATAAAAGTAATTGTGGTCCGGCATGAAATAAACGTACATGCTCATACCTCATTAGTAAAATTATGTTTGGAATCAAGTAATATTGGGTGCCTTTTGTCAAAATTATAATTATGATTTTGTATACGACCACCCACCCTGAGTATACCATCTGAATCTATGAACGGGTTAAGTGGTAATATTTTAGATTTATGATGGAGCTCTTTGCTCCTTTTCATTGTATCTATTTCACTAGAAAATGATTGCACTTGGCAAAATTTAATTAATGTTTTTAAAGAATTACTAAGCTCATCGGTGTTAAGACAACCTGTTAACTTTTTATACGTTTTTTCCTTACTGTACTTGCAAATAAAATTGTTAATAAATCTATGGACATAGGCTATAATTCTTTTGAGTTTAGTAAAACTTGAATATCTAGAAAAATCTAAGAAATTAGTTTCTAAGCTAATCTGTAGAACTTTTAATTCTGGTAGTTCTACATTTGGCACACCTTGTTGTGGCCATTCGCTTGGTTCCCTTCCAAGGTACGTAGGTCCCTCCCACCACAGGGATGAGGACTGTAACTGTTGCGGAGTTACACCTCTTGAGGCCAAGTCAGCAGGATTACAATCTGTAGGCACATGTCGCCATGAATAGTCAGATGTAATTTCATTTATTTCATTTACCCTGTTACGAACAAAAGGTTTTAGTTGCTTATATTGAATATTAAGCCAACCGAGTACTACTGTTGAATCGGTCCAAATAGTTTTACTAGTAATGTTACAACGAAGTGACTGTAAGACCTTTGCACACAATCTGGCTCCGAGCAAAGCACCACACAACTCCAAACGTGGTATAGTAGTTGGTTTTATGGGAGCTACCCGAGCTTTGGCACATAGTAGCTTAACTGTAACCTTATTATTAACATCAGTGGTACGCAAATATACACAGGCACTATATGCATTTTGTGAAGCATCAACGAAACAGTGTAACTCTATTGATATAGGCAAATCACAAATAACATTTCTTTCTAATTTTATACTGGATAGGCATGATAAGTTTTTCATAAACGTCATCCAAGAATTTTTTATATCGGTAGGTACTGGATCATCCCAGTCTATCTTGGCACTCCATAAACGTTGTAAAATTATTTTTGCAGTAATAATGCAAGCACATAAAATACCTAAAGGGTCAAAAATTTTGCAAGTCATTGAGATTATGGTTCTCTTAGTTATCTTTAAAGTAGATTCTATATTAATTGGAAATTGAAATGTGTCCATTTTAGGGGACCAATTGAGACCTAAAACACATGATTGCTTTGTAAGGTCTAATGTAGCATTTAACGTAGGTTCGTCTGCAAATATTTCAGGACAATTTGTCCGTATTTTGCGTAACGGAAAATGTGCCGACCCTAATATTTGTGTCACATTCTTATAAATATGCATCAGCTCTTCTTTAGTAGATGCTCCAGTGCTTATATCATCATAATAAAAGTCATTTTTAATTATATTAGAAATATGCTGATCTGTACATTCTTCTGCTAACTGAAGGAGACATCTAGTGCTTAGAAACGGCGCAGACGCTGTACCATATGTCACAGTGTTTAACTGCAAGACCTTGAGTGGCAGAGCTGGATCTTCTCTCCATAAAATTAATTGTAAATGACGTTGTGATTCCACAATAGAAATTTGTCTAAACATTTTCTCAATGTCGCCAGTTAGTACGAATTTATGAGTGCGAAAACGTAACATAATATTAAATAAATCGTTTTGCACAACTGGACCTATCATCTGGATATCATTTAGTGATTTTCCAGAGGATGTTTTCACTGAAGCATCAAAAACTACTCTAAGTTTTGTGGTTTCACTTTTTTCTCTTAGTACTGCATGGTGAGGCAAGTAATTACCAAACTTTGGACGCTCTATTTCTTCCAAATGACCAAGATCTGAATATTCTTTAATAAAATCACAATACTGTTTTTTAATATTTGGATTCTTAACTAACTTATTTTCTAAACAAAAAAAACGCCTTTTGGCAATATTATAAGAGTCTCCTAGTGATTCTTCTGGTGAATCCTTGAGTGGCATTTTAACATTAAATCTACCATTTGGCAAACGACTTGTATTTTCTATAAAACTGTTCTCACAAGCTTGTTCTTCAAGGGTGTAAGATATTTTGTTTGAAGGCAATTCATCAACCTCCCAAAATCTTTGTAATGATTCTTGAATGTCATCCTGTTCGATATTAGAATATAAAACATTAATACTCGAGAGAGCATTTTTAGTGCAAATTGACTTAGAGTGTCCATTCCCTATAGGGCCTGACACTAACCAACCTAGTTTTGAATGTTGTAATACAGGTTGGTGTTTACCTAATCTTATTTGTTGGGTACCCACAATGTCCCAAAAAACGTCTGCCCCCAACAAGATATCTATGTCGGAGGGACTATGGAACCCAGGGTCTGCAAGATCCAAATCAGCAGGCAATCCTAGGCCTAAAACATTAACATTTAGTGTCGGCAATGTACTTGTAATTTGAGGCACTACTAAACACATAACTTGCAAATTAAATGTATTGTCAAAACGTGAGGACAATTTTAAACAGCAACGCTCCTTAATGTCACACTGCACATTATTGATGCCAGAAATTCTTATTGGTTCTGTACATTGAGTTTGTATTCCTATCTTTACTTTAAACTTTTCAGTAATAAAAGAAGATTGACTTCCTGTGTCCAAGAGAGCGCGCCCAAAGTACGTAGAATTATTTACAGGATTAACAATTTGAACAACTGCTGTACACAATAGGACCTGTCCCGCTGAGATAGCGGACAGTGTAACAGGTGATGTACTTGGAGGTAAATCATTATTATTTGTATTTAAATTGGAACTAATAGTACTACATCCTGCTGTAGTATCTTTATGCACTAAGCTATTATGTTTCTCATTGCAAAACTTACAAGAACCTTTAAGAAAGCATTTTTTGGCAATATGTCCACTGCGCAGACAGTTAAGACATAATTTCAGCTTTAAGGCTGTATCTAACCTAACTTCAGGTGACATATCCTTAAACTTAGAACACTTAAACAAGGGATGATTGTCGTTACAAACATCACATGAATTTTTGGAAGAGTTGGAACTCATAGAACTCACAAAAGCCTTAGTAAGATTCCTTTGCTCTTTGGAACCACCATGTGGCTTACCATGATCATTCCTACTTATATTTTGATTTTGTGTGGTTTCTAGAACATCTGCCCTGTTACGTAAGAAATCATTAAATTGATCCAATGTAGGCAATTCTGGTAATCCATTCTTATATTCTTCCCATTTTCTACTAGTGGTGACATCAAGCTTTGTTGACACCATATATATAATTAAAGCATCCCATTTATCTGTAGGCTGCCCTAAAGTATTCAAAGCTCTTAAATTTTTTGAAACTAAATCAATAACATATCTCAAAGCCTTGTGAGATTCTCTTGTAAGTGATTCAATACTGAAAAGCGCTTTCAAATGATTATTCATAAGTAGATTTTTATTATTATATCGCTGACATATTAAATCCCAAGCTACTTTGTAATTGTTTGATGTAAACTCTATAGACTTTATTACTACTAAAGCTCCTCCTTCTAAGGATGACCTTAAATAGTGAAATTTGTTTATATTTGGGATTGCATCGTTAGAGTTTATCAAGGAATCAAAAGTATCCCGATACTCTAACCATTTCAGATAGTTACCATCAAATGAGGGCAATTTTATAGTAGGCAACTTAACAGAATTAAATTGATTATGAGTACAACGACTATTATTATTTGAACTACAGTCCGAGCCATCAGGCCTTTGTTGATCAGTTTTAGACACAATGGCCGATTCATTTAATTCTTGAGCCAATGATATACACGAAAAGAACTGATCCTCAATTAACTCTCTATCTCTTAATTGCTCATCCAAATCTAGACAATTCAGCTCAATGTTATTTTGTAACATATCGAACGTACTCAGTAAAGCTTGAAATTTTTCTATTTTCAAACTAATTTCTTTGGCTTGCAAGCTACTGAGCGGACTACACTTTGAAATTTGATGTAAATAATCTTTAAATTTAGTAAGTTGACCTTTAATGGCACTACGTTTTCTTAGTAAACCTTTAAATTCTTGTTGCTCCGCTTCACTCATTTCTTGTATATTTAACTCTGTATCCATCTTATTATTTATTTTTAAGTACCTAGTTAAATCTATAATTTAACCTCTAGATAAGTAGGCAACAATGAATTGGGTAGGTACAATAAGTCAAATACCTAGGTAACTCAAAACCGCTAACTCACGGTACACTGAAGCTGTGACAGCACGAAGTATGCAGCACTCACCAGGCGCCTGCACTGCAACGCGTAGACAGGCAGGTGGCTAGCAGATCATCGAAAGTGATGCTCAACTCATGCCATGCACACTCACCGCAACTGGAATAGTCGGCAAGCTTTGGTGAAATAACTGTCAGTTTTTAGGTTGCACTATTTAGAAAACTAGAATTTAGTTAGCTATGTACCTAGGTATACAATGCGCAATAGGCATAAACTCCCAGTTAGACATTAATTAGGTACAGAAAACAATCTGTAACCTCTGCAACATAGGCTCTTATTGAGTTTGCATTAGGCGTACACGTGCTATAGGGTGCACAATAGTTTGAAGTGCGATAGTTAGGATTTACTTAGTGCTTATATTGAAGCTTTAGGCAAATGTTTAGGCTCTTAAATAAGCTATTTAGACATCCACCAAACGAATTTAAGCAGACGCAACAGGCGCGCCAATCACACGCGCACAAACAAAATGGACTCGCCCACCACGTGCGGCAAGAAAATTAGGCAGGTACCTATCGTACCTATTTCGAATATTTTAAGCAAGCTGACCAAACTTGTTCGAGCAAAACAAACTAGGCTATCCACACAAATAGAAACAAGTAGATAGGTATCGTAGAATAGGTAGGAATACAGGAATTGGGCTCACTTCCCTCGGGTTAGACCTCCGGTGCCGGTGCCGTTCAGCTTGCGTAGTCCGTAGGCCCCGTGGGTGATTGAAATCTTGTTCTTGATACCCTTGTCCGTTTCCGTCTCCACGTGTTTTCTCGAATTTTTTCGGCCGTAAAATGGCCGTTGCTTGTAGGTTCGACAATAATTATCTTAGACGGTCGCCAATAATGTTGCTTACTTGAGTGACCCAAGCCGACTGCCCGTGCCGGGCGGCGACGCGATGCGGCCGCGCGGCCCTCGTCCCCCGCGTCCCGCAGGCTGCACAGTGGGTTCGCGGTATGCGCACAGTGCGCGTTAACAAGCATAATGACATATTTTGCAATTCCGCATTGAAATTCAAGAGTTTTATTTTCTTTTTTCCAATTGCACGCTACGACAACAAAGCCAGTGCATGCAAACCTTCATTGAATGGAGTCACTCAACAATATATAGAGTGGCACGCTGACCTGAAATAGTTTAGTTTCGAATAGTTAAGTGCTTAATACGAAGTGCTGTTTGTATAGCGATGTTTGCATTGAAATTGTATCAGAATTCAGTACTGGTGCTTTCGGAATCAGTTGAGGACTTTTGAGGTGTGTTGTTGGTTAATTACAACAGTGATACTCGTAACATAAGGTTCAGTTGAAAACCAGCGTCAGGCACTAGTTGTCTGGCATTTATACTGAACTGGGCCTATTTGTCGCAGCCGTGAGGTACACAATACTGTTTTAAGCTTTCTTTGCTTTTTCCTGTTTTTTTTTGTTTTTGAAAACTGTGTGCCTTAACCTGTGTCAAATAAATTTATTTTCTTTCTTTCTTCTTTGATTTGAATTCTCTTTCTACGTATTTTGTATGGAAAAATTTAGGACGTCATATTTTTTAAATCTTAATTTTTGCATCATCTTCTAAGTTAGTATCGTCTCTGCTTAAATCAAACACTGTTTTGATCTTTATGAAAGTATATTGTAAAGGTATGAAAGTATATTGTAAAGGTATGAAAAAAACTTATAAGCAGAAGCACTCCAGTTCAAGAAACAGAACAATTTGAAATATAAAAAAACCCACCGTTTTAAGGACCTAACTCTGCAAGAACCACCACCACCACTTTCAAAGGCGTACGCATTCAAACTCAAACTCTAACTCAAAGCATTTATTTCAAATAAACCAATTACAGGTACTTTTGAATTGTCAAGGGGTCGGTCAGTCAGAAAAATGAAGTTAGTTGCCCATTCCAAAGAGTAGTAGGTACCTATGGAGAAGAACGGGAAAGAAACTCCACGGACACTCTTTTAAATCAAAATATTGTTATAAAGTATTGGTTACATAATTCGTGTTGAACTTATACATGTGAGAACAATGTAGAAAGACGTGCACGTTAAAAGCGTCCGTAATAAAAATATAATAACAATTCAAACATTTTTTTTTTTTATATTAGCCGTGGCAGCTAAGAAACGACCAGTCCCTACTGACGGCGCCCGTTCACGAATATGACGCATGGATCAGCACCATTTAGCTCAACCATTTTGAAGGGAACTTAATGATCCAACACACACGCCACCATCAGCGAGACATTTGAGTGAGCATGACATACTCTCAGCCGCCAGGGCACATTCAAGTCAATCAAAGACGTACCCAGTAAATGGAAGCTTTATGGAATGTACAACATGATCACAGTGCTCACACATGTGATATGCAATTATACAATACAAAGAGATTGAATTTATACAAGGGAAAGATAGTTTTACAATCTTCAGCAGCTGCAACAATACTTTCGAATGCTAATCAATTAGTTTATGCGCCCTTGTGGAGCTGGACCAGGGCTGAGCCAAGCATTTTTATCAGTGATGTAATCCCCCAACTTATAATGCTTGGCAGCATAGTGTGCGTTTTATGCATGATTTAAATTTCATTTCGTTCAGTTGGAGTATGTGGGAAGGTATTTTATTATAACATTTTAAACAGCAGCTCATGAAGGATGAGTCTACTTTAGCCAGTCTGAAACCCGGTTGAACTAATTGGTCCCTATTTCAAGTCCTATAATTGTGTTTATCACCTCTTTTACTCTTTTACTCTACATATTTATATATTCCAAATTAAGGGCCAAAACAAACCATTTCATTACATGCATAATGCGGAACACAATATGTCTGGTTTCAGAATGTAGCTAAGCGGAAAATGTAACTGCTTGTGAATGAAACCAGTGGCAAAAGGCTGTCGTGTGCAATGCATGCGGTGATAATATTGTATGAGGCATGTTTTAGTTAATTTTGGAAGAGGTGAGGTACTAAGGGATTGTGAGTCGTATGAGGATTGTGAAGACTGCGTTCTGTGAATTCAGAATGAGCATGGCATGTGATAAAATCGAGGATGTTTCAGGGAAGGTAGATAGGTTGTAGATTCTAATATTTCAGAAGAATCAAAAGTGAGATAAGTTTAAAAAAATAACAATCTTTAATTCCTTTAAATCACAGTTTACAAATATTATAAAAATATCAAAAGAAACACTACATATTAATCAAATAGAAATCACATAAGCCAAACGGAATAATCGGTAGGTACATGAACATAAATATAAACCAAAAATAACTAAGCACACGATAATGGTCAAGTAGCACGTCCGTACCGAGCGCCGTCCAAGCAAAAAGAGACTGTTGGCGCACCGCGCAGCTTTTTTTAAAACCTTCCATCGGTTGACAGCCAATCACTTGACTTCTTTAAGATGTCACCTCGCCTTCCGTTACCATCAATATTGTATTCTGATCTTGAATCTAATTCAATAATACCATAAAAACAAAGTCAAGAAGTTGTTTTATTTGGTAAGTAAATATGGCGAGACTTTCCGTTAAATTATCTTGGTTTACTGGTAGATAAATTGAGCCAGGATAGCCCGCGACGGATTTATTGTTAATTTTTACTTCCATCAGTTTTATTGGATGGAGATAGAGTACGTCGCATTTGGCGATCAGGGACGAGCTCGTGGCTAAGTAATAACAGCCGCACGGGTCGATTTATCAGCTTAAGCTAGGCTTGCCGGGGTCAGTCGGTGGATGGGTGACCATATTTACACATCGAGACTCCACCGTGCCTCGGAAAGTACGTTAAGCCGATGGTCCCGGCTGTTATTCAAGGATCTTTGACAGTCGTTACAGGTCGTCAGAAGCCCGAAAGTTTTGGATATCGTATTACTCAGTTACTGGGTTGTGGAGGCCAGATAGGCAGTCACTCCATGTAAAATACTAGTATTCAGCTGCATCCAATTAGACTGGAAGCCGATCCCAATATAGTTGGGAAAAGGCTAGGCAGATATAGGTATTTTTGGCGATCAGGGAAAACCGGCTTGAATTCTCCTTGTTATTTTATTCACAAAGGGAATTGGTATTTTGGTAACTCTGTATTTTGCTATAAAAAAACTGATTACCCCTTATTGCTATCGTCTACGAAAGGTAAGTCAAGACAAACAGCTGACGTCATCCATCACGATATTACATAGAGCTTCGACTTAGCCCGCGGATGATTCTACTACGCAAATATTTGACGACGGCTCAAGGGATGGCCTCGTTTCCGTTGTTGCGTACGATACGGTATTGGTAACTCGGGTCGAAGCTTTCAATTGTTTTTTGGGAATTCATTGAATTTCCATTTTCATTGAATTAACAGCATTGTTGTGTTTCGGCAGTTAGAGGTAAGATAGCCAGTTCCTCTGTAGTTGAGGATTTTGGGTGAAGCTCGGTTCCACCTTGGTTCAGTTCGACCTGATCATCACTTACCATCACGTGAGATGCAGGTCGAGAGCTTCCCCGTAAAAGTAAAAAAAAAACTTGTTAATATTGTATACTTATCTACTACTGAAAACAAGGGGGTATCTTACCGTCGTTATGTTTAGTATATTAAAAAAAATGGCTGACTTAATGCTAAGCATGACCGTAACTATTAGTTACGGTTCTTATAACAAGTTTTGATAATAATTTCTTACTTAGCTACCTACTACTAAAATCAGAGGTATCGTAATTATTCCTTCAGCTGGTAAGCCCAAAATGTCCATACAAAAAGTTTGCAATTTGACGTGATAATTGTATCAAAAACCCTCCTTTAAGTCAGATTTACACGGTGCGATTTAATTGCCTATGGCAAACCATAAGTTGAAGCAACAATGAAAGTCGCACCGTCTAAACAATGTGTAGTCGATGCAAGTCATTTGTTGCTACAATGTTATTATATGCCGCAGGCAAGAAACTTATTGGTATATGTATGTCGGATCCGGTCATTATCGGACACGAAACGAATCGCAAGCGCGCCATTGGCGACATCAAGTGATGTACCCACACCAAAAAGCGCGCTTCTACAGAGACGTGATGTTTTAAGGCCACAGCGAGGAGGAGATTCAGCCTCGGATCGCATCGGAGTCAAGACGTCGCGGAACTGTTTTCGATTCGTGGTGCTCAGTTATTGTGTTAATTGTAATTTGTGATCATTGTGTTAATTTGTGATTTTAATAAACGTCGTCGCACCCTGTATGTGTATAATTTAGCTAGTGTGATTATTTTGATAGTAAATTATAATGTGATCTGAACTGCAAACGGTTTTTCTATTGCGCATTAACCAAGACTCGCTGATAATAATGAAAGAGTCACCATACCCGTCTCCAACATGTATATCTTTATTCATAAAACCACACAAACACAAAAATCACACAACACAAACACACACAAAACAACACATACACAAAAAACACTAAAACAATACACACACACTCACACACATAACACATCAACAAAAAAACACACACAAACAAATATTAATCTATGTTAAATAAATATTAATCTGTAGTTTCTGCCAACTCCCATGGAAAGAAAGCATGAGTTTATGAATGTATGTATTTGCTACTCCTTGATATGCAATGGCCTCTATAGCCCCATGCAACATGAGGCTCAGTAGGCTGAGGTTAGTGCAAATTTTGGTGCCACTCCGAAGTCTTGCATTTCATTCATTCATTCATTCCTCAATTCTCGCTATTGCACCTACCACTGTTTATCTCAGCATCACCCAAAGGTTGACTGGCAGAAAATGCCTATGACATTAAGTTCATCTCTGTACATTTGTGTGCTAGAAGTATTAAATAAATAAATAAACTTGCTATAGTTACTCACAGGAATTCATGCTAGTAAAGTTTAAAAAATCGCAGAAAAATATTACTTTTTAAACAGTGGAAGTGTTTGAAAAGTGATATTTTTCTTCGATTTTTGTTTTTCGTCAGATTTTTGAAATTTATTTTTTTATTGTTACTTACTACTTCTTGATTACTTCTTTTTTAAGTTATCAAAAGAATACGGCGATACATTGAGTTCAAATGTGCCATGACTTCACGAGTATGTAGATTTTATACTTATTTGTGACTTAGCGACCCCCACTTCCCAACTATAATGCATTTTATCTAAGTAATTTTTTATTAATATGATAAAGCAAAAAATATGTATCAAATTTTTTTTTATTATCTGACTGACGGACTAAATAGAATTTCTTTTTTGACTCAGGCATCATCCCTATTATAATTATCCATATAAAGAAAGAAATAAAGAAAAAAAAAACATTTATTTGGACACAGTTCGTGAAACACAAAACACAAATAACACAGTGAAAATAAAAAATTATGTTCTTAAAAACCATATGAAATATTGGGGCTCTTACTTTAGACCTAAATAAATCGTGTTACAATGATAACAACCAGACTGTACCTCTGTTAGCCTGTCTACAAATTTAGTGGATACCCTTTACTTAAGTTTTGTTCCATTACTATAGTTTGAGCATATTTTACAGACAAAATAAGCTAGTGCTGACTAAAATAAACGTCAAGTAATTTGTAGACAAAACTAATTTTCTTTTACATCGAACTTATTGCTAACAAAATTAGGCTTTCAACAAGCCTCTTAGGGAACTCATTATTTTGATAATGTTTCTTGAAGGAATTTGTATCCAAACTAATGCTGAAAAGCTAAAGTATCTAGTCCTGTTTTTGTAGGCCCTAATAATTGTATACTTTTGTAACCCTCCGGCATTGTTTGATTATGCATAAACAAAACTGGTCCCCGTAAGTTTTTTGTTTGTGTTTTTGGATTTATTTAGGTACCTAAATAAATAGTCTTATTTACCTATTGTTACTATATAATTTGTTTTTCGGAAGTTTAGGCAACAATAAGTACCAGTACTAAGTTTTTTTTTGTGAAAACAGCGTTTGAATCATCACTTTGTATTTGTACCAAACGTGACAATTATCTCCATTGAGTTATGTTATTTATCTCGCTACATATAATCAAATGATATTGAAGTTAATATTTTGACACATGTAGATCACAATAATTCTAATTATTTTATTAGGTTCACCAACAATTGATTATACTGATACTTATTTTCTTTTTCTTTATTTGTTTTGGGGTTTTTATCTAAATCAACCCCATCGTACAAATATTTATAATACATTTTTGAAAGTAAAATATTTTTATTTATTTATTTATTTATCTTTAAATCAGGCACATTACCCATAATTTGTTAGTATTACTTACAACTATGTTAGTATAATTAATTAAGACAAACTTTTACAACTAGAAACAATAACAATAATACAACACACTTACAGAACACTATATCTATTAATCCACCTTCTGGAGACACCTGGCAACAGTACATGTACTGCGCACAGGTGCCCCATTAGGTGGCCTTCAGTCTTACTAGCAACAATGCTCAGGAGACTGCTGTCGCTGTGTGGCATCCGACGCAGCAGTGATGCGGATCTTTTACAGATGATCGCAAAAAAGTCATCTGTACGCGCTGCTGCGAACATCCTTGACGCGCTACAGAAACGTGGCAGCGACAGCAGTATCCTAAAAGCATTGTTGTATTGCACACGCAGGGCATTAAACGTTTTTTGCGTGTATCTGGTCCACAGATTGCAGGTATAAAAAGCCTGGCAGTATGCCCTAAACAGTGTTATCTTAACGTTATTGACACACTTTGCAAATCTGCGGGCCAGCATGTTGCATCGAACGGCCAATGCCCTGCGCTCTCTCTCCATATCACAGTTATCAGTGCCATCCTCTGTAACCCAGTGACCAAGGTATTTAAACTACTTTACTCGGTTTAGAGTCGCACCACATAGCGAGACTGGTGGTACTACTTCATAGGTCTTGTTTTGTGCCATAAAAACTAACAGCTCGCTTTTCATGGCATTATATCTTAGTCCATGGGCTCCAGCATAGCACTCACATATATTTAATAGCTTCCTGAGGGCACTGATCGACGGACTCAGCAGCACCATATCGTCAGCATAGCTGATGTTGTTAAAAGACACACCATCTATCGAGCATCCGATGCCAGTGCTGCTGAGTTCCTCGATCAGCTTATTCATATAGATATTAAATAATTTAGGCGAGGTCAGACCCCCCTGCCTCACTCCGCACTCTAGCCTGTACACATCTGAATAAGCGCCTGCCCACCTTACAGTGTTATATTGGTTACCATACCAGAACTTAAACATATTAATTATTTCTGGCGGCAGGTTAGCTTCATTCGACAGTTTATTCCATAAGATGTCATATGAGACAAGGTCAAACGCCCTCGATAAATCCAAGAAGCATGCATACACAGGTGTTCTTCTCCCAGTGTAATATTGCACTGTGCTCTTTAGAGTCATTATCGCAGTCTCGGTCGATAACCCATTCCTATAACCAAACTGTCTGTCATTAATGTTTAATTGTTTACCTATAACTGTCAAGTAAACTATCCAAAACTTTAGCTACAACTGTTGCTAAAGAAATCGGTCTGTAATTGCCTATATTTGACATATCACCTGTTTTATTCTTAGGAACGGGCACCACAATTGTTTTCACTAGTTCAGGCGACAGATAAGAATGACTGACACACAGGTTGAACAATAAGGCAAGAATCCTTGGGATATGAACACCTGCGTTCTGCAGATGCTCAATACTAGTGACCAGGCGACTTACCCCTAGACATGTTTTTGATGACGGAAGACACGTCACGGGCAGTGAAACGCACACTTAGGTCATTACAGCTTACATTTGGTGTTTGGTCTGCTGCACCTAGAGGTGGATCAATTTTAAAACGCTGACGAAATAAGTTCACAAGATCAATAAAACAATGAACCAGAGAACTAAGCTAACTTACTATGTAATACGCGCAAACATTGAAAAATTGGTAAAATCGGCAAAAAGTTTCATTTCAATGAAAATAATAATAATGATGTTCTAAAATTCTGATTAAATTATGCTCCAAATGCGTTACACTTACCACTGATTCAAGCCCACGCAAGCCATACAAAATAACATTTTAAACTATTCAATTTTATCGTTAAATTAATTTAAGCCACTTATAACAAAGATATTATTTATGTAACCCCTCGAAGCCGGCGTGAATAAACAGAAACCCATTTCTCGAATGCTAAAATAAACCGATTTGGAAAAAATGCTGTAATGGAGTTGACAAATGTGGCTGTCATTCTTCCCTGTTATTCTTTTACGGTTTACGGGATGTCTAGGGAATGTTTAAAAGGTTTCTATTGAGTGTTTAAATATGGCAGTTGTTTTTATTAATTAAGTTCGAAAGATGTTGATAATCCTACTTCTTACTATATCTTACTTTATTTTATAATAATAATATTCTAAACGCGAAAGTTTGTGAGGATGTTTGTTACTCTTTCACGCAAAAACTACTGAACGGATTTGTATGAAATTTGGCACACAGATAGTTTATGACCTGGATTAAGACATAGAATAAAATAATAAAAAATAATAAGGCACTAGGAATTGGTGAAGGGTGGGCGTTTCTGGGGGACTCTCTTATGTAATTGTGTAAAAGTGCTGATTCTTAGCATAGTTTGAATAAATGACTTTTGAATTTGAATACTTTTTATCCCGATATTCCCACGAGATCGAGACTTAGTTGGATGAAATCGCGGGGCGCTGCTAGTGATTATGAAATAAAATATTTTTTTCATGTTTTAGTCACGTTTAGGCAACAACAAGGTGTCTAGGTAAAAGATTGAATCGTGATTCAGCCTGTTGTATATATTTTACAGGTACATAAAATAAAATAAAATAAAAACACCATACTCGAATAAAATTGATTCTATAAATTGACTGCAACAATAGTGTGTTCGAAAATTAGCATTATAAAATATGGGCAGAATACTGAACATAAAACATATTTCAATTACAAAAAAAAACTTGGAACACTATAGGTACCCACAGCAATGAAAATAAATAAAAAACCCGACTGCAAAATCACCTAATTGAAAAAAGAATAAAAACAAGCATTAACACACAAACATACATACAGGTCAAATACATAACCCTCCTAAGTCAAAGTCAAATAATTTATTTCAATTAGGCACAAAAAGGCACTTTTGAACGTCAAAAACAAAAAATAGAATTGATCCTTTTTGGCTTCGCCGCAGTCGGGTAAAAATAGCCATACTATTAAATTATCAAACTGCACAGAAAAACATATCTGCCAGATTGACACAAAATTACCCCGTTACAACCCTCGTTGGTATCAAAATCAAAACGAATGCTTATTAAATAGTAACCGAACACCCCTTTAGTAAAAAAAACACTGAAAAAAAACACTAACAACATTTTGGGGCGACTTTTGTTACTGGCCGCATTGTCTTGGCTATGGACAATCTGTGGGGTGGAATGCCCTAAAAACTATTTTTGCGTGCCGGACGCATGTAGGCATGTAGTGATGTTACAATTCATATCGACAGTTTCTTCCGTTTTTACGCCGAAAATTGGAATCTGTAAATAATATTACCGTGTCATCGTTTAACACGACAAATATTTATTAATATCCTTACTTATTTACTACCTTATTGTATTTAATATTTCCTTACCATGATTTTATTTTACGGTAGTTATTTGAATTTAATGAGAAATACAAGACTGAAATACATGTTTTAAATTGGGTAGGTTCTAGGAAAACGTAATACAGTAAGCGAGGTTTTCTCTGAAATTTTGCTTTAAATCAGCTTGAAAACAAAGCCTTGTTAATATTATATTCTCTTCCGCTAAATGTATTATGAGTTCTGCTTAGTAAGAAGCCCAATTAATGATATCATGTTACGAGTACTTCACGAATTATACATGCATAGATATTACACGCGTTTACGGTAAACAAAATGACTTATCTAGCAATGAAAGCGACCATTTTGTCAACAACGTCATCTTCAATTTAAATTCTAAAAACATCGATATCGATAAATCTTTTAACCTACAACACTAACAGCTCGACGGGGATGGGCGCAAATTGATTTTAACACAATAACGAGCGCCTCTGAATGGCGACCCTATTTGTAGGCGACGACGGGCGATCCATCATCCTTGCTGGCTGCTACAGCTGGTGTGATGTCATAGCTTTATGGTACTGCATGTGTACATATGCTGATCTGCATTTCGTTTGCTGGTTTGGGAGAAAACTTTACCAGTCTGTTGGTATTAATTGACGAGCCTCTATTATTTTAACCGACTTCAAAAACCGACGAGGTTAGATATGATCGTCTGAATGTATTTTTTAATTTTTTTATTTATGTTTATCGATATTTTCGTCAAGTGTGGACCGATTTTAAATATTTTTTTTCATTTGTTAGAGAAAAATTTCGTGGTGGTCTCGTTTAATTTTATTAATTTTGCTTGGGTAGTTTTCGAGTAAGCTTCGATAATACGTATTTATTCCACTTTGAGTATCTTCATGATGTTATTATACTCGCTGTCATTGTTTTTTGTACAGCAAGTAGTAGTATACAAATTGGTGTGGGTATGTAGCATACCATAGATAAAAAGCGAAAAAAAAAATAACTTAAAAAAATACAACAGACTTCCAAAACCCTACAAAGTGAAAAATAACTTTAATTTTGGAAGTCGTCTTTGGATTTGTATTTGCCACGAAAAAACAAAAAAATAATAATATATAATAATAAATAATCATTTACTTCAGAAAACATCCATATTTCGACAACACACATTTTATAAACAACTAATTCACATCAAAATAAAAACAAACAAGATTTTTGGTTTGGTTGCCAAGTTTATACTTAAACGTAATAAACCTTATTGTTGAGTCTTTTCAAAGACATGGAGTACTTCTTCTTCTCTTGTATCGGCTCGGGCCCGATCAGAATACCAGCGCAACGACACTTATTTTTAAATGTCGCAGCATCATGCTGAGATAGGAGCCTTTTGGCCTGTTACAAGACTTTCTGGTTTCATTTTACTTTGTTTTATTTGTGTTTAGTTTGTTGTTTTATATAAGATAAGTTTAATTTATGATCTCCTGTGCGAGTCCCAAAAAATACTTTTTCTTTCTTTCTTTTTAATTATATAGGTATAAAAATTGCAGTAAAAATATGGGCCAATCAGCAAGATGGCAGCGAGGCTTACTGCTCAGGTTGCACCGAATGTATGATGGCCGCACATCACAGGTAAATAAACCAGTATAAGCAGGCGACTAATGAGTTGTAGGTCGTAGGTTCGAACCCAGACAGGCGCTTTACTTTGTGTAAATTATTTCATCACCACTGCTCTCAAAACGGTGAAGAAAAACATCGTGATGAAACGAGCATGTTCTAGAATAAAAAAATCGAAGACATGTGACATCTGCCAACCTGCATTACGGCCCACTCCCTCTTACCGAGAGGAAGCCTGTGTCCCAGGAGTGGAAACATTTTAGGCTGATTATGAATTTGGCCTCTTATTCTATTGAAAATCCGTACTACACTAGGCGAGCTCAATGTCAAAGTGTTACCACTGACTTGGGGCCTACTGTACAGTCACGAGCATCAATAAGTATACAAATTAAACAAATTAATTAATTTAAAAAATATATATAGAAATTAAAAAACGAATACACATGCGACTTAAACATAATTGGCGAAATGTACACTACTATATGTGTTCCTCTGCCTAACCCTTCGCGGAATACAGGCATGATGTTATTTTATGTAATACTATAATAATTTACAATTTTTTGCGATTTATTTTGATGGAGTTATGGTAACTTACGGTAAATACTCAAGTTTAGCCGTAAATCGTAGAAGTTTCAATAAACAAAGGTTTTTCAAGAATATTTACCATCGTAATATTTTCGATATCAGACAAAACATCAAAGTATAGACTCGTACATTCACTGTTTTTTCCTTTGAAACTATCATTGGTTATTAAATTCCTTACTCCTAATAGAAAATAGATAAAATTTCATATTTATATTAGGTAATAATATTTTCTATGATGGATGGGTTTTGTCATAATGTTCCTAACATTATATTTTTCACGCAATTGTATCGTAAATATTTGCAAAATATATATAAAAACTAGTTCAATTTCAATATCATAATAAAAAAAACTAAGCTTTTTGAAACATGTTTTTATTAAATATTGCAAGCATTTACTCTCATATCTATAAAACGTTGCTAGAAATTAAGTAATGATTAGCATCTACTTAATCATATTTTTTTTTGGCGTTAGACGTCTCTTAATTTTAAGCAACGTTTATAGATAAGGGGGTTATTTGTTAGATACAGTATGTTGCTTAACGTAACTTAAAATTGATAATCCAATGGATTGACTTAAATACTTCAGTGCACGCATCAGATTCTGAATAGAATTCCTACAACTGTGTTTATCGTGGATCCAGATCATTTACTACTAAGAGGATTATCCTGAGTTGGTGTTGATACTTCAACTGATGCAATTAGTATTTACATACGTAGTATCTTGTTGATCACAGCTGGCTTTGGGCTGATATGACGGTGTGGTATGAATTTCGAAATCGAGTGTGAGATGAGTTCCTGTATGTGATAGGGATGCGGTAGTAACTGTCCTATGAAATGGTTTTTGGTATAATTGTATTAGTTTTCTTGTAGTTTCATTTGTTTTTATTATTTCTATTTTGTTAATGTCCCTCGGGAATCATCGCATTTCCGAATACAAACGAATGCTTACTTCCATGTCAATCAATTATTAGATTTATCTCGTATAATCATTTGAATTCAGAACTAAGTACTTCATCGTTGTTTTGATTTTTGTGTGAACTATATAGAGCTGTAAAATTATTTTCCTATCTGTCTTGCCTGCGACTTTAGCAGCTTTCCTACCATTTTTTAAATAAATTACATTAAGTTAAAAGAGTTTTAACAAATCTATATACTTCCAAGTCGATTGAGAGCGTCCGGTCTGCACCAAGTACAAAGGGCAACTGATAGAAATCCGACGACTGACGAAATACGAAGTTTGCCGAGGGACATTAAGAACATATTGTACTGTAAGCATACTTGAGGAAAGAGCCAACAATATCTATGCATACCGTGCTCGCGTCAAGAATTTTTATAAATTGGATTTGTCGTATATTTAATTCATTTTCAGTAGTGTGTGTGTAGCCCAAAGGTTTTCTCAGTCTTCAGTTTCAGAATCCTAAAAAAATAACAAATAAATCTAACTAGTCAGGGGTCATAAACATAATATGAACTGAAGTAATCAAACACTGCCATTACCAACATTTTTAGTAGTCGACAAGGGTATAAGCAAATTTTAATGATCCGCGCATTTAACCCGACATTTGCAGCTAATTTTACATTTGACATCGGTCCTATTGTATGATCCTCTAAATCACTATTATTTGTCATCGAAATGTTACTATTTATGTCCGATACACACGTTGCTACAAGGTTACATTTTGTAAATTGCCCGTACCACGCTGGCACACAATGGGACCCCAATACAAGGTCTATTATAAAAACGACCCCCTTTATTATTATGTTACAATTTTAATGACTGCTATGTGCATGTTACGAATATTTTCTAAGCAAAAAATCAGCTGCCCGAAGTTGAACTTTAAGTTTGATGGTAGAAAGTCGAGTTTCAAACTTTCAGTCTGTGTTTACGGAGTGATTGTCGATGCTGATGTGAAAAAATGTATTGTATGAAATAATATTACTCATTACCAGCACAAAAGGCTCCTTTCTTCGGTCGTAGGTATATTAAAGTAAATAATTATAAGGTTCTATTATGTTTTGATGTAATAATGAAAAATTAATGAGAAGTTTAGATGAGATCAAGTTTAATATTCAGGAAGTTTTTTGTATTACACTTCTACAATTTGTATCATTAATAATTAAATAGTTTTGTCCAATTTATCTGAAAATTGTGCAGCTGTATCTAAGTATGAAATACTATCCTATACTATTAAACGAACAATATTTGTATGTAAATATATTGGTTTCTATATATAATTGTACCTACTCACGTTCTCGAAATCGGCTCTAACGATTTCGATGAAAGTTGCAATATAGGGGTTTACGGGGGCGAAAAGTCGATCTATCTAAGTCTCATATCTGGGAAAATTAGTTTTCTCCGTATTTCCACCAATTCAATTAAAATTCAAAAGTCATTTATTCAAACTAGGCTAAGAATCAGCACTTTTCGAACGTCAAAATTACATAAGACAGTCCCCCAAAACGCCCACCTTTCACCACTTCCTAGTGCCTTTCGCTGGGAAGAAGAAGTGGTGCAACAAACTCCCCAGCAGAGCTCGGTCACCCAAAGTTTAGAACAAGATAATGAATAATGTCATGACATTATTGACATTAGAATAATGATCATGGCAGCATGGAATTAATAAGTATAGTATGGAGTTAGAAGGTACTATCCTATACTATTAAATGAGCATTCTCTATTTTCACCAGAGCAGAGCTCGGTCGCCGAGGTACCAGGTTGTATTGTGAACTTAATTGCAGCAGATCCGATCCGATCCGTTATTCGAGCAGATGGATGATTGAGCTATTATATTAAACACAATGTAGTCCACACAGGTGGACCTACTGTTTGTACCAAAATAATAATAATTAATCCGTAAATCACCCATTACGATACCCAAGGGGCATTGACGGGATGGTCTATAGTCTATAGAATTATTGTATTAATTTTGGGTTCGTGTTACTTAAGCTGCTGGTGTATCACTATAGTAACAAACAGAAAAACAAAAACCGATAGAGTGCGAATAGGACTAGCACAACGAGAGTTCCATACTTTTGAAGTAAACATATTCCATTTTCAAAGTAAATTTTTCATGTTTTATGACCGCATAATATTTTTTATGATTTTCTTGCTCATTTTTTTAAATGTATTCCACACTTCTCGCTTTTTCATTTCAAGTCGATAGCAGCCATTTATTTCAGGAATTATTAATAGTTGCTGCATACATGGTGGCCGGGTCATCGACGCTAGAACTGTTACCATGGATTCAGTACATGATTCGGTTATTAAAACAAAAAAAAAAAGTGTGGCACTCGGGGACTGCCGCGGTAAAGCTATTGCATAGCATTTGTAACCTCCATACTTCCTATTTGTCAACGCTACACTTGGGATGATGACGTGATGACATAAAACAAAAATTACGTTTCCATGACAACGTGATGACTGGGGTTCCAAGTAAACTGACTACCTAATGAAAGAAGAACATAGGTGGCACAAACAATTTAATTTTAAAATCTAAATACAAACTAACACCTATGTCGATCGACCGTTGTGCCTCGAGACCGATCGGTTTCTTATTGACTGTGGCGAATATGTTGAACCGTCATTACATGGTAGGCGGAGCGGGGGGTGTTAGGTTTTTATTTTCGTTACGTTACGGAATTTCTTGATTCGGTCGCCGCGCTCAAAGCCCGCGATAAAAGCTATGCAATAGCTTAAAAACAGCTGTTCCATATATTTTAACCGCGTTGGTATAGTACTTTTCTAATGACACAGCTGTTTTAAATAACTGACGAAAAATTTCAACGCAGGGGGATTCAAAATGATGTACTAAATCCATGGTACCAGTTCTTACGTCGATGTCCCTGCGACTCTGTATGCAGCTGTGACAGACAGACAGACGAAGTTGCGCCATAAAGGTTCCGTTTACCATTTTATTACGGAACTCTAAAAACGAAAAAGTTATAATCGAATTGTGAATCTCTTAACCCTCGTTGCATCAATCTGTATATAACGAGTCAACGTCATAAGGGTTGCGGTATCTACCGCTGATTAAATTCGGGATAATCCCTTACCCAAACGTGACGTAAGATTATTGTCACTCCATTAATCCTTCGCCTGTTTAATTAGATTACTAATGTTTTGTTCGGACCTCTGGATCTATAGTTCGGCAGTTGGATTACGCGATTTGGAGTAAATTTTGAATTTAGTGATTGATGTCGGGACCCGAATGTTTTGGAGTTAAGGTTTCCGATTGGTTTCGAATTTATTATGTTATATTTAGATCGCTCACAGAATTAGCAAGCTGAAGTGGCAGTGGGCCGGCCATATCAGCCGTAGAACCGATGACCGTTGGGGTATACGTGTTCTTGAGTGGAGACCGCGAATTGGCAAACGTAAGGTAGGACGCCCTCAGGCTAGGTGGAGTGACGATCTTCGAAAGGTGGCTGGTAGCAGCTGGATGAGAGTTGCCGAGAATCGAGCTGAATGGCGTGCAATTGGAGAGGCCTATGTCCAGCAGTGGACTGCTATAGGCTGATGATGATGATGATGATGATTTAGATCGATGGCTTAAAATTGACGCTTATGCAGATGATGTAGGTAGCCGGACCGGCCGTCGGACATTTTTTTATTTTGCTGGGGCCAACGGAATGAAACGAGTCTTGATTATACTCTAAATGATGACATAAATAACACAGTAAACGATGTTATCCTGTCTTCCAAAAACAAGTTTGGCAACAAAACAAAGTCGAAACCTCCTCAATAGCACAAAAATGTTAATAAAACCGAACAATTCCAGTGTACGTTGGCTCCAATTCCTATATCAAATAACCATTTTCGTAGATTGATGTAATAAGACATATCCTATAGATACAATAGAAAGAGGGGACGACTCAAAGAAATTAGCAATACGCCCTTGTGTATTAGTAATATTAATACACGAATCTATTTGGGGGATGCAATCAATAGGGAACTATTGATCGTGTCCCCAACTTTTTTTGGTTTAGAATACAATAGTTCACCCCATGGCTCAGACGTAGGTATGGTGAAAGAATAATTTGAAAAGCAATGTTTTAAAATTTTACAGCTATGTTGTCCATTATAAACTAGGCGTAATAGGCAATGATCAAATACTGGTGCGTGAAATTGAAGAAGCCTGTAGTAATCATAAGAATCAGCTCATTAAATTAGACATAACACTTTTTTGTTGTATGTTCCCCGATTACTCGAAGACGGCTAGAGCGATTTGAAAAAATCTTTTTTTTTGTTTGAAAGGGTATACTTTCTAGTTAGCCCCTTTGTCATTCGGTCACGATCTGATGATGGGATCTTGCAGAAATCGAGGGAACTCTTAAAATATTATTGGCACACCTTTAGCGATTTGGGAATTTTGGGTACTCGTGCATTTGCTCTCGGAAAGCATCATTTGGTAAAGTAGAACTGATGATGAAGGATACAGATGGCCACCGGAACTACTCAACGATACGTATTTCACATTTATGGTTGGTAAGCAATTGATGCTCGTCACAATTCATATGGTGTAGTGGAGCTGATGGTGAAGTATCTGGAGAACTCCTTTAACAATTAAAGTCCCTGCATCGGGAAATACAATATTTTGTAAAAGGTGATGAGCAGTTGACATTAGGCTATTGTGACTTAGATAAATTACAAACCAACCCACAAAAAAGTGTTTTTTTTTTTACAAAAAATACAACTGACTTCCAAACTACAAAGTGAAAAATAACTTTAATTTCGAAAGTCGGTGGCAAAAAACTAAAATTCTGATCCAAAGACACCAACTTCCGAAATTAGTTATTTTTCACTTTGTAGTTTTGAAGTCGGGTAATTTTTTTGTAATTTTTTTTTAACCCTTTCAGCTTTAACTACAACAATCATATCATCCAAATATCTTGTGGAACAACACTTAACATAGTTTCAAGTGTAATAGCGTAGTACATTGTGGTGGAACATTGCCACCGAACAATAAAAACGGAAAGGCTCTTCGGTTTATTTGTGATAATGAACTCTTGCCAGCGACGGGGATAGGGACAAAAGTACTAACTGTAGATGTAGAAACTTGGTGGAAGTGCTTTGTGGCAAAGTATCTTTTGAAGATGATTTTAAACGATGTTCTTTTAAGATTTCCGTTATGTCAGATGCTCGATCTTCAGAATTCAGATCAGAAGACTAGTATGGCAACAAGACAATAATATACTTATATTGTATAAATTATAATATGAAAAACACGTCCGTTATTGCTAACTGACAGCAAAATGTATCCATATATCGTAGTGTACTCAATTAAGTCAAATTGTGCTCCTAATATTTGTTGTTCTGGTATAAATTTCCCGCCTCCCTCAACTTTTTAATGTCTTCATAGATAATAAAGTTCTTAATAGTTTATGATGCAACGTCTGTTATTGTATCTTCTCTAGTGAATCCTTGAAATACAGCATCCCTTACCTCCGTACCATCATCTAGTTCACTTGTACATCCAGGACTGGCACAGCTAGGAACCGAGCTGTTTGATACAATTTATGTGGCGCGATGTCGACGCTAATTGGTCGTGAGGACGCCTCATGCGCAAACATTGCCTTTTGATTGCACACTTACACTACTGCTGCACCGTTAGATCCTGGGCTCTGATGGATTCTTATATCAATTTTTATTTTTGAAATTGTTTTTGATATCCTTGTTCTGTTTATTGGTACCTAATTGTGTAGTTGTGGATTGAACAAGTGTCAAATTATCCTTTGCCAGTAGTACCTTCATTGTGGTCATTTGATTTTGAAAGATTAGTTTCATCAACGGCATTTTTGGGGTTTATGAACACTACCGTAGCTTAAAGCATTGACTCCGTGGCTGGAACTGTACTGCCATGACCCGTTATCTCGATACATTTTACGCTCAAAATATTTTTAGGTAGTAACATTGGGCAAAATAATGAACATACAACAATAATTAAGCGAGTAGTTTCGTTAATCATAAAGGAAAACAAAGAAGGGTGCAGTTCCAAATGAAGTACACGTACCCAAATGAACGACAATTAATGAGTGCACGAACACTGTTCACTACCCGATTGTTCGTAGCGTTTTATTTGTTCTCGAATGCGACAGAACAAAATATCTAGCACAAATAAAATTTAGAACGTGATTGTAGGAAATGAGAGACAATAAAAAATTGTAGCTACTTTATAATAATAAGTTATACATATGTTGGCAGTAATTTTTATGAAGCAAAATCGACTGAAATCGGTTTTCGATGAAGATGTTTTAAATGCTGTAGTATTCAAAATAAATGGTAAATCTGACGACGAAAACAACGCTGAAGAAGAAGTTTATGAAGAAAACAATACCAAAAACAAAAGTAACGCAAACGCCGATACAACACGCGCACAAATAGACGCACATTGAACACTCACCTTTAAGCAAGACTCCTTGGGTTTTTGCCGGCGTTTTAACGTAATTTATGGTTTTTCTTTTTGTGTAGGTACCGTTTCTATTTATTCGTATCTCCCTCACGTAGGTCAGTGCATTTGTTATGTTGCTAATGCCAAGTCTTTTTACTTTCAGGTACGTACGAGCTTTGTGATTTTCTTGCTTGATGGATGTTGAGGTAGGTTTTTAATGTCTACTTTATGCTAGCGTGTGATTTGCTATGTTGGTTATTTCGTTTTCTTGTGAATACGTTTTTAAACTGAGAAAACGGTAGATTAGAAGTAGATTAAAAAAGAAAGCAACAGTTCACAGTCTTACTTCCTGTGGGATCCATAAAAGGATTATAGGAAGAGTATTAGAAGTAGCAATGTCTTGTGGAATTAAAACAAAAACCATCACCAATTCTAAAGAAAACATGGTGTATGATTACGGCAATATTCCTGTATAATTTTTCTATATAACTTTGATAGTTAATTGATACAGGCGTGACCTTGCGGAAATCCAGTATAAAATACAATAGCCGTGGATATATTTAGTAACCTGTTCCGCTTAGCTATTTCTAAAGAGCTATAAAAAATTCTAGAAAGAAATGGACACGTGTTTCACTTCTCAACGAGGCATTCTCAGGATGATAATTGACTTGTCGCGAACCCGAACACGGCGTGTTACCACACCGAACGCTGAACACAGACTGCTTCTTTCAGGAGTTTTGTATAGGTCTTTAGAAATACATAGCTAAGCGGAACAAATATATCCACGGCTATTGTATTCTATATAACTTTGTTAACAGATATATGATCAGTAGTGGATTCTGAACTTGTTACACGTAATCATTTATAATATTCCACTAATCTCCTCGCATTATTACTATCATTGAACGAACATATTTTAACAATAGCTATTAACACTAATTAATCGGAACATATTATACTAATACTCTTGCTATTGACGCAAATGAATGATTCAATAGCTCTCATTACACTTTCAATCGATTCATTACAGTCTGCTGTATTGGCATTATCAACTGGTAAACTATGTCTAAATAGATAATATTAATCGGTTTATTGTTTAAGTATGAATGACTACTGAAGGTCTCATTTCCCACAAAGAGGTTGATGAAAATGTAAAGTGTGGGTAATTAATTGTTACTTAAAAATACCCATTTTATGTTTAAATCACAACTGTCATTCTTTGATAGCTGTATCAATCAAGTAATCAATCCTCTCAGCCTATCGCAGTCCACTGCTGGACATAGACCTCTCCCAGGATGCGCCACGACACCCTGTCCTCTGCCTTCCGCATCGAGTCTGTCCCAGCCACTTTTTTATGGTCGTCGGTTCATCTAGCTGGGGGCCGTCCCACACTACGCTTGCCGATCCGCGGTCTCCACTCGTCTGCTCCACCGGCCATCGGTGTTCTACAAACAGCCTGCCCACTGCTACTTCAGTTTGCTTACTCAGCAAGCTATGTCGGTAACTTCGGTTAAATGTTAATTGTGGACCTTAGATGTTATCCTTATCGCCATACCAAGCTATGCTGGTATCTCTAGTTATTTTTTGGATAACTTCATTACTGATTTTATCCTTCAAAGAAACTTCGAGCATAGCCCGCTCTATAACGCGCTGGGTGACCTTGAATTTGTGGACCAGCCCGACTGTCAGCGCCGCGTTTTGGCACTGTATGTCATGACGGGCGGGACGCACTGGTTGACAACCTTAGTCTTCAAACATTGCGGAGTAAACGACGAGAAGACTTGACGAAATTTTCCAAATAAATGCTGCTCAACCCAACCGGATCCTCCTGTCGACATCTTTCTCAAATTTGTGTCTACCGAGCTGGAGACCCTTGACAGCTTCGAGAAGCGACCTTTCGATGTGGTTTGGGTTCGGCAAGACGTGTGAATAGATAGGTAGATAATTGTATGAAATGTCAATATCATGGTCATTTTGCTTACTGATTAATTTTTCTGTCATAATTCATAGATTTCGTAGAAAGAAGAAAATGTATTCTTCAGAGGTCTAACACCAATTTAATAATAATTTTTTCAGCATTCATTTCAACGTGTAAACGTCCAACGTTGAACATGAACCTCCAATAGTACAAGAGATAAGCTTACTAACTGTAATGCCTTCATGGCACCGCTTGGCAATTGCGATTGTAGTGACATAATATTATGAGCTTGTTATAATTAGTTCAGAGGAAGATGCTGACCCTGTCGCAAATCCTCTTGACGTAATCCCTAAAGTCGTATTTTACGACCCAAGGGAAATGTAGGGCCACCGATCGTTGTCGAAAACCACAAATTAGGAAGCAGGATTCTCAAAGTAAACGACACGGCAATCGAAATAAATAACTCAACTGTTTCACCAAGGCATCACATTAAAGTTCAAATTATGTAAAAAAATTAAAACTCCAGAATTTAAAAACCGCACCTGAAAAAAAAAACAGTGGCACTCCGGGAGTGCCGACAGAAGTGAAAACTTGAACAAGATCGCCTTGGTGGAAGAGAAATACTTCTATGGAACATTGATCCGTAACGTAATATAAATAAACAGCACAATCGCGTTTACAATAAAATAAAATAAAAATAAAAAAACTTACATACGCTACGAACATATAACCTCGTCCTTTTTGGAAGTTGGTTAAAAATGAGGTGTCGTTAACGGTGTTGCGAGTTCAATTGTTTTTTCCCATCTCAAAAATGCCCAACGCGCCTAAAGAAGGTTCCACTTAAAAAAAAAAATACGTAGGCGTGTTCAACATCCACGTTGAATCACATTAGCTCGGCATAATTACGTCATACCATAACTAAGTTAGCACCCAGGCGGTTGCTAATTCAAAACCGGACTTAATTTACTAACTGTACGGAACCCGGTGATTGATCGCGCGCCCGCTGCAATTTATAGTTTTAGGGTTCCACCGGTGAGAACGCGCGACAAATTATGAATAATGCGATCGTGTGTGTTTGTAGGTTGATCGATGACGTCATGTTTTTGTGTTTTTTTGGCACGTTATTGTGTTTGTCTTCTATTTGGGGACAATTTTCCTTATAAATAGATGTGGGATTCGTATGTATATATGTGCTTACATGGTTGTGCTAGGGTAGCTAATGATTAGAATTTTTGTAATTTATATGTCACCGTAAGATTGTGAGAACCGTTAGTTTATAATCATCTACTTCGCTACTTAAGAGGGCCCTTCCCGATCCGTCTATCATCAACGCAAGCATGGTCGAAAAGGATGTTGTTTCATCTAGCGCAAGTGAGAACTGCTAACAAGCAAGTGAGAATGCGATAAAATTGTACGAAAAATAGTGTGCGGAAATTTCATAAAACTTGTTTCAGGAAATACGTGTTTTTGAGTAAGCTTTACTAGTTTGTGAAATAAATGTTTGTCATTTAGAATCTCCATTATATGTGCAAGGTTTCTATGCAGATGTTTTCTTTACTTTTACAACTGATGAGTACATTATGAACGGCCAAAGTCCAGGTAAAATTTGTGCAAAAATGCAGCTTTTCGGAGGCTTGTACTGAATTTATTTCTCGAAATTAAAATTTTTTGGTGCCGTAGAAACCTAAAAATGGTGCACAAGATACCTATTAGTTTAAAAATTTCAAAGAAAGATGTGTTACAACGCCATAATCACGTACGAGCGTTTGTATGAAAAGTATGACGGGTTGGCCGCTCTTAAGTTGCTCGCAGCCAGGCAGGCTATTTAATATTAGCGCAAGGTGCGTTACATCGCAAGCAAGTTTGATACCAGTTCACAATTTGTCGGTTTCCCATGGAAAGATTATAAACTAGCGAAAAATAATGCGTTAAATTGTAAATGTTTCGTTGCCGTTCACAATTTTTCGACAGTTTATAATTTAACGGAAATAATACCGATAGATTATAAACTAACGAAGTTCATAATTATACGGTGACATATCTATAACTTTTTCATATTTATTAAAACATATATCTACCATTAAATTATATGGAAAGCAGCAGATACATCAGTAACATTCAAAATGATTCGTTGCAAAAGTTTTGCAATTTGAAATGGTTTTCAAAACAAATACAATCTATACAAGAACTGTTGTACCACAAAAAGCTGTCAAAACAAAACGAAACAAAACAAAAAAAAGGATCGCTTTGTCGATACGCGCTAATCCAAATTTGGTTCATGCAAAAAAGCGCTGCAGTGCTGTTTCGCCCGTAGGCGCGACGTCGCGCGACAAGGCGTCGCCGTATCGTATCGCATGTCACAACGACAGTGCGACATCGCCGCGGGCAATCGCACGACCGTACGACTTTTTCACCATTATTTTTCCACTCGCCTGTTCAAATTTTTTTATCGGAGATTGTTTCTTTATTTTTTACGTTTATCTTGATGATTGTTTTTCTTAATGTGTAAATGGGTGTCAACATAATATAGTTTTACTCTAACTATAGTTATACTTAAATATGTCTAACAGCATAATTAAGTAAAGAAAGAAAGAAAAGAAAAATATACATTTATTTAGCACAGGCAAAAAGGCACACAACATAATTATAACACAAGTAAAAGATAGAAATAAAAAAGGAAACATAAAACAGTGTGTAAAATAATAATTTAACATGAAAGTTAGTGTGCCTCGCGGCTGCGCCAAATAAGCCCAGTTCAGCAAAAAAAGTAGGTAAGCTAACTTTTTGCTTCTTAAAGTTGACATACCTTGTTTCTGATAAGTATAGACTCCAAAATCACGACATCCAATGCTATGCAGTAGATATCCAGGAACCATTCCATAATCTTAATAAAATATTTGTCACATGCCTAGGTGACCTAGTAACATTAGAATTTCCATTCGCAGTAGTTACTATCAAAGAAACGCATATCTGTACACTGTAAGGACTATTCTTGCTTGTAGCGCTCGGCCGCTATAGTAACGCTTACCTACGAAAAAAAAGAGTCGTGTGCACGGGATTTTGTTTTCAAAATGCTTAGATACTATGCGTTACCCCAATGGTACCTATCAACTTAATTTCATATCGGTAATAACGTCGATTTCTGAGAACATCTGCCAAAGAGAACTTGCCTCATCCTATACCTACTATTAAATGAGCATATTTGTATATATATTTGTTTGTATATAGATTTGTACTCATGTTCTCGAAATCGGCTCTAACGATTTCGATGAAAGTTGCAATATAGGGGTTTATGGGTGCAAAAAATCGATCTAGCTAGGTCTCATATTTATCTGGGAAAATTCGTTTTCTCCGTATTTTTACCCGAGCAGAGCTCGGTCGCCCAAAGTTTAGAACAAGATAATGAATAATGATATGACATAATTGACATTAGAATAATGATCATGGTAGCATGGTAGGTACTATACATGGATTGGTATACTATTAAATGAGCATTCTCTATTTTCACCGGAGCAGAGCTCGGTCGACCAGTTACTAATATTAATGTGATTACACAATGTTGCCACACTTATAAATTACGCAAGTTTCAAGTAACCGCATATTAGGTAGGTTCCCAAAGTACGTCTTCGTTTAGGGAAAAACCAGAAAAGCTGCCAAAACAAGGGTTTGAAAAGCTTTAACACCCGCGAAGGGTTGCCAGGCATCATTTATAACCAGCACTGACGGAATAAGAAATTCTTGTTTGTTTTATCCTTACAGAATGTTGCTTACTTTACGTGAAGTTTACATACTTTTAAAATTCCCGTTAGGTACTTGTTTATGGTGACTGTCGATATTGTGTTATAAATGGTTTTTTAATTTGCAACATTAAAATTGCGTTTAGGTTAACATTTTTTCCGAAAGTGGCAATACGCAATCTTTGAATTAAATAGGTATCTCTGCATATAACAAGTGGGAGCTGAACATAGATAAGGGGGGTTATCTGTAGGATTGAACCAACGCACAGGGCTATCCCTTTAGCCTTCGGTAATAATTGAATTATAATCATATTTACCTATTTTATTCAAATGCTATTCACATTCAGATTCTGATTTATTTTGCCAACAATGTAGGTACAAAAGTGTGTGTATGTGTGTGAAGGGGTGTGTGTGTGTGTGTTTCGTACAAAAGTCCTACGCCAGAGCTACGTTGAGCTTAGCTAATAATAACTCGGTGCGAAAAACACAAAGTAAATAGCACCGAAATCCATGCGAAAAGATTTAAAAATCCTCTTTGGAACATCTCGAAACCGAAACGTTTGCTAGGTGTCTAAGCGCACACTAATAAGGAGGAGGCAATCCATCAAGCTCCGGGCTTTTTCCACTTTTGCGCCAAAAATTGTGGATTCCTTACGTGTTTCTTTTTCCAGTTTCATTTAGACGGTGTTTTCTGTTTTTGTAAATACACCCAGGATAAGTTGATTGATTTCGGTTTGCGGTGCTTTTGGGTTTTAAGTTTCTCATTTAGCAAACAACAAATATTTAATTACTTGCTACAAACATTCTACCTAGATAAAACTGTTTACTAACATTGCTAGCTATTCACCTAAGATTTCCTCATTGATACATTTCTTCCATTTGACCCAATTCAGAGAAGACAAACAGCAAACAAATACAACGTTTCCCATAATTCGCTTATCAGCGTAAGACCCAGCAACATGAGATACGGAGATAGGGGCTGTCGGTTCACCCCACGAGCGAAATGAACACACAAACTGATCAAGCGTAAACCAAAATCATTTTTCACACCTGACGCTCTACATTCGAGTTCAAATACACCAATAACACGGTTAAGAACAGCCCTTGGCATATCGAAAGGAATTTATTTCTAATTTTGTCCCCCAATTGTCGTTCCTATGGCGACGGCAGATGATTTATCTCTGGCTTCGAGTTGCCGAGTTGCCTATTGTTCTCTACACACACGACCGGATTTAATATATGAAAATTTCTTTTGTTCCGTTTTTAGATATTAAGATTCGCTTTACAAGTTTTGATGTAACTCTGTTTTGTAGGAATTCAAGTGACAATAAGAACAAGAGGGGTAACAGGAAGGATGTAAGTCTGAAGCTGTCTCAATAGGACAATTACTTTGAACTAAAGAACATACATGATTGTAACTACCAAAGGGTTAGGCGGAGATTTGCTGTTGTCCATCCATGCTTCAGAAAAAATTCAACACTTCTGAAATCAAAGTCATCCTGCCAATCAGATACCTAACCAACTGCTTTGCAGTAATGTAAAAAGCTTTGCTCATGAGATTTTTACAATTATTTGAAGAATCACGTTAAATAAAGAGCTTGTATCAGAAAATATGAATAAATAATATGAAAAATATTTTGCCATCGCTCATGAAAAGTTCTAGAAAGTCACAGGGCTTAAGTCAAATACTTAAAGCCAACTAAGCTTGTTTATACATAAAATGATCCGAAACAAAAATAAAATACCAAGTTCTCAAACCCAGCGAACGAACGAAAAAGTTGAAATCGAAAATCAAATAAAAACATCTCAACTCACAGAATCCCGAGAAACAAACACGAGAATGATGAAGAAAAATACAGAGACTTGGAATAGGAGAGAACAACATGACTTGTTTACTGATTCTCTAAAAGTGACAATGCGTCAGCGAGCGGTGACTTTGTGCATCGGACATGAACTAACGTCATCAAAGAGGACAATGAATGGTACAGTGTACCCCTGTTGACAAGCCACCCCTGTCGCGCCGAATTTATTCTGCCAGCCCAACAGCCCCTCGTTTTCCGTAAACCTAATAAAGATCAGTGCTAGTCAACAGAATGCCGGTTAAGAACTGCGAATCCTTGAAGCCCCCAGATTTTGCAGTGACAAATCTTAATTCAATTTGAAGAAAGGGAAACAAGGAATATATAATTGAATGATTAGCGTTAAATATTATGTTCTCCCTTGTGGTGTGACCTTGACTTTGGAGTCGCCTTTTCGAACACTGCTAATGAATGCTTTTGTAGTTAAAACAAAGTGTTTTCTTAACAAATGAGCAAGAATATAACTCAAGTGTCGATGAAAATTAAAATAGATTGATTTACAAGCATGAATTTTGAACGTGGGCCATTGCCTAGCCTTTTCCCAACTATATATGTTGAGGTCAGCTACCAGTCTAACCAGATGCAGCTGGATACTAGTATTTTACATGAAGCGACTGCCTATTTGACCTTCACAACCCAATTACTGGGTTACACGATACTCCTTGGTAAGACTGGCTGTCCGGACTACCCGTAACGATTGTCAAAGATCTATGAACGGCAGCGGGACCAACGGCTTAACGTGCTTTCCGAGGCACGGAGGGGGTCTCGATTTGTAATGGATGGTAACCCATCCACGAAACGACCGCGGCAAGCGTAGCTTAACCTTCGATCGACCCGTGCGGCTGTTATAATTTAGCCATTTTGCCTCTTTATGTAAAAAAGTAAGCAGACATAAAACAAGAATATAAATTCCAAAGTTGCATTGTTTACCGTTTTTCTTTTTTGTTTTCACATTATTTGTAAGCTTTGGAATTAACTTCCATTGCTTTTTTATAAAATTTTAGTTTAGACAACTAAAAATAGATGGCGTGACTATGACATTTGGTAATTGGTTACTTACTAGACAGGAAGAAAAAAGAAAAGTTTTTCTGTTGCTTGTCTTTACTAACTAAACTTGTTTGACCAAGTTAAGCAAGGAACAGGAAAAAGCGAAACAAGTTTTAACCCTTCCAAAGATCTGTTTACATATTCAAATTATATATTACTTTTTTAGGGAACATGTGGACCAAAAAGACCATGTTTATACCAATAGGAACCCTTTTTCAAATGACACGAAAACCAAAACAGAATGTATAAAAGCGAGACCCGTATCACCACATATAGGAGGCTATTTAAAATGAAACCCTAAAATACCGTTATGTCGACGGTAAAAAGCTCACTAAGTCACCTCAAAGCAAATAATGAACAGAACGAATTTTGTAGGCATCTGAAGTTAAAAAGAGCCGATGGAGCGTGTCTAACTTGCCGATATTTCTCTATCGTGTCATAATAGTGAGCATTTGACACTTGGCAGGAAAGCCTACCATCCAAAACGACTAAACTTTCATAGCCTTTTCAATCGAAATTCAATTCTATGTATCCGACTTAACGGGTATATTAAGTTTGGTGAATTATGGCCGGTACAATTTCCTGTTCTAAATTTTCTGTCAGGTTATGGATGACTGTGGCTCGTGTACTTTTCTTGGTCGATTACAAAGAGCTATAATTACTTTGAACGTTTGTTCTACCTACATTTAGATTATTTTTTATTCAGTTTGATTCAGGTACCACTTTTTATGTAGTTAGTCATTTAACTGTTAATGCTAGCATTTGTCTCTACACTTACATTAACACTACCTACATTGTAATATAGGTAATAAATAATATTGGTATTAGCATTGGTTATAATTTCCCATTTAAAAATTTTAAGGTTTTCTTCATCTTCATCTTCAGCCCCATAATGTCATGTACCCGTATGTTTTAGCCCCCGCAACTATACTCTCCATAATGCAAGGGGACTCGACGTCTATCAATCATTGCTATCAATTCCTTTCAAACATTATTTTTATACGAAAAGGGACTTTTATGTGATAGGTTTCAATGGCATGTGTGTTTATGGTATAGTGCGCGATATGGTAAAAAGTTGTAGAGAAAAGCTATGGATTTTCACCTGTAAAAGTTTTGGCTCATTCAAGTATTATGTACGTCTTTCATCAAAGGCACTTCAAAATGTAATTTGGGTTATTTAAAGGGTTGACTGAAGGGTTTTTCAGTGCACTTTATTTAAGGTGTTGTGGTATGTCTGCTTCTATTTATTGTTTTGTTTCTATAACTTGTTCGGACTTAGCAGCTGGATTCAGGTTTTCAGGTAATGATGAAAGGGCTTAATTCTATTAAAGCGGTTCTTTAGTTTTGTTTTCTTTTACTATTATTACTTTAACTCACACACTGACTTATATATTTTTTTAATTTTTAGGAAAATTGTCTACTTTTACAATATTTGTTTGTGAGCACCATGTATCTATCAATAATTAATTTATCTGTCATTGATTAATTTAAAATTCTTTTGACTTATAATAGTATAGTATTTTATTTTAGGTCTTCACATATAATTATATACTTAATTTTCTAATACATTTAAAAAAAGTAACTGTGGAGTTTCTTGCCCATTCTTCTGAATACGAAACTACCTTTTTATAAGGGGCAACTAGAATCAATTCTATTTTATTTGACGCTAAAAAGCGCCTTTTATGTGCTTTTTTAAAATAAATGATTTGACTTTGACCTTACCTGCCACAGTTATAGAATTTTTGTAATGTTAAAATATATTTTAACATTACTCAAAACCTTAGCGTTTTTACGTCAATAAATTACATAAAGCTTTGATGTAGCCCTTAACTTATTTGCAAATGTCAAAGGAGGCTATGGTCCATTGAACCAGTAAAATCTTTCCAAGTTTATGTATATGGTAAATCTGTCAGGAAAAAAAACATAAATGCTTACAAGATCATTGGCAAGTATTTGAAACCATCTGAATCAAGGTCATGCTATATTTTCCATGAAATAGTTTCGTTGCCCACTAAAGAGGAAAAATATTACTGTCAATCTGGCTCCGAAAAGCAATATTTAAATTCTCGAATATTCAAGATGGCGGCCGATGGTAGCTTTATCGTTCGTATAATAAATCATTTGCTGTCATGTCGTTGGAAATACGAGATTTTTATTCTTAGAAGTTATGTCTCAATTTGCGTTTAGTTTGCTTTAGTGGTATTATGAAATTAGTGGTGGAAGTGTAACCATAATCAGCCTAAAATGTTCCCACTGCTGGGACACAGGCCTTCTCTCTTCGAGAGGGAATGGGCTGTAATCTACCACGGTGACCCAGTACGGATTGGTAGATGTCACATGTCTTTGAATTTCTGGTGCTGGGAGATCCTTACGATGTTTTCTATCACCGTTTTGAGAGCTATGGTGGTAAAATCATTAACATAAAGTAAATTCCCTGCCTGGGTTCGAACTCGTTAGTTGAGGCCGTTACCATGCTGAGATAGGAGCCTTTTGGCCTCGTACAAGACTTTCTGCTTTTTTTTTTCTTTTTTGAAATTAAATCTGCTTTAGGCGCGTTGGGTATTTTTGAGATGGGAAAAACAATTAATAAAAGATAATAATAATCCATTTAATTCAGGCGACGCAAGCCCATAAATAAATACCTTAAACCTAATCATACATATTTTTTTAAATCAAGTAATTATTGTACACGAAGTGAATTGAACTAGCGACACCGTTACCGACATCTCGTTTTTGTAAGCGCGATTGTGCTCTTTGTTTACATAAGGTTATGGGCCAATGTTCTATACAAGTATTTTTCTTCCACCAAGGCGATCTTGATCAAGTTTTTACTTCTGTCGGCACTCCCGGAGTGCCACTGTTTTTTTAATTTTTGTTTTTATGAGTGTGTTTTACTTTAATTTGTGATTTCCTGTGCGAGTCTCAATAAATACTTTTTCTTTCTTTCTTTCTTTCTTTTACCACTGGGCCACCATTGCTTATACTAGGTTCTAAGTTCGTTTATAAAAGATTTTTCAGTTTAAGTTCTAAAGAACCTGAGAGCTTTTATCTTCAATATCTACTCGACCCAAATGTATGGGACGACTGATAATTTTTTTCACGATTATGGTGTTGGTCCTATAGAGAAAGTTGTTCAGTTTGATGGTCTGACGTCTGAACACCTATTTATATTTAATCATACCTTTCTGAAACATGCTGTATTATTATGTAACACCTCTAAAGGACATCGCCCGTTATAACAGCACCGCTCCGACACGGCAAATAACTTGTCATTCAAGTTAGGATTTTAAATCAAGTGCATTAAAGTCTTATTTTAAGTGTGACGACTCGCGGGCAGTGAGTGGCCGGCGAGACGTCCACTATTCTGTATAGCCATCGTAAAATAGACTTTAATGCGTTTGATATAAAATTCTAACTTGAATGACAAGTTATTTGTCGTGTCGGAGCGGTGTTTATAATGAGCGATGTCCTTAAAAAGTATTAAATTACCGGTTTATGAAAAAGTACAGTAATGCAGTTTTCAAAGCTCACGACAAATTATACTACGAACATGAATTATGCTTTGTTTTATTTAAATCAAGGTCTCAATGTTACATGCAGTACCTACCTAGTGTTTCTTTCAACAAACTGTTTAGAAAATAAATCAATATAGCATAGACATTAGATATACATGCTGGCGAGACGCATAGATACCGCTTGAAGTCTGCTGTACAACGAAAACTTGTATGGGCCAAAGATTAAAACATTTAAGAGACACGTCTTTGCCTACAACCTTTTATCAGAACCATTAACATATAAAATTAGTACAACTAGCATTGGATTATTGTAACTAAAAAACTTGACCGCTAAGTGCGGGTCGAACTCGCTCACGAAGGGTTCCGTACCACAAGGCAAAAAACGCTTAAAAAATCAAGTTCCATGTATGGGGGACCCCCTTAAATTTTTTACTTTATTTTATTTTGGTTCAAAAGATACAGTCCTGTGACAGACAGATGGACGGATTGCTAATCCTTAGTTCTAGGGTCCCGTTGGCACTCTTTGGCTACGGAACCCTAAAAAGTATAAAGTATTAATCTTATATTTTCAATTGCTTTGATTATTTTTTATACATTGTTCTCACATATAGATGCAACAAGAATAATGTACCCAGGATTTTGTAATATCTGTATTTAAAAGAGTGACCTTGGAGTTTCTTGCCCGTTCTTCTCCATAGAGATCTACGTTTTGGAATGGGCAACTAGCTTCAACTTTTTGACTAACTGACCGATTCTTTGACAATTCAAAAGTGCCTGTAAATGGTTTAATTGAAATAAATGCTTTGAGTTTTGAGTTTATAGTTGATCTCGGAATTGCTTGACCAGTTTCGATAACAATTCCTAGTAAAGTAAAACATCACTAAGGTTTGAAACTATCTAACTGTCAAATAGACAAACAGACCTTGTAGCTTTATGAGGTGCATGTGACATTCAACCTTAGGTTACTAAAGCAATTTCCAAATCGACTCAACATCATAGTTTTGCTAACATTTTCCTCACATATTTTCCTCAACACAACTAACACGACTGTTCAACACACCACCAAATGAATGAAAACGTAACTAAAATCCCACCGCACACGTGTCGCGGTACGCACGTCGACACAATCAAAAGGAGAATAAAATCGCGCGACTGCAACGCCACTACACGTTTTATAAGCGGACATTAGGCAGGCCGTGCACGTCCGACACATTAACGTACACCGTGCGACATACGTGACCGCCAGTCGATGCAGAGGGGCGACTCGATTCAATAATCTGTGCTCTTTTTGTTGTTTTCTGTTTACTTGTTTTGACTGAATATTTTTTGGGTTGCGGCTCTTGTAATCGTGTTTTAATTTTGTTATTTTATTTGGGGTATTTTATAGAGCATGTAACTGTATTTAAAACCTATTGTAAGTACCGCAGTCTAGCCCGGCAATGTGCATTTGTAAATCTGTAACAATGTGGATTTCTTAGATACACACCACACCACGTGAATTCTGCCATGGCTCCACCAAGTTCTAAATACTTAACAGCCTTACTATTTTTTTTTAAATAAATAAAAATTAAATAACACTTCAAAAAATACAAATAGTTAATTGATCCAGGCGTGACCTTGCGGAAATCCATTATAAAATACAATAGACGTGGATATATTTAGTAACCTGTTCCGCTTCAGCACGTTCTCTGCGTTCAGCGCTCGGTGTGGCAACACGCCGTGTTTGGGTTCGCGACAAGTCAGTCGTCATCCTGAGGATGCCTCGCTGAGAGGTGAAACACGTGTCGATTTCTTTCAGGAGTTATTTATGGCTTTTTAAAAATAGCTGAACGGAACAGGTTACTAAATATATCCACGTCTGTTATACTTAAAATACAGGTTACAAACAAGTAGGTATACAAATGTATTACCAAGAATCTGATCCTAACCCCCAAACTAGGCCTGGACTTATATTTTGGGGGCCAGTGTTCAGCCATGGGCTCTATTATGGCTCTTAAAACATTGTGGAGAATATTGGCCTCCCTTGGGAGTTTTCACACCTTCAAAGATAACTTATGCAAGTAATTCAACAAATTAACTCAAATCCAGTCTTTAGAAGCTCCATACCTTACATATATTTACATACACACAGCCATTTTCGATATAAACGCAAGCGTTATTAATGAATTCATTAGCATTGACGTGGCAAGCTGACATTCGATTAATATGTATTAATTACAATGCTAGATCACCTGCCGGATTATACGTATTAGACTTAAATGGTTCGGGTAATGTGCTATAGGTGAATATAGAGTACGACACGGAAGGTGAAAATAAAATTGGTAAATGGTGTCGTTTCTTTACAAGATTATTCAACGGTTTTAACATCAGCAGACAGTGGCATTGTTTCACAACTGCTGTCGTAACTACCAATTAAAACCTAAATATGTATCGTATAACATTCTCGTGTCACAATGTTAGTTGCCATACTCCTCCGAAACGGCTTGATCAATTTTTATGAAATTTTATATGTATTCGGTAGGAGAACCGGTCGTGATCTATTTTTCATACCCCAAAGTGATAAGGGTGGTCCATCCCAAACATTTAAATGGCAAAACGTTTGCCGGGTCAGCTGGTTAATATTATAAATGCTAAAGTGACTGTTTGTTACTCTTTCACGCTAAAACGGTTGAACTGATTCGGATGAAATTTGGCACATATGTAGACCATGAGTTGGAGAAGAAGATAGAATACTTTTATCCTGATATTCCCATGGGATCGAGACTTATGCGGGTGAAACCGCGGGGTGCAGCTAAATAACCAATAAAAAGATTAAGATTTTTTTTCAGTCTTGCTAGTTTTTTGCTCTGTCTTACAAAACAATTTAATTAAAAATGACACCTCAACAAACTAACTACAAAACTTTCCTCATTCCGAATTAAAAGATAAACAGTGGCACTCCGGGAGTGCCGACAGAAGTGAAAACTTGAAAAAAAAAATCGGTACCGCGGTAATCAACGCGTTGATGTCTTTTATTCCACGGTGTTGGTAAATTGCGTTACAGTTTTGCGAAAACAATGGTTTAGTCCCATCTCAAAAATGCCCAACGCGCCTTAAGAAGTTTACACTTCAAAAACAAAACAAAATCTGTTCAAAAGTCAAGGTCTCTCTCCTTTTAATCTTTGGCCCGATTCGTCTTGTGTGGTTGCCGGAAGCGGATGTCGGTGTGCTTCTATCAGCCATGTTGTTGTTTTAGTTGTTCACTGACAACTGACGTGCGACGAATTGACATTGACGACGTGTCACGTCAAATGCTGGTGACAAATTTATTTTTTTCCTTTCAGATGGGATTAATTGCCGGTGCTATACTTTTTGGTGTGTAATTGGTTTTATTGGTTTGCGATTTCTTGACATTCATCGTAGGTGGAGACCGTGGTGATTACCGATTTTTTTGTTTTTTTTTTACAATTCTCGTATTTTTAAGAACGTTCGCATTCTAATCTGTCTCAATTTGACAAAAATCAACCAATTTACCTTTTTAACCGATTTCCAAAAAGGAGGAGGTTATATGTTCGTCGCGTATGATAGGTTTTTTTTATGAATGTCCACCGATTTCTCCGTCAATTGTAGACCGATTTTGAAAATTCTTTTTTTTTTTTGAAAGGCTATACTCGGGGTATACTCTCGAGGTGGTCCCATATAAATTTTATTAACTTTGCTTTGATAGTTTTTGAGTTAGCTTCAATAATACGCACTTTTTCCCACTTAGTATGTGGATGATATGATAAGTTCCTGTCACTGTTATTTACATAGCAGGTAGTGGTTTTCGAATATGTGTGGGGTAGGTACCATAACTAAAAAGTGAAAAAAAAAAACTTTTTACAAAAAAAAAAATAACAACCGACTTCAAAAAACTTTTGAAGTCGATTGTTTTTTTTGTAAAAAGATTTTTTGAAGCAGTTTTAGACATTGAGTGTCGCTGAGATGAGATTGTGACTTTTATCTGAACGTTACACTAAGAGCTGCTAGTCACTATTAGTCACTGTTAGTCACTAATCACTCGAAAAGAAGAAGACCGAGAGCAGCTTAATGAATATTTTATTTTTTTACCCTCTTCTTACTAGGCATATCATCAGAGATCGGAATAGAGTATATTTACCTAAACTTCGAGGGAGAAATAACCTAGAGAGAATAATACCTCCTCTAAAATCCCGGACTGATGATAATGACGTTGCAATCCCGGGATTGAATCGTCATGTTTATAATTCTGGGATTTTAGAGGAGGTATTATACACTCTATATTATATACTTCCTCGAAGTTTAGGTAAATATATTCTACCTATTCCGATTTCTGCTCATCATTGTTAAGCTACAACTTAAGGGAAGAGTGAGACAGCTCTGACACAAGTATTTTTGTAACTTACTGGGGCTGCCTCAATGTCTGTATGACACAAAGTTTTAGATGAAATAAATATATTTGTGTTTTGTTTTTAAGTACGAGAATAAAAACAAACCATTCCAGCAATTTCTGTCGATGACTTCAGAATATTTGAACTTTTAGTTGCGATTTAATCTACTGAAACAAAACAATAGTACTTAACTAATTACCGAAAAAAAAAAAGTGTGGCTTTCGGGGACTGCCGCGGTAAAGCTATTGCATAGCATTTGTAACCTCCATACTTCCTATTTGTTAACGCTACACTTGGGATGATGACGTGATGACATGAAACAAAAATTACGTTCCCATGACAACATCACGTTGTCATGGGAACCGTCATTACATGGTAGGCGGAGTGGGGGGTGTTAGGTTTTATTTTCGTTACGGAATTTCTTGATTCGGTCGCCGCGCTCAAAGCCCGCGATAAAAGCTATGCAATAGCTTAAAATATTTTCCGAATTAACAAGGAAATTTCCTTAATTAGTCATTAAAAAAACCAACTGAAAATAAAATTGACTATGTTGCTACGTCAGTTATAAATAATAGTCATCTAAATTACAATAATGATTGCAATTTTATTCAACGTAATCTAATCTAATTAAACATATACCTATTATGTTCTCAAATCCACGCAGACATGTGTTTCACATGTAATCCAATTAAATAATCTTGTTTAAATGTAAACATCCAACGCCAACATAAACTATGTAATGTTCCACTAAAACTTAAGTTTGTTCAGACTTTTCAAGAGATGGTGTACTTCGAGGAGTTTTTACTTTAAGTTGGTGGACAAACATGTTTACACCAGCTATTACATGCTTAGTTTTATCTCAGGTGTGGGATTAAAACAGACTCTTACACACGTGGAGTATTTCCCAGCTTAACACTACGTTTAGTTAAGTTTGAAACTGATCACAAAAAGTACCTACACAACTCTGTTTTCAGAATAACTTGACGATCAATTGAATTATCAACACATAATCAGTCTATGATGTTCCCACTGCTGTGACATAGGCCTCCTCTTAGTGAGAGGGAGTGGGCCGTAATCCACCACGCGGGCCCAGTGTGGATTGGTAGATGTCACATGTCTTCGAATTTTTGGTTCTGGACATGCTGGTTTCCTCTCTATGTTTTCCTTCACCGTTTTGAGAGCAGTGGTGATGAAGTAATTTATACTAAGTACCTCGTAAGTCGCGGCCATTACCACTGGGCTACATTGCTCTCAATATAAACACTACCTAATCAATAAACACTTCTAAGTAATACAAAAATTGGATGGAAGTCATTTATTACTTTATTATTGTTTAACATTGCATCGTGTAGGTGGGGCTTTAAGTAACAAGTTTAAGTAAAAAAGAAATAAGGGTCCACGCGGGCGAAGCCGCGGGCAGTAGCTACTAAAAAATATAGTAGGTAATTTCTTTTTCTAAAATAAAAGTAGTCTATGTTACCCCTTATAACATCAGCTATCTGCCAGTGAAAGTCCCTTTAAAATTGGTCTAGCCGTTTCAGAGATTTGCCGAAACAAACAAACAGACAGACAGGCTGGCAGACAAAATATTAGAAATTGTTTGTTTGTTATAAGTCCCGTGTATACTTTCATATGCATTTAGTATTTATAAGAAGCTGTTATTTCGGCTGTTTTTTGTTATTGTGCGTATTGTATAATTATCACTTGCTTCAAAAAAAACCAGCCAAGTGCGTGTCGGACCACGCACAATGAAGGGTTCCGTAGTTGGGATGAATTTATCCCAAAAACAAACTTAACTTTGTAGTTGAAAAATATGTTCTCTCATACGGAATGTATGGGAAAACATGTTTTTGCAACTGCAAAGTTAAGTTGGTCGATTATTACTCGTTAACCTGTAGAGCCTACTTAGTTGTGATAGTTTTCCTTTAAATTTCGTTATATCAGCTGTTGTGATTTTTTTCACACACCCAAAACCAACCATTTAACCGGCAGGGGGAAAATTAGCACTTTAAAGCTTAATATTTCGCAAACAAATCCCTGAATCCAAAAATGGTTTTCACAAACTCACAATATTTTTGAAGGACCTTTCCAATGATACCCCTCACCATGGGGTAAAAAATAAAAAAAATAAACATTACCATTTTACGTGTATGAGAGGTACCCTAAAAAAAATGTTTTTCATAATTTTGTTTTACCACTTTGTCGGCGTAATTAATATGTCTATCTATGCCAAATTACAACTTCAAAATTACAAATTACAACTCTGAGACCAGGTTAGTCACTAACCACACGAAAAGAAGAAGATTTTGACATTACAAACAGACAGTTCAACTTTATTTATTTGTATATAGATTACTCTAACGTCCTCAGATCAGTAGATAAAGGACAAGATGTACAGAATAGCTATCCATTGCTATCTCTAAGCAAAAGAACGCTCTGCAATAGTCTACTCGAGACTAGTATTTCAATAATAAGCTGAAATACTTTCAACATTCAATTTTTACATAACACGATCGCGCAGTTCCAACGAAACGGGCGCACGCTTCCCAAAAGTTACTCCACTTCGACTTCCAAACGTTTTCAACTTTCTAATTAAGTTCAGCAAGTCTTGAGTTAACATTTAGACGCACTGATTAACTGCTGAGCTGGTTGCACTTAGTCAAATATAGCCAGTCTATAAATAAGGATAACATTTGGAGAATAAGTGAACGAAGTTTTGATTTAGTCAACGACTTGGGTAATAAATCGTGGTAAGGCTGTGCGCAGACCTGAGTCAGATATCTTTAGATAGACTATCGTTCAGTGCAAGCGCGATAATGGTGTGCACACTCTGAATAAAATATTTTCATAGTCAACGTTCAAAGTCAAAGTCAAATAATTTATTTCAATTAGGCACTTTTGAACGTCAAAATTTACAAAATAGGATTCTAGTCGCCCCGTTCGCCACCAAAAGGTAGTTTTCGTATGGAGAAGAATGGGCAAGAAACTCCACCGTTACTCTTTTAAAATGTTTTACAATATTTTGTATACATTAATTATATGTGAAGACGATGCACTTGGAATAAGATTACTATTACACCACAATAGGTAAAAATAATTAAAAATGAAGCAATGACAGAAAAATATTTATGTAATGGATACATGGTGTTCACATATTTACAAGTATTGTTAAAGTAGGTACCTATACGATAATCCTAAAAAATTTACAACTGACAAGCAGCTTAGAGTTTTTTTTTTAGTCTTTATTTATTAATGAAGGTTTGTTCTTGTTGTGGCTAAGTAATAACATTCACACGGGTCGATCTACCAAGTTAAGTTAAGCGTGCCACGGTTGGTCCGTGGATGGGTGACTATCTTTACATACCAAGATCCTTCATACCTCGGAAAGCACGTTAAGCCGTTGGTCTCGGCTGTCATTCATGGATCTTTGACAGTCGTTACGGGTCGTCTAAAACCCGAAAGTCTAACAGCCAGTCTTACCAAGGGGTATCTTAGTTACCAGTAATTGGGCTGTGGAGGTCAGATAGGCAGTCGCTCCATGTAAAATACTAGTATTCAGCTGCATCCAATTAGACTGGAAGCCGAGTCCAAAATAGTTGGGAAAAGGCTTTAAACGAAGATGATGAGTCAAAGTTGACAATAATACACCGAAAAATCAGATATATGGCTCTGGTATACGCACTGTCTAACATAGGGGTAACGCATATCTAACCACTTTGAAAACAAAATCCCGTGCACACGGCCCCTCTTTTTTCGTAGGTAAGCGATACTATAGCGACTGAACGCTGCAAGCAAGAATAGTCCTTACAGTGTACAGATATGCGTTTGTTCGATAGTACAGCAACCGCCACGTTAGTGGTGACACTTTGACTTTGACCGGGCCTAGCCTTGTACGGAGTTCAATAGATTATGAGGCCAGCTTATACTGGTTTTATCTCCTGCCTGCCTAGTCTCCATGAATTTTAAGCCAATATTTATTAGAATGTTGAGCAAAGACGTATTCTCGTTTTTCTGTAGTTTACTAATGACTGTAGTAGTATTCTGTTGTAATTTGAAATCCGAGCCTCCTATTAATTTCTCATATAACGAGGATTACGTACAAAAAATAAAATGCCTCGCTTTCAGTGGAGAGGCAAGAAAAGCATGTAAAAGTAAACTGGTAGCGATAGTTTATTTAAAAGTGTCTTTGGCAAGGCACGATGCTTTTTCATTCGATTTTCTATGTAGCAAACGGGATTCATGATAAAAAACCCGCAGTTAAGTATAGTAGAAAAAGCGGACGCCACGGGCGTTCTCTACATGCTAATTCTAATTTCCAACAGTTTTATAGATCCACTTGACACATAGAAAAAGGAAGGATACGTATACGATCCGGATAAAACGTGAAAATAACGGGTTAAACTCTTTAATCTACCTACAAAACCACTCAAATTGAGGAAACGTAGAACTTGACCTCGATATCAAAAAGGCCAAGGTCAGATAAAAATAAAATAATCCAATTTAAAAAAAAAAAACTTATGTCTCAGGCCACTTGGGAAATCAAAGTCTTGAGGCGGCTTGAAGCCTACGACGAGAATTTATGGTAGTCCGTCAGGGGAGCGGATCGAATCGTACTGGGATGCCTAGCACACGCGTTGAATACAGTATCGAGAGGGTTTTTCAGCTACAGCAAAGTTAAATGAAGGGTTAAAAGCGAAATGTTATGTGTTGAAATACTCGTGTTCTTCAAACCATTACCCCAAATGAATTTACGACAGATTCTTAGAAGTGCCGTCAGAAAAGTGAGAATTTGTGTGGGTTGCGGGTTTAAATAATTTCTCGGTATTAGAATTTTCGGAAAGGCTCTATTAGTTTAGTTTAGAAAACAAGCTTGGTTATCTTACTAGAAAATTCACTAAAACAACCTTTGAGAACACAATCTACATAAAATGTGAAACTAAAAGTAAATATTTGACCCATTGTAGAGGTAAAACTAAAGCCCCCAGAACATTTCAAAAATAAGTAGTTGTAACAAAACAAAACACATGTTTTCATAAAATAAGGACAACCACTATCCAATATTACACATATATCCTGTAAGCCAAAAAAAGTAGAAAGGAGAAAAACTCCCAGAAATATACGAAATGTCAACGCGTCCTTAAATATTTATGACAAAGGTGCTTAGGAAATCTTTCGCAGTACAAAAGCCATATTGATTTTGCTTGTTATATCTCCCAATGCATAATGCGACCTCCTGAATATTGTATGGTCCGTGGAGTGTGAACAGTATGGCGGTACCAAGGCACTTTGGCTTAGTGTTTTTTTTTTGTTACTTTAACAGCTAATAAACATGCTGCACTAAGCTTGGTTGCTTTGAATACAAATTAAGTGTGTCTCAATTAGCTTTTGTTTGAAATAGGTGAATCGGTTAGTGAATTAAGCTTGTCGGAGAGACAGTCTGTTTTTACTTATGTAGTTTTCTCAGGTTGTCTTCGAGAACTTGAGTGATGAGTTTGTTTTGACATTTAATTCAGGTTCCTTCTCGATTATCTACTGATTTGGTGTCACTGGTTTTCAGTTTTCGTTTTTTGCCTCCAACTTCCGAAATTAAAGTTACTTTTCACTTTGTAGTGTTTTTTTTTGGAAGTCGGTTGTTTTTTTTTTGGATAAACATAACATCACGCCTTGTTTCCCCGAAGGGTTGGGCAGAGGTGTACCTGTAGTAGGTATACCCACATTTCGCCAGTTATGTTTAAGTCCCATGTAATAGGGGGCGAGCCTATTGCCATCAACCGGGCACAAATCCAGACTCCGGGTTGCTACTGGGAAATTCCAGATAGAAAAACCCAATAACACTTTGCCCGACCCGGGAATCGAACCCAGGACCTCATGCTCAGCAGTAGCGCTTGCGACCACTAGACCAACGAGATAAAGTTTTTATTAATCACTGAACCTACCAAATCAGTAAATAATCGAGAAGAAACCTGAATTAAATGTGTTTTTACTAACCACTTTTTTGTTGTTGTACCTGCGAAGAAACCCATACCTTTAAACCGTAAGGACTATTTCTGCTTGCAGCGCTCGGCTGATGTAGTAACGGTTACCTACGAAAAAAAAGGGTCGTATGCACGGGATTTTGTTTTAAATTTGTTTAGGTATGGGTTTCTTCGATGGTACCTACGCCACACAAATTCCAATACCACACTACCTGCTATGTAAATAATAGTGACAGGAGCTTATCATATCATCCACATACTAAGTGGGAAAATATATGTATTGTTGAAGCTAACTCAAAAACTACTCTAGCAAAGTTAATCAAATTTATATGGGACCACTTCTGAAGTATGACCTATGAAACAAAAAAAGAATCATCAAAATCAATTCATAATTGGTGGAGTAATCGCGTAACAAACATAGAAAAAAAACATACAGTCGAATTGAGAACCTCCTGCTTTTTGAAGTCGGTTAAAAATAAGCTTCCTAAGCCCGGTTTAAAAAACGGTTACAAATAAATACACTCACCACACTCTAATTCTACATCAGATTGGTGATTGCAGTATTTTTTTTTTATCATAAAATTCTGTTCATAGTTACCAAGTGTAATTACTTCAAACAAATTATAAAACAACACATAATGACTGCAATTTCACTACGCAAGTCCCACAAAACCTTATTACGAACATTTCCTTAGGAGTTCAACATGAAAGTTTGTGAGCTAAAACACTTCAGAACTTTATAACATGTTTATGTTTGTTTCCACATTTCCTTAATCGTCAGAAAAGAAAATTTCCTACTTAAATTTGTCGTGGCAAGCGCTAAGATGTTCTTGTTAGCGCGGCATTCCCACAGGAGGGTCGTTGAGAAAGGAAACCATCCCCTTGCTTTCTACAAAATTCTACTCGGGCTAAATTATTATTTTTTCACTAAGCCAACATATTTTCTCTACTTCTTAAAACTGCAGGAGGAATATTTCGGGTTTTTTTTTGGAATTATACCTAAATGAAGAGTTTTTATTTTTCTCTGTTCGAGATTTAGTTTGGAGTTTTCGCTAGAGTTAATTAGATACGATTTTGTTTTATAAAATACATGTATTGAGGTTTCTCTGGCCACCTGATTTTTTTAGGACGCTAATATAATATGTAGGTATAACAATGCTTATAAGATCATTAATTGTTCGAAAAATACTAAACTGTCCTTTTACACCGATAGCATTATAATTTTGCATGTGCCTCATCATCTGCCTAGCCTTTTCCCAACTATGTTGGAGTTGGCTTCCAGTCTAACCGGCTGAGTACCAGTATTTTACATAGAGCGACTGCCTATCTGACCTCCACAACCCAGGTACTGGATAATACGATATACCCATTGTAAGACTGGGTGTCATTCGAGCTTCTGACGACCCGTAACGGCTGTCAAAGATTCACGCAGCTGGGACCAACGGCTTAACGTGCTTTCCGAGGCACGGAGCGGTCCCGGTATGGAAAGATGGGCACCCATCCACGGAGCAACTGCGGCAAGCGTAGTTTAACCTGTACCCTAATTGTGTAATTTATTTTCGTAAACAATTTTGCCTAATTTGTTTCATTTTGACAGTTCAACAACATTCATTGCGTTATTTACGTTGGTGAGCAGATTTTTTTTCCAACTTATGAAGCAATGAATTAGCAATCTGTTTCAAATCGAAACAAAGTTTAGTTGTGTTGTATTACGAAATTAGGGTACTGGTTGATCGACCCGTGCAGCTGTTATGACTTAGCCACGAGCCTTACACTGCTTATTATATTAGTCTTTTTACAACATAAATCTAGGTAAGTTCCTTGTATTTTATCTTTCACATCCAGACGTTTATCATACCTAGGCAACTCATCTAAGCCTGCAAAATTCAGTAAACCGACCAGACACCGTATCCCAACCAAACTCCTTCATAAATAATCTTTAAAATCACTCATTTATTTACATTACACAGTTATATATCACGGCAAAGTTTAAAATTCCCCGCAATAACAAAACCCGCTGGCGAATGTAACATGGCTAGTACGAAAGTGGTAGAACTTGCACGAAGTAGGGGTATATTAAACTTTCCTTCTGATTTATGACAGTTTATTGTTTTTGCGGCTACAACCCTCGTGAACGCCCTTGGCGACAGTTTTTTGCGGAGGATTTTAAAATTCCCACTATTTTATTTGATTTTCTTGCTGATGCGGGAAAGCGAACCGGATTGTGGAAATGGATAGGGATATTTTGAAAATACATTTTTTGTAGTTAATATGGCTTATCCCCTTTGTTGTTATGTAGTTTACTGTATACATGTGTCATAAACGCGTTTTCTGTGCCTTGCAAAGATGTATAATATTTCGTTACTGCACGCGTAGCATGAACACCGTAGAAACGAGTTTTGTCGACGGAAGAATAGAGAAAATGACAGATAAACAATCACAATCTGTCATTTTGTCTATTCTTCCGTCGACAAAACTCGTTTCTACGGTGGTCATGCTACGCGTGCTGTTTGTCTTTGGCACTAAACTATGTGTAGGTAGTTTTAGCAAAAGTGTATTTTATTTAGTAAATTTATTACTAAACAGAGTAGTGCTAAAGAAGTTGACAATGACAATTCATAAACAGCCTATCCATACTAGCGATAGATATATCCATGTCAAACATAAGTAGAGTACCTCAAAGCATACGAAACTAGTTCAAATAAGTTACAGTACCAAGTAAAAGCACTCTAACATAAACTTCCAATATAGTACAATAGATGAAGTAGATATAAAGTTTAACCAACGACATGTGCTCCTACAAAGAGTTTAAATGTGTGGTATTAAAAAGAAATCTAAGCCATGTTACGAAGTGCCGAGTCTTGAGCTCTTGTAGTTTCGTGGAGGTATCGATAAAGATGACTATCGATAAAAATAATTCTCACATGTATAAGTTCAACACGAATGATGTAACCAATATTTTGTAACAATATTTTGATTTAAAAGAGTGTTCGTAGAGTTTCTTGTCCGTTCTTCTCCATAGGTACCTACTACGCTTTGGAATGGGCAACTAGCTTCATTTTTCTGGCTGACCGACCCCTTGACAATTCAAACGTACCTGTAATTGGTTTATTTGAAATAAATGCTTTGAGTTTGAGTTTGAATTCTGACGACTTAGAAATAAGCCGAAAAGGCGGCCCATTGTACGTTTTGTAGTGTATGGTGACTTTTTGTTTTTTTGTTTTTCTGGCGGACAATAAATTATAATTACATAAATAAATACATATAATATCTCTATTGTATTATGACATTGATATTCTCTATTTATAACAAATGATAAAGAGTTTAATTTTTTTTTTTAAATAAACTTATAATAAATACATGTATTAGTATAATAACATAAAATAATTAACACAGATAATTAAAATGAGATACATAACTCAAAGTTTCTAATCAGCTTCCGCTTTTCCGAAATGATCTCATTAATAACAGAAAATTAATTATTTTAATGTAGACACCTTTGAAGTGTAGGCAAAGGCCAGTAAATATTAATTAAACATTTTCGGCTTTGTAACTTTCATAGCGATGTATATATTTTTATCTTTTTTCATCCAATTAACAGTTCTTTTTGAATTTTTGTGAATTTTGTGAATCAATGTGGTGTTATTTTGTCAAGCCTATAATGTTTCCACTAATAATTTAATTAATATGTATGTGACAGCACGTAGGTACATAAATTTATTGTGTACATTTTAGATTATTTGTTTGTGTAGTGTACCAACCTTTTGATTATGTAATGTTAAAATTCATTATTTTGTCTCGAAAGTCTAGTAAGTACGTCATTTTACGAAGATTTACGAAACTATCGACATGCAAATCATCTCCTACAGCCCATCACTATTTCACTAGACGAAGACGATAAAGAAGGACGGATATAATGTAGTGCTTTCAAACATTGAAGCGAAGTTTGCCTACAGAGCAGCAGACAAATGACAACCGGCCTGAGGCGGGGAGCTGCGATATTAGAAGCCTTTAAGATGGGAAAAATAGCAACTTTTACTTGAGGTAGTTTTTGTATGGTGTTTGAGGGAAGACGAAGCGAATTGACAATTTGATGGCTTGTTGGTTGGATGATGTAACGGATATTTTTGATGCGGTTGAGAATAGAAATATTAAAGTGGTTTTAGCAATAGCACTATGCTGGTCGGGTTTAGCATTTTCGTTCACTAACAATATAATTCTCAATTCTTTATTGCATTCCATAATGTTGGTAAAACAGTTGGTAGGCTTAAAATTATTGAAACAATTATGGACCCTGTCGGGCACAGCATAGTAGGAGAGAGGAGGAAGAGCTCTTATTTGAAGAGCGTTTATATTATTTAAGTATGTCTTCTGGTAATACTACTTCTTCTTAAATATTTTCACTTTATTTCTATACATTATAAATAATAACTGCTTGAGTAAGTAGGTCTTTGTTATGTTATACCGATATAGTTTTAGTTAGTTATTCCTGTTTTTCAGTAGGTATTTGTTTAAATTACATATGATATTTGGTTATTATACCTACTGAATTTATTTGCACGATTAATTATTTATTAATGACTAGAAATTATTATTAATTGAAAATAAGTTATTGCATTGTATTTACTATATTTATTATGTATTGATATTTAGATAATGATTGTTTTATTTGTTTAATTATGTAGCATAAATAGTTAAGTATGTCATTCTTGTAAATTATAATTAATAGTCTAAATACTCTATAATCTTGGTGAGACTTATCTATCTTAAAAGATTTTTGTCACACAGCTTTGTTTTCAACTCAACGACGATATTCAATAGCATAGTAATATGGGAGGAGCTCGTGGCTAAGTACTAACAGCCACACGGGTCGATCCATCAGGTTAAGGACGCGCTACGCTTGCCGGGGTTGGTCCGTGGATGGGTGACCATTTCTGCATACCGAGACTCCTCCGTGCTTCGGAAAGCACGTTAAGCCGTTGGCCCCGGCTGTCATTCGTAGATCTTTGACAGTCGGTACGGGTCGTCAGAAGCCCGAAAGTCTGACAACCAGTCTTACCAAGGGGTATCGTATTACCTAGTTACTGGGTTGTGGAGGTCGGATAGGCAGTCGCTCCATGTAAAATACTAGTATTCAGCTGCATCCGGTTAGACTGGAAGCCGACCACAACATAGTTGGGAAAAGGCTAGGCAGATTGATTGACGATATCCAATAGCAAGATCGGTTGCGCCAGGTCGCCGGCCCGGGTCGATGACGCGTTGTGCTCCACGCGCGCCTCAAAGAGATGTCAGCAGAATTGACGGGGTCCGCTAGGGCCAATGCCTGCCGGGGCTGCGAATATGGGCCGAAAGGGAAATCGTGGCCCCGGCAACAGGGCAACCGAAGGAATACGAGTGGGTTTTAGTTAGTAAGAGTCTGACACGCCCTCTCGCTCCACCCAGAGCGGGAGAAGTTATTTGATAATTTCCCACCAAAAAAAAAGGTAACTTTTGAACCGATATGAATCATAAAAAAAAATAACTTACAGCAAATGACTGGAAAGCCAGTTCAGATGCTTTCCTGCATTTTGTTATTCATTATATTTTAAATATTTAATGTCCAGACCGTTCTACTTTGAGTTTGTTTCGCTATTTCTTCTTAGGGTTGGTCAGATAGGAAATGTCTAATGACTCCTCCTTGCTTTTTTTTATTTAATCATGTCCTGTAAAAGTGTCTTTGGTATCCTATTTACGTAATAAAAAAAAAACAATGGCACTCTGGGAGTGCCGACAGAAGTGAAAACTTGAAAAAAAATCGGCACCGCGGTAATCAATGCATTGATGTCTTTTACTCGACGCACCGCGGTAATCAACGCGTTGATGTCTTTTTAATGGTCAAAAGCTGGTGTCGCCACAGTGTCGCGAAATCAATGGTTTGCTCACATCTCAAAAATACCCAAAGCGCCTAAAGAAGTTTTCACTTCAATAATTTCATTTCATTTCACTTGCGAACCAACTGCACTTGCTTTTACCAATTAAAATAGTTGTGTGTTTTCACATGATATCCAAAGCGGAAACTTTTTTGTGGATTTCTGGTCTAAGATTATCTTTGAACTTTGATCAAGGCAGAGCACTCCTGCTCCTCCTACCACGGCCCAAATATGATCCGCTTCAATCCAAGCCTTACTCCATACGCCGTGCATAAGATGGCAGAGATGTTACACTTCGGGAACGCCGTGAGAAAGAATTGCCGACGACATTTGTTTCGGGAACGCCTCTGATGCGCTTGTTTTGTAAACTTCAGTTACGAGTGAATATCCCTGTATCTTTTCAACTTATTATGTACTGCTATGTGGAGGGAAAGATTTTGTAAAAAGTTTGGGGTATGTGCGTTTTTGCCACCAAGTGGTAAATCTTGTAACCTGCCATAGAAATACTGTTAACAGTCAATCAAATCAAGCATAGGATTTTGTATAAATTTCATATCTAGTACAATTTCCATTTTAGTCTCTCTCTATGTTCAAGTAGTGGTAAAACCCTTCAATTCTTGGTTTTCTTATTATTTTGTTTGCTATAGTTAGGGTTTATCGTATCGGTCTAAACTATTGCTAGTTTCTTTTGCCTGAATAAATCTAAAGAGATTACCTATTTTAAATATAAAATACTTTTTGTATTCAGTTTCGTTTAAAGCACATTAAATAACATTTCTACAGCTTTAGGAAAAAATATCCAAGTAAATAAAAACAAAAGTTAGTATTTTTTAATTTTCTTTGAAAAACGAATTATAAATTCTATTGGCAATATTTTACGTCTATGAGAATTGTTAAAAATAATTTAAACGCAATAAAACAAATATTTTAAATACAAATGAGTCGTGGAGATCAAGAACGATGCGTTTAGAGGAAGCCCCGCAACTCATGACACGCGTAATGCCAAGAATTCACCAACCTACGCCTGCTTCTGAAGATTCTGTATTAACTAGAAACGTTATCAAATTTATTACCGAAAATCTCTTGTTATTGTTGGCTTTATTAAGAATCTGTCCTAATTTCCTAATATTCAACTAACTAATTTAATTAATATTAGGAAATAGTTGGAAGCTGCCAATAATCAAATATAAAAAAGAAGAAAACAAGACATTTTATGACACACTTTATAAGAATAGACTATTTAATATTTGGTGGCAATAATGTGAATTATCCATAAATTCAATAAAATTATATAATAAATATGTCGGAAATACGTTATAGAGTTTACTAATCGGGACGCCAGCGCCGCCTAGCGGCGTTTGACAGAGTCTACAACAGAAAGTTCGGACCGGCCGGAATGGAGCAGAGTTCATGGATGGCGGTCAAGCAGTGAAAACTTTTAGAAATTGTCGCGCGTTCCGTATATAATTTTGTCGTGTACCAACAGTGAGTGAATTGCTAGTGTGATTAATTTGACAGTAAATTATAATGTGATCTGAACTGCAAACGGTTTTTCTATTGCGCAATAACCAACACTACCCATAGTACGCCCACAGTAGTTAAAATGTTGTTGATAATAATGAAGATACACATACCCTTCTCCGTCAAATATTAATAAATCATCTCTTGGGGCTGAAGGTCTTACACATACACTTAACTTCAAGTAATTATCCAAATTATATCTTCGTTTTGCCTCATCATTATCACACTCATTCAGCTAAAACAAAATACACAAACAAAACAATACAATAAACAAAACATTATTTAATGAGCCGCACTGCAGGTTGGTACGGAATAACCTCTTTAATACGTCCACCAATACTGCTGAGCGTGCATGCCTACTGGATATGGGGGAATGGGAGTCGGGCCTCTGGCTTCAGGCGCTACCGTCACCTAACATAGGCACTATGCTGGGTGACACCACTTTCCGGCTCGCTACAAGTCTGCGTTTGGGCGCTCCTTGCGGGGCTCCGCATCGCTGTCAGTGCGGTGAGGCAGTCGACCGCCTCGGACACCATGGCCTTTCCTGCAGCAAGAGCGCTGGTCGGTTGGCACGACACGCAAGCATTAATTACATAATCCGTCGGGCTCTTGTCACCGCCGGGATGCCAGCTGTTTTAGAACCCAATGGCTTCACGTAATGGCATGCGACGATGGGAAGAGGCCAGACGGAATGACCATAATGCCTTGGAATTTGGGTAGGCCTTTGGTGTGGGACGCAACCTGTGTCGACACCTTTGCGCCATCCCATCTTCCTAGCACGGCGAATTGTGCTGGGGCGGCTGCTGCAGGTGCAGAAAACCTCAAACGGCGCAAATATAACAACCTTACCGGTAGCTATATTTTTGAACCGTTTGGGGTTGAAACACTAGGGCCATGGGGTCCGAGTGCTCATCGATTATTCTGGGACATCGCCAAGCGGTTGGTCGACTCTTCACGTGACCAAAGGGTTGGCCAATTTTTAGGCCAAAGAATTAGCATTGCCATACAGCGTGGCAATGCTGCCAGCCTTTTGGACACCTTTCCCACTGACAGCGATGCGGATGAATTTTTTGATGCCCAATGATTTGTTCCTATATTTCATTTTATTTTTTCCTGTGAATATAGTTAGTAGTTAGAGTAGAGTAGTTAGAGCAGTGGTGGCCAAGAGCAGTGGTGGTCCAGAGCAGTGGTGGCCCAGTGGTAACGGCCGCGACTTACGAGTTGTAGGTCGTAGGTTCGAACCCAGACAGGCGCTTTACTTTGTGTAAATTATTTCATCACCACTGCTCTCAAAACGGTGAGGGAAAACATCGTGAGGAAACCGGCATGTCCTAGAACCGAAAATTCGAAGACATGTGACATCTACCAACCCGCACTGGGCCTGCGTGGTAGATTACGGCCCACTCCCTCTCACAGAGAGGAGGTCTGTGTCCCAGCAGTGGGAACATTTATAGGCTGATGATGACTTGGACACTAATGTTAAGGTATTAATGTTTAAACAATAGTAAATTTATTTACCACAACAGATTCCCATATTAAAATCTTCAACACAACATGACTGAGATAAAATCATCAGCACCCTCATTGTCCTAAGCTTCACACGCCGAGACACTTCCAGAACCCTTCATCTGCGTACCTATAGATATAGTCGAAATAAAAGTGGCGACAACGGCGTCTGGCTGCAGCTTAGAGTTGAAAGGCTTCGGCTAGACGGAACGACTAATTGTCGAGACTACTATTGTCGTATTTGGATGCGTATTTACATGTATCTGACGTGGCTGAAAATTATGCGATCGTGACTTTTTTACCCGACTACGGCGAAGCCAAAACAGGAGGGTTATGTGTTTGACCTGTATGTGTGTCCGACCATATATTCCGTCGTAACTACTAAACGGCTGAACTGATTTTGATGAATGATATGTCGTTAGATTTGTCTTTATTGTGCGGATGTCACTGGGTATATTAAAATTATAAACAATTTCATGCAGTCGGAGGCATCTTCTTAAATTTACGCAGTGAAGTTTTTGTCTTTTTTAAACTTTTTTGTGGTTGGTGTTAGGAACTTACAGTTGAATTCAGTCTGAATTCAAGTGCACGAGAATAACAAACTACCTATGTGTGTTTGCTTACCTATAATATATTCTCTAGCCGTCAACGTTTGGGATTATGAGAAACACATCGAAAATAATGGGTAAGCAGGTAATAATAACAATTTCATTACATGAAAAGCTGACATAATAGTAAAAAGTTGCTATGCGATCAGCGGATTTTGCAAGTCAGAGAATCCTAACAAACATTATCAAATAAATTGCCACTGATAATCCTTAATAAATACTTAGTGGGTGTGCGATAGCTACACCTCTGTCTAACCCTTCGGGGATTACAAGCGTGATGTTATGTTTTGTAATGTTATGATAATCCTAATAAATACTCGTATTATAAATGCGAAAGTGAGTTGGTTTGTTATGCTTTAACGATAAAACGGCTGAACGAATATTGATGAAAACTGGCACATTGGTCAACTAGGGACATGGGATACTTTTCATGCCGGTAGTATGTTCTTGCGGTATAATTTCCAACATCCACGCGGGCGAAGCCGCAGGCAAAAGCTAGTTGTAGTATAACTTAGTAATCAGACATTGGTGCCGATTCTCTTGTTCACAAACTAAACTAAATTTAAGTTCAGTGCATTTTTTTCTTTCTATTTCATTAAGAAAAGGACAGAAGATAAATTTTAGTTTAGTCCTGTCAAATTAATCAGCGCCTTTCACTACTCCATACAAGTTTAGACGTGATTAAAAACTTGCCTACTAAAATTACGTCAATTTACATCGAGCGCTGATTAATTTGACAGGACTAAACTAAAATTGATCTTCTGTCCTTTTCTTAATGAAATAGAAAGAAAAAGATCATCATCATCATCAGCCTATAAATGTTCCCACTGCTGGGACACAGGCATCCTCTCTGTGAGAGGGAGTGGGCCGTAATCTACCACGCGGGCCCAGTGCGGGTTGGTAGATATCATATGTCTTCGAATTTTTCGGTTCTAGGACATGCCGGTTTCCTCACGATGTTTTCCTTTACCGTTTTGAGAGCAGTGGTGATGAAATAATTTACACAAAGTAAAGAACCTGTCTTGTTTCGAACCTACGACCTACAACTCGTAAGTCGCGGCCGTTACCACTGGGCCACCACTGTTCTCAAGAAAAAGATGCACTGAACTTAAATTTAGTTTAGTTTGTGAACAAGGGAATCGGCACCATTGTTTTCTAATTTTATTATTGATCTTAATTATATTTTCCAGATTTCTTTACACCGTACCTTATACCTCATTCTGTGTACGTTGCCATAATGGTCTTGTCTTGTCGAACCAAGGTGACAAAGTACTGTGAGGTTTTATTATGAGATGCAATCTCATGTTGTGCAGGCTGGCAAGAACACTCTATGGTATCCGAACATTCGAACATTATATATCTAAATTGGGATTTTCGTATGGTGTGCATTTGTTAATGTAAGAAAAATGAGTTTAGCCCCTGGCGTCGGTTGCGTAATATTGTCCCTTTGCTTTATACTGTTGGTTTAATTATAGTCTGTTTTTTCAAAAGTTCTTTAATTTCTCACACTATACACGATTCCGAGTGCCGCAGCCAAGTGCGGTGCTCACAGTACATACCATTTAATTTTGAGGGTAGTAGGAGCTACGTCGTTACATACCTTTAAGGGCATGTAGCAAGTTATTACAGCTCATTGTCTACAAACTTCAATATTTCCCTGAGGGTCTAAAAGGTCAGATAGGAGTCGTTACTGTAAAATCAAAGGCTGTCTTTAGACTAATAAAGCAAGTTCTGAAACTTGGAGCATGATTAAAATGTTTGGTATGTCCGTTGTTAACCGCAAATGTTTTGAATCCATCTACATTATAATAATAAAACTGTAGAGTTAATTTTTTTTTTGTTTTGCTAATCTCTGTAACAACCAAATTTAAATTCAAAATATTTTATTTTGCATAAAACCACAAGGGCACTTATGAAACGTCAGAAGCTTGCACCTAGCTTCCTAGGTTCCAATTGGTCGTTTCTTATGGAGAAGAGCCGGCAAGAAACTCCACGGTTCCTCTTTTAAAAATAAATGGTTTTTACAATGTTTTCAAATTAGTGTTAATAGGTATGAGAGGACAGTGTAGGCCTATCAACAATACCGTGTACTTAGTAAAATAGAAAATGGTCGACAATAATAAAAATATGGAACTATTTAAACCCAATGACATGATTGCCACGAGTCATGAAAATGTTATGAAATACTGTATAAATCTTAGAAATAATGTAGGCTTGGCTCAATCCTGGTCCTACTCTATAATCACAACAAATTGTTTAACATTTGAAAATACTGTTGGAGCTGCTGAAGATTGTAAGACCATCTTTGCATTGCATAAACTCAATCTCCTTTATATTATATAATTGCACAGCACAGGTGTGACTACTATATACTAAAGAGGTACTATTTAGCGGGTAATATGTCTTTCATTGACTTGAATCTGCCCTGGCGGCTGTGAGTACGTTATGCTCACTCAGATGTCTCACTGATGGTGGCGCGTGTATTGGATCATTTAGCTTCCTTCAAAATGGTTGAGCTGAATGGTGCTGATCCATATGTCATGTTCGTGAACGGGCGCCGTCAGTGTGAGTGGAACTGGTCATCTCTGAGCGGCCATGGCTCATTCAAATTTTTGAATTTTTTTTATCTTTTTATTACGGACGCTTTTAACGTGCACGTCTTTCTACATTGTTCTCAGATGTATAATTTGAACAAGAATGATGTAATCAATATTTTGAAACAATGTTTTGATTTAAAAGAGTGTTCGTGGAGTTTCTTGCCCGTTCTTCTCCATAGGTACCTACTATGCTTTGGGATGGGCAACTAGTTTCATATTTCTGACTGACCGACTTCTTGACAATTTAAAAGTTCCTGTAAATAGTTTAATTGAAAAAAAATGCTTTGAGTTTGAATAGGTATGGTTCATAGTACTTACTTCTCCGAAAAAGCTCCTTCACAAAAATTTGTACGTATTACTGCATTTAAAAAAGAAACTATTCAATTATTTCATTATCTTAAAGCATTAAATAGAGAAAATTTAAATAAACCCAAGTTTAAAACTAAAATACCTACAAGGGAAACCGCCCCAAAATCTAGTACGTACTAATATAATTTAATTACGACGTGCCATGAATAGACAAAGAGACAAATTAAATGTTAGATGAAGGTATTCCGCGCGGGGTGATTAGAATGATTGATCACTCGAATAGCATATGTTCTGGTGAAACGGGTATCGGGGCCGGATACCCGGTTTTTGGTCTAATGTCGATTTAGCTTGTTGAAATTAAATAGTTTTAGGTTATAATTATTGTATAGGATCTTTTAAGCTAGGAAGTGTATTTCTACATTCTGCATTCGTTTTCACCCTGAGCCCTTGCGATCCAGAATAGTGTATAGACCTCTTTGATTTTGGTTAGTACAGCGTGCGACCAAACCAAGCTTCATTACGACGGTTCAGAACTTAATATATTGCGAAATAGTTTAGCATCCCATTGAAAAGATAATAAATAAAAGAACAACCCTTCATTTACCTAAAATGGTTGTAGCAGCCTTCCGATGATGCCAAGATTTTTAGGTTTAAAGGCACACAAAGTTTTTACCATTCGGAGATATAGATTTCCAAGCTTTGATTTTAAGGATTCTGTACCCGAAGGGTGCCAAACGGAACCGTCCGTCTGTCTGTCAGCGGGCTATATCTCATGAACCCGTAATAGGTATACAGTTGAAATTTTCACAGATTGTGTATTTCTATTGCTGCTATAAGAAGAAAGTATCTGGGCGACCGAGCTCTGTTCTGGTGAAAATATAGAATGCTCATTTAATAGTATAGGATAGTACCTACGAATTCCATACTGCCATGATAGTAGGTACTTACTAATGTCATAATAAATGTAATGTAATACTCATTATCTTGTTCTAAACTTTGGGCGATCGAGCACTGCTCGGGTGAAAATATGGAGAAAACTAGTTTTCCCAGATATGAGACCTAGCTAGATCGGTTTTTCGCCCCGTAAACCTCTATATTGCAACTTTCATCGAAATCGTTAGAGCCGATTTCGAGAACGTGAGTAGAAATCTATATACAAACAAATAAATATTTATACAAATATTACTAGTTTAATAGAATAGGATAGGATAATAAAAATTAACTCATGATTCACAACAAAAAAGAAATCTTACATTTCGGATTTGGCCGGTTTTTTTAAATATTTGTTTAATTTATTTCTGTAAAACCATCCTTTATATAATTCAAATTCAAAAGTCATTTATTCAAACTAGGCTGAGAATCAGCACTTTTCGAACGTCAAAATTAAATAAGACAGTCCCCCAAAACGCCCACCCTTCACCACTTCCTAGTGCCTTTAGCTGGGAAGAAGAAGTGGCGCAACAAACTCCCCAGCAGCACAGCTGTCTGTTCAAGTTAGAAAAATGATTCTATACAATAGTATGCAAAATAACTTACATTATGCAACACAAAACATAATTTAAATGATAAATTATTCGTCATATGTCAGCTAGCACACGCCAATATACCAACCAAAAACATCGAGAACTATACTCAAGCAGAAATAAAAAATAAAAACTAAACGTAAATAGAACTAAATATAGAAATAAATTCCTTCCATCCATCCATTTTTCTTCCATCCTTTATCATTCTCAAGTCACTTCATATTCACCGTTTTAAATTCTGCTATCTTATACAAAACCGAGATCGTAGCTATAGTCCTGTAGTGTTCCTTCAAATTGCCAGAGGTTGCCGTCATTATGAAGAGTAGAGCAAACTTAGATTGGCGTCGGAGGCGCCGAGATTGTTATCTTAATGAATGTATTTTGGGAATATCTTGTAGACATTTATGAAGTTCATTTTCTTTGGGAAGTTAAGTTTTGCTAGTTGTGGTATGATGCCCTAAATGGGAACACAAATAAGTTTTTGATTAGCTGAAGTTGGTCTACGATTTGTAATAAAAAATAACAACAGTTTTCTTTAGTTAACTGGAATAAAATAAAATAAATCATGCAAGGAGTACAAGTTGTAATGAGGATTATTTAAAATGACGTTCACTACCGTCAAAAGTGTTAAAACGCCTATATTTTCTTTAGTCGTGACTGAATGATGAACGAAAGAATGAAACGAATGATGAACGTCATCATATATTTTAGGGAGTGCCTCCGCTGCCGGCGCTGGCTCCTAAAAATAACGCCATTGGGAACCGGCATGACATTACTGACAGCCGAGGTCAAAAACATCGGCTGCCGACACATGTGGCTGGCACCGCCAGATTTCATAATGGACACCAGCGGCGCAGCATTTATGGAATCCCTTCCAGTATTCAGAACTCCAACTAACTACTTCTAACTAAAGCATTTTTTTCTATATATTCTAGTTGTTTTTAGCACTCGCCGGCCATTGCTGCGGCACCGCTCGCTTCGCTAACTCGGCTTGTGCGTAGGGGGTCACAGTTCTAACCTAACCTAAGTAAATTTTTTTTGCGAGTAAAAATATTTAACCTAATCTAACTAGTTCGGTTCTGGATACTTAGTACTTGATAACTGGAATATGGAAATAATTGATTATGGAAATATAATACTGGAAAAAAAAGCTTTATTACCTACATGTTTTTAATTATGCCTATCCCGCTTATCTACTCCAATATGCCAAATTGCCTACCCCATTTTACGCTTTTTTTTCCGACTCAGTGCTGGCAGCCAATTCAGCAACCGGCACCGGCAGCGGAAGCACTCCCTATATTTTATACTAGCTTCTGCCCGCGACTTCGTCCGCGTGGAGTAGCTACTTTGGCCTAACGCTATCTTTAATCCGCGACTCCGTTTAAATAAAGGTGTTTTTTATTTTTAATAATGCGTACCTATGTTATCTATTTTAGGTACCTACATCACGCTTTAATCAGTAAGCCGACGTTCGCACGGACGTAATAAAATCGCAGCGGGATTTTATCGCGCACTGTATTTTCAACTCTCGGTGTTAAGCCGAGCGTTGAGAATCCAACGCGCTGGAACGCACTCTCGTCCCAGCTCGTTGAAAAAACACACTATTGGATTTTCAACTCTCGGCGCTAAACAGAGCGTTGAAAATCAAGAGCACGAAAAAAAGAACCAGATCTCGATAGGGCAACATATAGTTTCCCGTGCGAAAAACACTCTAGGCGTAAATCTATTCCTACGTGCTTAAATGTTTGCCCCTGGGCCTTATTAATTGTTACCCCAAACGATACCTTCATTGGAAATCGCGCGCAGTACTTGATCATTATTTTGCTGCGATGTTATTTTAAAACTGCGATATCTCCTAAGATATTTATTAAAATCGAATGATGTTAACGGCAATTTTGTTTTAAATTAAATACTTGTGATGAATAACGTATTTATTTGGATAAGGATTAATGTCATGTTTATAAAAACACCTTCGTAAATAACGCATTACTTTTGAACAAATTTGGTTAGCATAAAAAAGGTTAGAGTGAGCCAACCTTAAAAGATAGACATATGCTGTCGCGGACTTTTTTTTAGAACTTTTAAAGGGGAACAATTCTGTCATACATGATTTTTGCGAAACTTTAACTGTTTACGCAGCGCACGCAGCGGAAGCTCTCAAAAGGAAAAAAATAATCCCGATTTTGAAACATTCTTCATTGGTGCTCCGCTCCTATTGGTCTTAGCGGGATGATATATAGCCTATAGCCTTCCTCGATAAATGGGCTATCTAACACTGAAAGAATTTTTCAAATCGGATCTGTAGTTTCTGAGATTAGCGCGTTCAAGCAAACAAACAAACAAACTCTTCAGCTTTATATATTAGTATAGAAGTATAGAGTATAGAAGTAAGATAGATTCACTGTGGAAATGGAAGACCTCTTGTTAAAGTAGCGCCAACTGGTGGCGTGAATTTTCATGGAAATACACCTGAAAAATTGTCACAGTAATAGTTGATCTTAATGATGATGAGATCAATGACCCTTTTTGGTTTTCAGTTATTTCAATTACTCCTTGAAACGATATTTTAATTTTTAAAGGTGTCAAACACATTTCAAAATTAAAAGTAACTGGTCGACCGAGCTCTGCTCTGGTGAAAATAGATAAACATATCGTCCAGGTATACCAACATTGTATCATATTCCCGAGGCTGTGAAAATAGAGAAAACGAATTTTCCCAGATATGAGACCTAGCTAGGTCGATTTTTCGCCCCGTAAACCTCTATATTGCAACTTTCATCGAAATCGATAGAGCCGTTTTCGAGAACGTGATTAAAAATATATTTATACAAATATTTGTTACGTTTATTGATACAAGCGTGCTTGACTAAGTTCTCACTTGATGTCAAGTGATAAATAATGGACCCTTTCTTAGAACTATCTACTTATTTCCTAGTTAAATTCTTTACCTTTATGACAGTATAATAAAGTTACAGTATTATATCTCGGCAGTGACCTTGAAGTAATTACCTACAGCCGCTTTGTAAATAAACCTTCCACGTCTGTGCGTAACTGCCACGCACTCGATACTGTTGCGTACTGATATACACTAAGATTTCGAAGCGAGTAATTTCGGACGTTTTCTATGAAGATATAATACTGTTATTTATTTATACTGTGCCTTTATAAACAGTTATTATGTCATGTCTATAGAACAAACCAATCGATAAAATAACAATCAAACTCAAGAATTAAATCGAACCAACAAAAGGAACTGGACTGAGTCAATAACAACAAGCCATTTGAAAACAAAAGATCAAGCTGCTATTTTGTAATAAAAAGAAGCAATTACTTACTACAGTGGGACTCGAAGACAGCAGTCTATATTTATAATCGGATTATTTCGATCGTGTCTGATGCTGGAGACTGCAGCACAAAAGGCATTCGAGTTTCCATGAACTCAATTTAAAAATTACGAACGAAGATCTTTAAACTGATTTTTGGCAAATTACATTTTAGAAAAACTTGTTTTTTCTTTTTATGAATTTGGACTTGAAAATTTTATTTTTGGCTTTGATGTGAACTTTGCCTAAACAAAGAAAAATAAGAGTGATGTTTAATTTTTCATGACGTAGATAAATTATGAATACATTTAAAAATACTGGTAATAGTGACTGCTGAGATGATAATAGAGAAGTTTGGAAGAAAAGACATGTTGCGTCGACCCCAAATAGATTGATTTAATGGCAGGAAAATGATGATTGTTCTGCCTAGCCTTTTCCCAACTATATTGGGGTCGGCTTCCAGTCTAACCGGATGCAGCTGAATACCAGTATTTTACATGGAGCGACTGCCTTTCTGACCTCCACAACCCAGTAACTGGGTAATACGATACCCCTTAGTAAGACTGGTTGTCAGACTTTCGGACTTCTGACGACCCGTAACGACTGTCAAAGATCCACGAATGACAGCCGGGACCAACGGCTTAACGTGATGGCGTGTGACGGCAGGAAAATGATGATTATAAAATGAAATTAAATTGTATATTCTGTACCTAAATAGGATATCGGAATCTCTTTTACACGTCATATTAAAAATAAGCTAAATGAGGTCGTCGTTTCCTATCTGACTACTCTGAGAAGAACGAAAAAAAGAAAAATAAGAAAAGAAAGAAAATTAAGAAAATAAAGAAAAGAAAGCAAATAAAAAAGAAAGAATAAAGAAAAGAAAATTAATTCATTTTACCCAGGTTTAAGCCACACAATATTCATTAAAAAAAACACACTAAAAACTTGAACAATTTACTGTGCAGGAAGTAATGTATCGCGCGTTGATGTCTTTTTAATGGTTAAAAGCTGGTGTCGCAACAGTGTCACGAAATCAATTGTTTAGTCCCATCTCAAAAATGCCCAACACGCTTAAAGAAGATTTCATTTAAACAAATAACAGAAGAAGAAGAAAGGCCGAAACAAACTCAGAGGTCGCAGTCACTTTTAAAGTCCTGCCATAATCTTGGTCAGGCCATATGAGGACCATGTAGATTAGTGTCTGAAATGGTCTTTTGAAGAAATAACCACACAGAATTTTGGGTTGACCTGTCCAGTCAGTACAAGAGCTCAACTCAGAATTTAAGGATGATAAAATAGACTGTTAAATGTTTACAAAATTATCAAAAGTTTTCATTGTGAATAAAAAAACAGGTTTTACACTTTGTAAAACTAGGTCACAAAGCTGCTGGTTTTCGATCAATTTACCCATTAAGAGCTTATTCGGTTTTCGAATTTGACCGTCCGCATCGGTTAGAATTTAGGATCAGGATTTTCCGCACCACAAATCAGTGATCCCTGTACTTAACACTAGTTTGTATTCGATGTCGAAGCCCCCGTATCGATTTACTATATGAAACGCACTTTATACACACCGTTGCTGTCATGCTATCATTATTGCAAAACCGAAGTTTGTCTAACACTAACGGAACATCCTTGATCACACTCACACTACAAACTAAGCTCTATTCTTCAATATTGAAGTCTAAAATGGCGTGACAAGAGTAGTTGTTCAGTCGTTTCGCTAGTGAAGGGAAACGTAGTCAATAAAGGCGGCTTAGTGGCATCGATAACTTTGTGTTTTGCGATATTTATGCGTTCCACTTGGCTCGGGAACACCTGTTTGTTTGTGTGCACGCCAGTGAGGGCAGACACGGGAATTTGTCTTGTCGATTGTTGTTTGCCACCGAAAGATAGCTGTATTGACGTCGTTGACATTTCCAGCACCTCGATCATTGCTTTCGTTTGGTATATTTTCGCCCTGTTTCGGAAGTTAACGAACTTAATACTGGGCACATGTGGTTTTGCTTAGTTATTAGTAAGTTAGAATAGTATTATTCTTGTAAAAATAGTTTGCTTTAATTTATTTCAGCAGTACCTACCGATTCCCTTTTCCAATATTTTAATACTTATTAGTAAACATGTGTGAGAAAATTAAACCTTTGTCTACATAACATCACGATATCTCCAAAGTTCATCAGCATAAAGTTAAGAATTGACGGAAAAATTGGTTAACAAAATTATATGCTATTTATCAGTGACAAAATATTATCGATAGTAATTACAAAATTGTTCACATCCCTACAGCAGCCTCCGAGCATTTAACAGCAACATTCATTGTAATATTTGCTTTATACAATCCGTGTTGAATTTTGACTAGTCTGTTAAATAATTTAGTGAGGTTCGTTTCGCGCAAACTGTGTAACAATCCAGTCTAATTTGGTTCTGTTGTATCCACTAACGTACTGAAGTTAATTCTTGTTATAACTAGAATGATTAAGAAAATTAAGACGCTCTCTTTCTAAGATTTATATGTGATTTCAACATTGCTTGAGAACATAGGTTCTAAAACAACTAAAACTAAAAAAACTCAAAGCATTTATTTCAATTAAACTATTTACAGGCACTTTTGAACTGTCAAGGAATCGATCAATCAGAAATTTGAAGCTGGTTGCCCATTCCAAAGCGCAGTAGGTACTTATGGAGAAGAACGGGTAAGAAACTCCACGGACACTAATCTTTTCAATCGCTCTCTCACTGCTGAGAATCGTGACTCTGTATCAAATTGTCAACGGTCTTTTTCCATCTATTACGATCAGTGGCCTGGTGGAGTGCGGCGCTGATAGGTATCTTCAAATGCTCTGATATTTGATCTAACCACCTTTTTTGGCTTCGGCCTCTAGGTCTTTTGCCCTCTATTTTTCCAGTCACCATGTCTAGTTTCCAGTCACCACGGACACTTTCATATTAAAAAAAAAGTTTCAAAATATTACAACATAACATCACGCCTGTAATCTCCAAAGGGTTAGGCAGAGGTGTACCTACCTATAGTAACACCCACATTTCGCCAGTTATGTTTAAGTCTCATGTAATAGGGGGCGAGCCTATTGCCACCAACCGGGCACAGATCAGTGAGAAATTCCTGATAGAAAAACCCAATAACACTTTTCCCGACCTGGGAATCGAACCCAGGACCTCATGGTCAGCAGTAGCGCTTGCGACCACCAAATCAACTAGGCAGTTTTAAAACAAAGTTCCTATAATAAAATGCAGTGATAGCCTAGTGGTGTGACCGTCAGACTGTCAAGTCCATAGGTCTCGAGTTCGAACCCAAGGCACGCACCTCTGATTTTTCCGATTCATTTGCGTATTTTTTTATCACTTGCTTCAAAAACGGTGAAGGTAAACATCGTGAGGAAACCAGCATACCTGAGAGATATTTCTCGACGGCATGTGAAGCCAAGTCAGAGACCCATGGGCGGCTTTACATCTCTGATACCAGGTTAGTCACTAACCACACGAAATGAAGAATATACTGAAAAAGAGAGAGTTAAAAAAAAGCCCTTGGCACTCCGGGAGTGCCGAGAGGTAAAAACTTAAAAAAATCGGCACCGCGGTAATCAACGCGTTGATGTCTTTTTAATGGTCAAAAGCTGGTGTTGTCACAGTGTCGCGAAATCAATGGTTTAGTCCCATCTCAAAAATGCCCAACGCGCCTATAGAAGTTTTCATTTCAAAAATCATCAGGAAACCTGCATACCACTGGCAATGTCAGGGGCCCATGGACGGCATAAAAACTCTGCCACCAGGAAGAAAAGCAAAAAAATTGAGAACAATAATGAAACTACCTATTATGTCAATTTAATTAGCATTGTATTAAGTCCTGGGTTCCGAACCTGGGAGTAATTACCCCCGCGGGGGTAAATCAGCTATTCTGTGGGGTAACAAAGAACCTAATCTGGTGGGACCAAAGCTGGTGCCGAATATCCTGTTTATAGCTAACAGAGCTTTAAAAATGCTTATATACCCTTTGCAACCACCTATAGATGTGATTGTGGTTTTCCAGCTTCGGTTACACGGAAAACAAAGGCCAGAAACTGTTTCAATGTGGAACATGACTTAAGATGCGCTTAAACGAAACTAAACCTAACATAAAAAAACTTGTGAATGCAAAACAATACACTAACAATTTTTACTTAATTCATTGCTTAATTTAAATATAAAATACGTAAGAATTATAAGCTTGTCTTGTTTGTATTGATAACATTTTAAGGTCGGGGTAAAATCAATTTTCCTATTAGGTCACAGGGGTAACAATATTGAAAAGGTTAGGTATTAAGTTCTAAATAAGTGAGAATCTAATTAGATTTTTCTTTATTTACAGGTGAGTGGTGTATGAATGATTAAAACGAGAAGAGGGGAATGGAAACTTCCTGGTGCGAATAGTATGCTGTATACCCAAGGTAAGTTTTTAATGGATTATTTCATAATGACAGAAAGTCACAAGTGTGCTTGCTGAAGCCAATGTAATAAAAGTCAAAGTGTGCTTGTTGAAGTCAATGTTACCTACTTCAAGAATTGATGATGATGCTCCATCTACCTTCATCAGTCGTTCTATGTAAATAGGCACTGGTATTCAGTTGAAACCGGTTAGACTGGACTGGACTGGACTGGCAGTACAGCCTACATTCTATTTTCATTCATCTACCTATCCCTAAAGGCTCGTACAGACCAGCGCGATATCGCGGGCGTGACACAGGTTGCGCTGCCTGTCGTGCTCGCGATGTCGCGCTGGTCTGCACGAGCCTTAATGTGTATAACAACAAACTTTGCTTTTTCAGTAAGATACATGCCTTAACGCAAATATTGCGAAAATAATTTGAAATGACAATTTTAAATCCCTCACTGACCAATATAACTCATTTTCTACAAATCAAAAATATTAGGTATAAACATTATTTTAATATTTTCTATTTACTTACATATTTTTTTATTAGCATGAGGATTGAGTTTTAATCTCATAGTTTGTTGTGTAGACTCAATTTTTTTTTTATGGTTTATTCTAAACCAAAAATATGTTGCTTTGTTCGTCATAAATGGCAAAACATCAGATCTAACTGTTATTTTAAGACCTCGCACATATTATTTGATGTATACTCATGTTTTACAATAAATATATTCTATTCTATTCTTTTATTTATATTATAAAAAAATAATTATAATCTAAACAGTCACTATTACTTACATATTATTTATCTTCATTTTAAATAATCATTCAATATTTTAATTTCAAACATCAAAACTTGAAAACTACCCCTTCTACCTTACTAATAGAAGTAATACACGCGTTCACAAGTACCTGATATCCCCTGTTACCCACAGCATCACGCTTCGCCGGTTAGGTACCGCCTAGACGAGCGGTTTGGTCGATTTCACACAATTCACAGCAATATGTTGTCACAATTAAAGGGTAGACAGCCTTGGGGGTAGTTAAGGATACGCTATAAAGAGATAGGTAGGTTTTAGTAAGTGGAGATTGGTTTCCCGTCACTAAATTAATTCGCAGTATCATAGTTCACGGCATAGAGCAGTCACGGTGGCCCAGTGGTAACGGTCCTCGACAGGCACTTTGAGTAAATAATTTCATTGCCACTGCTCTCAAAACGGTGAAGGAAAAATCGTGAGGAAACTGGCTTCTCCTAGAACCAAAAATTCGAAGACATGTGACAACCCGCACTGGGCCCGCGTGGTGGATTACGGCCCACTCCCTCTCGAAGAGAGGAGACCTGAATCCCAGTAGAAATGAAATAATGGGAACATTTATAAGCTGATGGTCCATTGGAAAACTTGTTTGTTGAATTTATAGTTTTTGTCTTAGCTATATAGGTCATATGATTACCTCACAACCTCACAATTACCTCACATTTCGTCTTTAGTTTCGAAAAACCCTTCCGCGCGGAAACCTTTTGCACCCTTCACCTTTATCGCCGCCAATCCAAAATATTTCACCCAACTACGTGTATCACGAACCTAAAATCATGAATAGAATCTGCAAACTGAATAAAGGGTGTCTGCCAGGTGAGGGTGGAGGGTGCAAATAGTAGGCAGTCACGTCCTAAACAGCCCCTAAACGAAGGGTAAACGGACGGAAATAAGTCCTTTTATTTAGGGTACCTAGGGATATAATTTTAAGCTATATTGAACTAGATTACACTGTGTAAATAGGTTTGGGTTTCGCGAATTTAAGATTAACAATTTTCGTGAAATAATCTATGCTTAAGTTTAAAAAATAATGAGAATGTTTTTGTTGGTTTTTAAACCCCGACGCAAAAAGAGGGTTATAATAAGTATACCGCTATGTGTGTCTGTCTGTTGCACCGTAGCTCTTAAATAGGTGAACCGATTTGAATGCGATTTTCTAAATTTGAAAGCAGGTTTTCTAGCGATAGTTCTTAGATATGTTTTATCAAAATCGGTTCGGCCGTTTGAAGATTATCAGCTCTTTTCTAGTTGATGAATGGATGTGAGTATCTTCCACAAGTCAGATCGATTTGAAATTTGGTATTCTGTTACTTCAATGATATTAGAAGAACAAAGTAACCTTGAAGTGATGCTGCAGTATCACCTGGAATTTGCAAGATATCCAACTCCCTTACCAACTTACAGCACAGGTATCATGTTTGGGCTCATTGGAATGGTCTCAATGAATAGGTTATAGATAGATGGTGAACAGGGTCTGGTGATGGAGCAGGAAAGAGAAATGAGGAAAGTGGCGGGGGTTTTTAGTTTTTAACTGTTAAAATTGTACTTGTTAATACCTCTTAATACGATCTATACTCCATAAGTTTAGGTAGTTAAAAAAAGGTAAACAAATCGTAAAAAGGGTTTTTATAGATGACACTTTCTTGTTAAAAAAACTATAAACCAAATTAAATTTATTTTAGTGTTTATCTATAGTTTCCTCTTTTATTAATGTATGTTAAACTTTATCGTTTATTCTTCACTACTTTTCGTAGATGTAACTGCTTGAGCACAATTTTTTTTGTCTGATTTATAAGATTTTGTAATCTGTCTATTGTAAAGAGCCCAATTTCTAAACGTCAACGAAATATAACGTTGCTAATTTGAAGAGTTTAACTGTGATGTAGCATAACAACTAAAGTGACTGGTATTACGTTTAGTCGGTTACTTGACAGCTGTCTCGTCACGTGGTTTTTTTTTGTTTACCTTTTTTTAACTACCTAAACCTATGGAGTATACCTACATAACGTTCAATGGATGACTTTTAGCTGAACTAATTAGCCTTATGTCGCTCTTTATCGCTTAAATTGTAGATAATTAATTATCTATTAATAATGATTGCAAGATAAATTAATAGTTGTTTGACTATAATTCTAATTCTAATAATGAAGACAAACTGTTACACGTATATAATTTATAACACTAATTAATTTGTAATAGTAGTTGCTGAACTAGGCTTTACATTAGAGAACAATCAAGAGAATAGGTTTATTAAATTTTACATTTTTCGAATGAGCTCAAGATAAAACGCATAGCATTATAATTATGTATTTTTTTAATGCATTGGTACATTATAATAAGTAATAACAGCCGCACGATTCGATCCATCAGGTTGACACTTGCCGGGGTTGGTCTGTGGATGTGTGATCATCTTAACATACCGAGACTTCTCCGTGCCTCGGAAAACACGATTCTGAAGCCCCCTGCGCTGAAATTTTTGTTTGGTATTTTTTTTAATATGCTATTTCATAGAAAAGTGCAATACCTACGCGGTCAAAATGTATGGAATAGTATTTTTTTTTAAATAATCGACGAAAAATTTCAACGCAGGGGGGTTCAGAATCATGTACTAAATTCATGGTAACTGTTTTCGCGTCGATGTCCCTGCCATCATGTATACCTATATCTTTTATTAAAACCTTTACACCATCGCGTGTCCTATCTTTCCAACCTCCTGGTACAAGTAGTCCCAGGACCCCTTGGTGTCTCGCGCCAGACTACTTCAGACAGCTGTAGTGCTACCGAGTGGGTGCGAAAAGTACCTTATTCAGGTTCAAGGTTATATTTTAGTGCGTGTGATTATTATTAAAGTGCTGTGAGTCATTAGAATATGTGGGGGTATAAAGTAAAGAATATGTAAAACGTATGTTTGCTTGTGATGTCAACCAATTTTGAAGCTAGCTGATTACCTACGATTATGTGTTTAAAATATTTTACCTACAGTTATTTACAGTCATAAAAAGTTTAACTACTGTAAGGGTCCGGTCCCCGAAACGATCAATTGCAATTGTCAATGTTTACGTGATTGATACACATTGATGCGCAAAATGATTGTCCACAAAATGCAATTACAAATAACAAATTGCTATTTGCTACGAGATTGACAGCAAATGACAAAAATTTTGATTGATGGCAATTGACGCACCGTGTTTTGATGTGCAATGACAGCAAATGACAATCGTTATTTTAAAATCGACCGCGCGAGTATACATGACGGACGTAAAATTTTCTGTCTTATTTCTTTTTTCACACCATTTTTAAAGTGAAACTTTTATTACATCGTCTCAAACTTTTTCGTCTGTGTGTTGCATGTCGCGTGACGATCGGCCGCGGAGTAGGGTAAAGTGAAAGGCGCTCGTCAGAGCAGCCAAGGCCAATATGGCGGTGCCTATAGAAGTTTCACTTTTACCGTGGTTTCATAAAACCACACAATCCTTTTTTTTTCATACCACACGTCTATCTTTTCTTTATCCTATTTGCGTTTGAAATCATATTGTTTATGAGTGACACGACTTTTCTCTCAGCTCAGTTAAGAAATCGAATGAGGCGTGCTCAAATGATACACCTTCAATTGTGGTAACATACAACTTTTGTTGACAAATCTTAAATATAATATACAATTTAACACTAAAATATTTATATTATATACAAGTATGATAAGGAAAAAATAAAGGAAAGAGTCATTGGGCATCAAAAATGTCGTCCACTTTATTGTCAGTAGGAAAAGTGCCCAAAAGACTGATAGCGTTGCCACGTTGAATGGCAAAAATTGGCGAGTCTTCTGGCCACGTGAAGAGTCGATCAACCGCCTGGCGATATCCCGAAATACTCGGTGGGCACTCGGACCCCACGGCCCGGTGTTTTAACCCCAAACAGCTCAAAAATATTGCTACCAATAAGGTCCTTCAATTTGAGCTTCATTCGTCTATCATTTGAAATCTTCATTCATGTAAACATTGACAATTGCAATTGATCGTTTCGGGGAACCTTTACACGTAAAACCCATCAAGTAAAGAAATAATTTAATAATCGCCATGGTCATGTTACGCTAAATGTTGTTCGTAAGTTGAAGCTTCTAGGATACGCAAGCAATTCAAAATTATTTTCTTCAGTAAGTGACTTTCCTAAAAAAACAGCATTTTATAAAAGTGAATGACACGGACTCTGTCAAAGTCAAATCGTTTATTTCAACTAAGCACATAAAACGCACTTTTGATCGTCAAAAATTAACAAGAAAATATATAGAATGATTCTACACAGTTGCCCCTTCCAAAAGGTAGTTTCGTATCGAGAAGAATGGGCAAGAAATTTCACCGTTACTCTTTTAAAAATGATTTACAATATTTTGTAAACATTAATTATATATTATACTAGCGGACCTGACAGACGTTGTCCTGACCGAATACCGCCACCTATCGGGTCCAATTGTGAATCTAAACCATTCCCAGATCCCCTTGAACACACACAAAAAATTTCATCAAAATCGGTCCAGTCGTTTGAGAGAAGTTCAGTGACATACACACTCACAGAAGAATTATATATATAAAGATATATAGCAGTGATAGCCTACTGGTGAGGCCGTCGGACTACCAAGTCATAGGTCTCTTGTTCGAACCCAAGGCACACACCTGTTAGTTTTCGGATTCATGTGCATATTGTATAATTATCACTTACTTCAAAAACAGTGAAGGAAAACATCGTAAGGAAACCGGCATGCCTGTGAGAAATTTCTCGACGGCATATGAAGCCATGTCAGAGGCCCGTGGGCTATTTTAACCAGGTTAGTCAATACCAACACGAAAGGAAGATTAATTAAAATAATAAAAATGAATATCTATTATGTAATAACATTTATTCAACTAAGAATAAAGCATGGTTGTCACTCGCCAACGCCATGCTTTTTGCAAATGGCCGCCATGCCATCGCAATTCCCATGGTGCATGCAATTATAAATAATTACGTATTTACCTACTAAAATATTAGATTTAGGAAGACATACCACAATAACTTAGTATTTTATTTTTATTGTAATTATTATAACTCTCAGTTTATTGCAGTATCTTTGTTTATTTTTTATAAGTTACGCTTAGTTAATTATACATAAGTAGGTACTTATTTATATATTTTTTATTGTTATTTTTATGTACATATTATGTTCAGTTATATTCACACTCATTTCCTTAATAAATTTTGCTTACCTGATTTAATTATTGTCACACAGGGGGACGTCATTACGTCATTCGCGAGGTTTTTGCTGAAAATCAGCGCCATAACCGTAGGTTCGTCCGAAGTTGTGGCATTTCGCTGAGCAATGACCTATTCTTGCACAGATGCGACGCACAGATTAATTGTTCTTGTTAATGTTGTTTGCTTGTTACAATTTTTTTATTATTTCACTCAGCTATCGGCATTTTGTTTATGTTTTGATTGTATGTTGTTTTCATTTGCTAATAATGCAAACAAAACTAAATTGTCTTTGGTATCTGGCCTTGACATAAACAATAGACAAAATTTGTCGAATTTTTTATTCGTTTTCGAATATTGAATACGAGGCTTTTGGTGAATGTGTATTTTATGTAATATTGTTGTTTTTTTTTTTTTGTGTAATGTGCGTTTATTTTGTGCAGAATAAACAATTTTTCTTTCTTTCTTTTCTTCTTTCTTAATTATATTATGTGAAGACGATGCCTATTTTAAATCAAACCGAGCTATTTATTTCTCAATAAAAATCATCAAATACCTAATCAGTCCATTTCATCAGGCTTTTGATTACATGGACAGTGTGTCAAAGAGGCATTTTTGTGTGATGGAAGCGGATCGTAGGCCGCGCGATTCAGTCTGCATATACATTATTGAGTACCCCTGAGTGACGAGACACGCGTCCCGGCGTACCATTGGAACTGGCAAGTTGGCTTGAGCAAGTAACTTAGCATATTATTCTGCCTTTAATGTTCCCACTGCTGGGACACAGGCCGCCTCTCTGTGAGCGAGAGTGGCCGTAATACATCACGCGGGCCCAGTGGGGGTTGGTAGATGTCACATGTCTTCGAAGTTTTAGTTCTAGGAGATGCTGGTTTCCTCATAATGTTTTCCTTCACCATTTTTACAATAGTGATGATGAAATAATTTACACAAAGTAAAGCGCCTGTCAAGGTTCGATCTTACGACCTACAAGTCGTAAGTCGCGGCCATTACGGCGGCTACCACTAAGCAAGTAACTTACCTCTAGTTTTTTATACGAGCAAGGAGTCTTAAAATATTTTGTCAAGAGTTTACTTATCTTGCACTAAAGTAATGTAGGTAGTTATTAATGTGAAGTAGTAATATGTATACCTAGTGATACCACTTGAAAAATATTTTCAGTCTTAGCACAAATTGCTGTGTGACTAATGTATGCAAGCGTTACGTAAAATGTAGCAGAACCGCAAACATAAGTAGTAATGTTTCTATTCTCGTTTAAGAACGAACAATATGAGAATTTCTCAAAACGTGGTAAAAACAGTCAGCAAGGTGGTAGTGGGGTTTACTGTCTTGAGTCCTTAGGGTACAACTAGCGTCCTTACATTTAAGTAAGTGTCGCCATGTATTGCCATTCTTTTTTAAATACCCATCTTTGCTGTGTAAAAAGGAGAGAGTAAACACTACAGCGTCAGGTAGGTAAGGCAAGTGAACTAGCAAGTAAACGGGCGAGTGGTCTAAAGACAGCACAGTAGCAAGCACTCGGCACCCCATAACGCCAGACACTCCGCCGTAGTTGCGAGCGACGTATAAATAAGTTTGTACACACTCGCTATCAACGGTTCTGAAGGCTTGCGTTTTGAACTAGCTTAAAAAAGGAAAATTTCCGATTTGAATTTTTCTGTATGTGGTAAATAAGTTAGATTTCTCAATATTAGGTAGGTACTATTAATTATATCTAACTAGCGACCCGCCCCGGCTTCGCACGGGTATAAACCGGGTTATTATACATATAAACCTTCCTCTTCAATCACTCTATCTATTAAAAAAAACCGCATCAAAATCCGTTGCGTAGTTTTAAAGATTTAAGCATACATAGGGATAGGGACAGAGAAAGCGACTTTGTTTTATACTATGTAGTGATAATAGAGTTTGGAGTATTAAAATATTAAAAATATGTATAAATTGTTGTAAACCCTGAAAAAAAAAATGAATTTATAATATTTTAACATGATAAAAAGAATTAAAAGCATAGTGCTATGTCATTGATGTCTACGGTAAACTTAAGTCGTCCTTTAAGATAGTATATATTATTATCTATTAATTTAAAAAAAAAAAACATTTTCTTCCTCTTGTTATTAACAATATCTGCATGACCGAGCTTAGGTCGGTTTTTTTTAACGGCATTTTCTATAAATGAAACCCCCTTCATACTAAATTTCATAAAAATCGGTGGAGCCGTTTCCGAGATTTAAATTGCTCGTTTAAAGGTATTAGATTAACATTTAGTTACATAAGTCAAGCTTTTGACAGCATAAAAACAATTTTCGTGAATATTATAACATCTACCAATATTCCAATATTCACCTTTGCAAATAAACAGCATGGTTTCCAATATGTATGCAGTTTCATGGTATTAAGTTCAGCACACGTCAACTCTACCAATATTGCTTGTATACACGGCAGTACGATGTCCAACTCATCTCTAAAACTTTAGCTAAATTAAACTGAAACGTTTCATATACAAACTTTTGCAGTGTACTGAATTATTATGTTATACAAAATTGTATAACTTAATCGGTTGAAAGACACCGAACGAGACACAATTACGCTTAAGGGCGTTTAGTGTTCCTCAAAGTGTTTAACAACATTTTTTATTACTCTGTTCTGCCTAGCCTTTTCCCAACTATATTGGGGTCGGCTTCCAGTCTAACCGGATGCAGCTGAATACCAGTATTTTACAGGAAGCGACTGCCTATCTGACCTCCACAACCCAGTAACTGGGTAATACGATACCCCTTGGTAAGACTGGTTTTCAGACTTTCGGGTTTCTGACGACCCGTAACGACTGTCAAAGATCCACGAATGACAGCCGGGACCAACGGCTTAACGTGCTTTCCGAGGTACGGAGGAGTCTCGGTATGTGGAAATGGTCACCCATCCACGGACCAACCCCGGCAAGCGTAGCTTAACCTGACAGATCGACCCGAGCGGCTGTTAGTACTTAGCCACGAGCTCCTCATTTTTTATTACTCTAACATTCAGATTTACAGAACAAAATTATGGAAACATAATAAATCTGAAGAAAATATGCTGACTATATTCCTTATCTTATTGATAAATATAATATTCCTTATTATTTATTTTATATGTCAACAATAAACCTTAATCCAAATGATAACAGCTATCTGAAATTATAAATTTATTTGTAAAAATTTGTTTATTGCACAACTCATAATGCAAAACATTAGAGTGCTGTGCGATCGAAAAATTTGTTTTGCCTCCTTTCTGCAACTGTTTTTATTGTTACAGAACCTACTTAATTTGTATACCATTGTATAGATAATTTATTAATGGAGATTAATACTGTACTTTTCAAAAAATTATTTAATGCTGTAGAAACAAAAAAGAAAAAAACATCAAAATAGTTTTAAAAAAAATCCCGTCGTTGCGAGAAAATTTATTAATTGAGTCAATTTTTTCAATAGATTTGTTTCAGCATTCGGAGGAACCCTATTGAAAATGGCTCTTTTATTCAAAGTAGTTAAATTATAATTAATAAAAAACTAATTAATATAATATTTTATACTTCCAACTTCAACCCTCTTCCGTTGTCAAGCAACTAATAAAGCAAACCTAAATAGTCTTTGACAATACGTAAACATTGCGAGAGGTGAGAAATTTTACCCATATTGGTGGGTAAAAAAGCATCAAAACATACTTCATGAAAAGTCGTTTAAATTTTTTTCTGTTTTTGATTGAGCGTTTATGAGGCGTGCACTTCTGGATTTTTAATTTTTTTTTTAAATTTCCCACGTTCAGTTGTAGCCTGTTTTTTATAGGCATAAAGTACTGGGATCGATCTCTGGGTCGATGTTTGATGGGATTAAGCTGGCACAGTCGACCTCTGTTATGTGGAGCCTAAACAAAACTTGTAAAATTGGGGTGTAGTCAACACACACTAATATATTCGGATCAGCAGTTGTTTTTATTTTCTTTATATTGGGTTTTCTTGTTCCTTCATCTGTTTCTTTTTCAGTTATTTCATCTATGACTCATGAATGAGTATTGTCCCTCGACTGCCATCTGATCTTCGAAGCCTGCGGGAAATCAAATAGTACAGTAATACCAACTAAACCAATAGAACTATTGAAATAGCATAATCAGCCTATAATGTTCCTACTGCTGGGACACAGGCTTCCGCTCGGTGAGAGAGAGTGGGTCGTAATCCACCACGCGGGTCCTGTGCGGCTTAGTAGATGTCACTTTTCTTCGAATTTTTGGTTATAGGACATGCCGGTTTCCTCACGATGTTTTCCTTCACCGTCCAGAGCAGTGATAATGAAATAATTTACACAAAGTAAAGCGCCTGTTAGGACTCGAACTTAGCTAATTCCCGGCCATCGTAGGCGCGGGCTTGCGGACGGTGAGCAATGGATAGCTCGCCGTCCGATAAGAACCAGGCCCGGGTTGATGCGGCGTTGTGTTCCACGCGCACCTCAAAGAGATGTCAGCACAACTGAAGGGATTCGCTAGGGCCGATGTCTGCCGGGGTTGCGGGTTTGTCCGAAAGGGTTACCGTGGCAACATACAGGCACCTGAAGGAACACGGGTGGATTTTAGTCAGTAAGAGTCTGACACTCCCTCCCGCTCCGCCCAGAACGGGAGAAGTTATTTGATAATATCCCACCCAAAAAAAAGCCTACTACTGGGCCACCACTGCTCTCATAAATAATAATACCTACTGAAATAATAAACTACCGAATATTCCGCAAAAATTACACTTGGAAAATAAATAGAAAAAATAATGCTAAGTGCTACCGAAGCAGCTCAAAAAATTATGTAAATGTTATACTATTTAACTACAGTTCAAGTGGTTATTACTCTAATAAAAGGAAAAGCTCTTTAATAGAATCCCACAGCATCAATAATAATAAAATCTAAGAGCGGTACAAATCTTTTAGATTGCAAATGGCAGCTGTAACTAGTAGAAACCAATTTGGCAACCCTTCTTACTGCGTATTTAATAGTTGAGCGAAAACCGGACCTATTAAAAGAGTGTGCTGGTACAACGCCCTCTTCCTACGTCAGTAGGGATATCATGAAGAAGCCTTCAAGATATTACGGAAATCCTTTATTTTAATTAAACCATTAAATGATAATAGATAAGTAATTAATTGATAAAAATAACAAAATTATATACTAACTTAACTAAAACTATTCACAAACTAAAATATTGTATCGAAAAATTCCTCCGCATCGCTGTCGATTGGTAAAGTACCCAAGAGACAGGCTGCATTGCCACGTTGTATGGCAATGCTTAGCCTCTGGCCAAGGTAAAAACCAGCTCTTGGGTCACGGGAAGTGTCAAATAGCCGTTTGAGATGTCACGAAAGACGCCTTGGGCACTCGACCGGAGCCACGGTCCGAGGGTTTCAACCCCAAACGGCTCGAAAATATAATTACTAATAAGGTTATTATATTTACGCTGCTTGAGGTTTTCTGCAGCTGCAGCTGCAGCACCAGCACAGCACGCCGAGCCAGGAAGATGGGATGGCGCAAGAGTATCGACACAGGTTGCATCCCACACTAAAGGCCTTCCATGGAAATAAAGACATGCCGTCCGGTCTATGATGGAAATTAACTTTAATTTCAAAAATATTTCTCACGCCTTGTCGTGAACGAAATGGCTGAATTTTCATGTGCTATTAACGGTCAAAGTCTCCTGAATGAAAGAGTAAAATTTTAAAATTTAGTAGGTAGTTATTATGAATCTGTGAGTGCGCAATAAAATTGGCGATAAAGGAATTATCTAAAATCCTCATATGACGTAAGTTTATGAAAAAAGCGCCCAAGTGCGAGTTGGACGCACACGAAGGGTTCCGTACCAACGTAAAATTTTTTTGAAGTGAAAAGTCCTTTAGGCGCGTTGGGCATTTTTGAGATGGAAAAAACAATTGAACTCGCGACACCGTTACCGATACATCATTTTTGTAAATGCGATTGTGCTCTTTATTAAGATAAGGTTACGGTCCAATGTTCTATACCAGTATTTTTTTTTTCGGCACTCTCGGAATGCCACTGTTTTTTTAAAATTATTGAATTATTAAGATCGAGCAAAAAACATCCAAAAAAGCACGATAGTTGTATGAAATAAAAATTATTTGTTTAATTTTTATTTACCACGACCATAGTTTTACACACGTGTTGTGAAAATTTCAAGTGTCTATCTGTTACGGTTCAAAAGATACAGACCTGTGATAGACGGACGGAATGACGGACAGCGGAGTCTTAATAATAAGGTTCCGTTGGCAACCTTCGGGTACGGGACCATAAATATTGTAACGAAAAAAAAAAAAGATAGAAACAAATTAAATAGAGTTACTAAAATTGTCCATAGACGATATCTAATCAGTAGCCTTTCTATATTATTCTAGCTTTAACGATAATTGGAATCGGTCGTACCAGGCATTGAGACAGAACGCCTAATGAAAGCTATTTAATAGATTACTAGTCAATACATTTAATGAATATGTGTCTTTGAATTGCAGATGTGGTCGTACTTATGTATTACTTACAAAACATTTTAGTTTAATGTATAGTTAATACGTACCTACTTTTTTTTGGGTGGGAAATTATCAAATAACTTCTCCCGCTCTAGGCGGAGCGGGAGGGCGTGTCAGACTCTTACTGACTAAAACCCACCCGTGTTCCTTCAATTGCCCGTATGTCGCTAGGGGCCACATTATCCCTTTCGGACTTTCCTGCGACTCCGGCAGGCATCGGCCCTAGCAGACCCCGTCAATTCTGCTGACATCTCTATAAGGCGCGCGTGGAACACAACGCGCCGTCGACCTGGGCCTGGTCCTTATCGGACGGCGAGCTACCCATTGCTCACCGTCCGCAAGCCCGCGCCTACGGTGGCCGGAAATCGGCTCGCGATTCCTAATACGTACCTACTAACGATGTAATGCTGTCAAGTTCATTATAATATGGATAGGTAGGCATAGTTAAGTTGTCACTTGGTCTAATAAGCCTCCGTAATTTTTAAGAACGTTCGCATTCTAATCTCATCCGCAATCTGTCAAAAATGCAATCACTTTACCAACATTTTTGACAAGATTGACAAATTGCAACTTAAATATGAACGTTTTTAAGTAAGGGAATTGGTCTTCTGGTTAATAGCATCCAGTTTTAAAGCACACCGCATTAAACTTCTTTAGGCGCGTTGGGCATTTTTGAGATGGAAAAAGACGATTGAACTCGCGACACCGTTACCGACACCACATTTTTGTAAACGCGATTGTGCCCTTTATTTATATTACGTTACGGATCAATGTTCTATGCAAGTATCTTTACTTTAAAGGTTTCGGAAGTATTTTTTTTTAATTGTTCAAGTTTTCACTTCTGTCGGCATTCCCGGAGTGCCACTGTTTTTTTTTAATACTATTGTAATAACGCAAATTAAAACTTTGTTTTGCAGGAACTTTAAGTCTCTAAATAATTATTTATAAACATTCAAATCCCGTACTTAGTGTTACTTATGACACAGTTTTTAGATTGGTTTATTAATCTCCTTTAAATAATTTCATCAATATTTTTCAGCCAATGTGCTCTGGAAATGACTCCAAAGCAATTATAGTTTATAACGTACCGAGAAGTGCTTTTGAGTAGTAGGAAATTGGAAATTAATGTGCCATTAATTATGGCTCAAGGCATCGCAGCTTTGATAGCTAATAACATCCGACCGGACGGGCGAGGTCGTAGCTACCTATTTAGTGCCACAGAATAATACAGAGGGTCAGCTTCAAATGACGAGACAGGCGCACGCACACATAGATGAGTACATACGGTGATCTAAAACAAATGACGGTCGTGGACTCATGGTGCGCTTACACGCGCTATACGTGAAGCGTGTCTATGTGTGTGTGCGTTTTCGTTCATTAAATGGAGCTGACCTTCTGTTTCTATCTATTTTGTGTCACTGTCTTTGTTAAGTGAATTTAAAATAACAAACATTACTCGGATTTGTCCTTACCGAAAGATTCAAATGAAAATTCTGTTTTAATTTTTGTTTGTTATTAAGATTAAAATAATGTTTATGAAGAAGCAACTAAGTTTAAATTAAGTAAGCAATCACTTGCAAACATGACATGTGCGGAGTTAAGATTAAGTTAGAGTTGAAGTTGCATTTACATACTTACTTTATTTTTGTTCATGCTTGCTGCATCTGGTGTAATTACATAAACTAACTTCTCAAACTAATTTCAAGGCACTTGTGATCATGCACCGGGATAAAGAATCAAGGTGTGATTCTGAAAAACGCTGCATGCGGCAGTACTGCTGTGTGACGCGTCACTACTACTGGTTCCATTAATTTTCTATTGGTTTATATGAGATAACATTCCGAGCACGGCAGCAATGTAAAGAAGTCCGAAAGGGAAATCGTGCCCCCCGGCAACATGGCAACTGAAGGAACATGGGAGGGTTTTAGTCAGTAAGAGTCTGACACGCCTTCCCGCTCCGCCCAGAGCGGGAGAAGTTATTTGATAACTTCACAGCCAAAAAAAAAGGAAAATAACGCTTGCTGCATCGCTGTAGCGCAGCGTTACTGCCGTGCTCTCTCTATCTCTATCCTATTTTCTCTGTGCCTGGAGAAAATGTATGAGGACCAGTAGTGATGCAACAGCACTGCCGCGTGCAGCGTTGTTTGGAATCATACCTTAAAAACTTTTCTCTTCTCTCTTCTTTTTTCTTTCTTTTTTTATTTCTTTTTTTTCTTTCTTTTTTCTTTTCTTCTTTCTTTCTTTTTTGTTTTGTTCTTTCTTTAATTCTAATGATTTTCGAGACTTCGAAAATCATCAAATAAGAAGAATAAGCACGTAGGTAAGAGGAGCTCATGGCCAAGTAATAACAACCGCATGGTTCGATCCATCAGGTTAAGCTACGCTTGCCGAGGTTGGTCTGTGGATGGGTGACCATCTTAATATACCGAGACTCCTCCGTGCCTCGGAAAGCACGCTAAGCCGTTGATCTCGGCTGTCATTCGTGGATCTTTGACAGTCGTTACGGGTTGTCAGAAGCCCGAAAGTCTGACAACCAGTCTTACCAAGGAGTATCGAATTATCCAGCATCGATTGTGGAGGTCAGATAGGCAGTCGCTCCATGTAAAATACGGTATTCAGCTGCATCCGGTTAGACTGGAAGCCGACCCCAACATAGTTGGGAAAAGGCTAGGCAGATTGATTGAAGCACGTAGGTAGGTGTCAATTTTCAAACCTGAGTTTCTGTAACAAAAAGCTTCAAATATTTTTGATTTCAAAGCAAATATGAGACAAAAATCTAGTTCACAGGTTGTTCCCCAAAACCTTTTGTTTATAATTGTAATCTGCCACAAATGTATCCAGTTGTCAATTTATCAAACTGAAAGATTACTTTGATTAAATGAGGTAAACATAAAGGACGCCCACGTTCTTTACTTAATATCATTCAATAATTCACAAAGTTTCGCTGGAATATACCACATTTAGTAGTACTCTAGATCTCGAACAAGATATCTTCATCTACACTTCAATATAATATAATAAAGAGAAAAGATTTGTATGTTTGTTTGTAATGGATAAACTCAAAAACTACTGGACCGATTAAAAAAAAATCACTAGTACAATGCTATAATGTCACTAAGTAATGCCAAAGCTTTAATTTATAAAGATATATCGCGGTGAAGCCGCTGGCGCAAGATTTAAATAAAGAGATTCTGTTCTGTTGTGGTCGCTGTTTCGATTTTCAACATCATCATCCTCAACTCGACTTCATCCGCTCCTGAGATAGTGACGTATTTGATTTGAATAACTTAAAAAAAATTGATATTTGTGTGGTTTGTAAAGAAAGTTGAGGTAATCAGTTTTCCAGACTTAATTGAAGTGAAAACTTCTTTAGGTGCGTTGGGCATTTTTGAGATGGAAAAAACAATTGAACTCGCGACACCGTTACCAACACCTCATTTTTGTGAATGCGATTGTGCTCTTTATTTACATTACGTTACGGATTAATGTTCTTCTATCCAAGTATTTTTACTTTTAAGGTTTTGGAAGCGCGATTGTCCCTCTTTATTTAGATAAGGTTACGGACCAATGTTCTATACAAGTATTTTTCTTCCACCAAGGCGATTTTGTTCAAGTTTTCACTTCTGTCGGCACTCCCGGAGTGCCACTGTTTTGTTTTTTTTTTTTTAAATGTTTCTTCATTTTGCGTGTGGCTATAGCTAACCATCATAATAATTATATTCAGGAAACTCCTGACAAAGGTTTCGTAAAAACAGCAATTGCGTGGAACTTTACACACCTATTCCAGCAAATTATATCCTTTGGTAATCCCAACCAAGAATAACTATGACAACGGAAAATGATTGTCAACTACAATAATGTTAAGGTCAGCTTCAACATGAACCAACGTCCAACGGCACAAAACTGTCTTCAAGAACTGTTCCCAGTAAGTATTAGGCTTGCTTGCACTACAAATAACTAAATACGCTTAGCGTTAAATATATTAAAACCACTATCTATCTCTGTCACCTTCAAATGATTGATAGAAATAGAACGAATATTTATTTGTTTATCGCTAAACTTGTTAATTTATGTCTGTAATTTTTATGGTGTACGTAATAAAGAATATTCTATCTATCTTTCTATCTTGTTTATGCCCGATTCCTATGATTTACGGATTGTTATTGGTTAAAATTAAGACTTGTTTCTTACCCAATAATGAAGCAAAGACCTCATAGCATTTTTTTATGATAATAATATTTAGCCATTGCATAGTAGACCCATTTATGTGGAAGTAGCTATCACAGGTAAAATTTGCTTAAGAAGCTGTTTATATGCCCAGTTTGACAATTAAAAAACAGTGGCACTCCGGGAGTGCCGACAGAAGTGAAAACTTGAAAAAAAATCGGCACCGTGGTAATCAACGCGTTGATGTATTTTACTCCACGTTCCGCGGTAAACAACGCGTTGAGGTCTTTTTAGTGGTCAAAAGCTGGTGTCGTAACAGTGTCGCGAAATCAATGGTTTAGTCCCATTTTAAAAATGCCCACGAAGTTTTCACTTCAAAAATGATACTATTAGTAAGCTAAACGATTCGTTTTTGGTTATAGGAACCGAGCATTAGTGGTCTGTGGTGGCCTTAGTCATAGTCACCCTACCGAGTATTTCCAGTCATATTTGTTAGTGAGCCAAGTCTGAGGCAACTGGCAAGAGGCCTATCAGATGGAGTCGCGGCTAGCGGACCCATTGTGAACTGTGATAACCCAATTTTAGCCGGAAAATGTTTTGTGTGTATGACACTTGGGAGATAACGTGTTATGTGTGGCTCGGATCGGCTTGCATGGACACGGATTAGGAGGATCCGATTGTGATTGAGTTATGCAACTTTTTTTGGGTTTTGATTAAAATCTAAAAAAAAAAGATTTTTATTTATTTTTTTGCACAAATAAAACGCAAATTACATTTTTTTTTTTACAAAATACACAAATATCAAAGTAGCCAAAAGCCTCGTATTCAACCAATAAAAGTTTGACAATTTTGTTTATTGCTTGATGTCATGGCCTGGACCAAAGACAATATTGCGTAATTACTCGATCTAAGAATTAAATCTCGAATAAATAAATTAGCAAAATAGTCTTGCAAGTCCCGCTGGCAAAACTCTTAACAGTTTAAGATTTACTTAATAATCATCAAGTTCAGTGTAGAGAATATACATGTCTTGTACCACCATAGAACTAGGTACCTAACTGAGGTTGGTGGTTGTAAATTCCTTACTAAAATTTTAGTAGATTTGTTTTATTGCAAAAAAGGGTACAAATCAATTTGCCTAGCCTTTCCCAACTATGTTGGGGTCGGCTTCTCGTCTAACTGGATGCTCCTGAATACCAGTATCTTACATGGAGTGACTGCCTATCTGACCTCCACAACCCAGTAACTGGGTAATACGACACCCCTTGGTACATCCCCTTGTTGTCAGACTTTCGGGCTTTTGACGACCTGTAACGACTGTCAAAGATCTCTGAATGACAGCCAGGACCAACGGCCTAACGTGCTTTTCGAGGCACGGAGGAGTCTCGGTATGTAAAGATGGTCACCTATCCACAGACCAACCCCGGCAAGCGTAGCTTAAACTGATGGATCGATGTGGCTGTTGTTTAGCCACGAGCTCCTCAATTGGACAGTTAGATCTTAACCAACGTCACATAAATCAAAACAACATTAACAATTCCTTAGCCGCTGCCAACTAAACCATTGTACGAATTCCTATTAATTTCAGACTTACACCGTTTCCTTTGCAATCACACCATTAGATAGCAGTACCCACTTATTGATTATGAGGTCCAAAGCCGGGGGCAAGCTGATAAAAAGTTACGCCACCACTGTAATTTGAAAGAGTATTTCACAGATAAGCTACCATTCGGCTTGCTTGTCTCTGTCACTGATAAAAGTTGTCCTATTATTTCTGCCGAGCGCCGTATCTGCGTGGCTTCAGGCGTTCACAAAGAAAATGCTGCCCGGTAGCAAGCCAAGCGATTATCGATACAGTCTTTGTATGAATTATGTATTTAGTTGGAAAAATTTGTTTTATACGATATCTGGTTGCGATTTATCAGGGAAGTTTGTTTGTGAGTTACACAGGGATAGTTTTGTGACCGTATTATTAGTTATTCAGACGTGACCTCTTTGGTAAATGTTCTGGGAGCTGGCTTTAGTTTTCTGGTTTTATTCTGTTCCTGAAGTGATAGAACTGTCGGAGATAAGTGCGAACTGTGGTTAGAACTTATTTGTGTATGTTTCTAGCACTTTCACTTACCCATGTATATTGAGAGTTTCAGTACTGTTTTTGGATATAAAAACCAGATTTCTATCCAGGATCCATTAGATAAGAATTTTCGGGATTAGGATTAGAATTTGCGACTTCCGTTCCTAGTTTGTTTTAAAGTTGTTTGCACAAATCTATCAGGAAGTCATGGTCCTTATCGGTCCATCATAGACATAGTGAGTGTGTGCGTGAAAAACATGACTCCTTTGAAAAAAAAAAACAGTCAGGTTTCTTGCGGCCTAGATTCCGGCCAGTTCTGGTCAGTGGCCCGGTCTGCAGCTAAAAATATAATAGACGTAGATATATTTAGTAACCTATTGCGCTTAATTATTCCTAAAACAATGATCAGTCAGGGGCCTGATGCCTTCCATAGTTCCACGTGATTATCTAGAACTATGAAAGGCCTATGACCCCTGCCTATCCACTATAGTTACCCAAACCTATAGCCCAATATGTTTTATTTCATGTTCTGCAATAGTCCTGCATCAACCCCGGTTGTCCTTGAGTGCACTTTCATAGTGCATACAGGGATAATCGTCGGTTGGTACCTCATTTCATTAAAAAACGTCTAACGGGCCTCTGCGAGTTAGCTTCGGCCCCTCGTACGCCTTCCAAAGGTCCAGGACCCCAGTGTCCCGAGAAAAGTCAAGAGATGTAAAAATAATAATTCCGGCCTTGTCCTGATAGGCGTGGAATACCTCTCCACTCCTCATAAGCACCTTAGGACATGCTGCCCCCTTGTCGCTACGACATTTTGTGCTAGCGACCGTTTTCGGGGGAAAAACATTAATCTATTAATAACTAAGTACTAGTACGTTGGGTCGGCGACGTATTGCACTGAGTCGAGATGTCATGTAGCCTTCCGGGAAAACGCCGATACATGACACCCTTCGGCCAAAATTATTTCTTCATGAAGGTCTCCAAATAATGACTCTTTAGGAATAGGAGGAGCTCGTGGCGAAATAATAACAGCCGCACGAGTCGATCCGACAGGTTAAGCTACGCTTGCCGGGGTTGGTCCGTGGATGGGTGACTAGCTTTCCATACCGAGACTCCTCCGTGCCTCGGAAAAGACGTTAAGCCGTTGGTCCCGGCTGTCATTCGTGGATCTTTGACAGTCGTTACGGGTCGTCAGAAGCCCGAAAGTCTGACAACCAGCCTTCCAAGGGGTATCGTATTACCCAGTTACTGGGTTGTGGAGGTCAGATAGGCAGTCGCTCCATGTAAAATACTGGTATTCAGCTGCATCCGATTAGACTGGATGCCGACCCCAACATAGTTGGGAAAAGGCTAGGCAGATAGATAGGAATAGGTTACTAAATATATCCACGTCTATTGCATTTTATAATGGATTTCCACAAGGTCACGCCTAAATCAATTAACTGTAGCTACTTGGACGTTATGACCATGTGCGCGATTCATATCGGTTTCTATAGTTTACCTGGTCGCTGCGACCACTGGTCGTGGTCGTGGCCGTCTAATGCGTGAGATCCCTTAATCATAATCATAGGATGATTTGATTTGATAAACAAGTTCTCAATTAGCGATATCATAGAAAACCGCAATAAAATCATGTTAACTTTTAAATGACAATTATGACATTAAAATATTATTAGTAACTAAAAAGGTTAAATGTCGGTTCGCGTGTTTGACACTAGTACTAGGTAATTGAGTGATGTGGGGACTAACCGACCATTGAATTATACATGAACACATCAGTAACCGTTTAAGCTCACCTCTATTTTAAATGTTCATTTTGTTTTACAAAGCCTAAAACAGTTTTGATTTTGTTTCTCTGCAAAATAATAGTTTCTGAAAGCGTGATTAAACCTTAGACCAGTAGATGAGTTGTCGCTATTTGTTTAATCTACCTATATATATATATGTATATAATTCTCGTGTCACAATGTTAGTTGCCATACTCCTCCGAAACAGCTTGATCGATTTTTATGAAATTTTATATGTATATTTGGTAGGTCTGAGAATCGGTCGTAATCAATTTTTCATATGTGATAAGGGTCGTCCAGCCCATACATTTATCTGACAAAACAACGTTTGCCGGGTCAGCTAGTAATTATTATAACAGGGGCCAATAACGTCAGCTTTTCCATCATATCTTCCTACTTTGCTGAGCCCGACAGGATCCACATTGATCATGTCTTTATAAAACTTACCACCTAAGTTCACATTGTACAACCAATAAATATATTGAATATTGAGCATATAATAATTAATACAAGGTCCTAAATACGGAAAAGGTTTTCATAGGCCGAGTGTCCTAGTATTTTATATGATGAACTAGTTGGTACTACTTTTGGGCTCAACTTTGTGGAGACTTGTCGCAGGCCGGAGTCAGTCCGCAGCCCGCGGGATGATGCCATTTGGCTCTTTTGTTACTAGGCTGTAACGATAGCAACGAAAAACAACAATTTTTTTTTTTTTTACCTTTTTTTAAACTTTTTTTTTGAGAGTTCTTAAAACTGATTTCCATTTATGCAAATACTATGCAACGAAATATAATAACGATAGGTACATTAAAAAAATAAACAAAACCGGATTTATTTTGTAATTTTATTTTTTATCATAATATAAAATTTTCAATAATCTAAAGTGACTTGACTATAAATTTAGATGGGCAAACACAAATTGATGAGAAAAATATACAACTTATATAGAAGTTCAAACATACGATAGCTAAAACAATTATTTCTATGAGTTGAGTTAACTCGCAGACTTGTATAAAAGAGGAGATTTCTTATGAATTGGTTTAAAATATTTTATTGGTACTACTTATACGAAGTCCTGTTGTCTATTGAGTTAGCTCGCTCGTGGTTGATGTCCAGTACTGCTTTCTTTGACACATGTAACGTCAGCAGCACAGCTACCAAAACTAACGTTTACACGATTGGTTGGTATTTTTTAGGTGTTTGAAAAATTTTAAAGAATATAGCAATATTTTTGACTTTCGAACTTTATTGTTCAATACTGTCAATATTGTCAAAGTAAAATGTTTTTGTTAGTATTTGATACAAAACCCTTCTTTGAAATTGAAAAATAATTGTATAGACCTCGATAAAAACTATATTTGTAACATAGGTAGGTACATAGTTTGCTGCACAACTCGAGTCTCAATTTAAATCCTAACTTTCAAATGCCTTAAGGCGTGAACGCAAGAAACACCATCAACTAACACCCAGTATCAAATTAATAATTGTCTCTATAGCTAACACTAGTTATAGATACAATATTTATAACCTGATTAAAACTGGAATACAGACTTAGTATGAAAATCAATATTCGATTCCGAATAACAGAATCGTCAACAACAACATTTTTGGTTAATGTTTGCATCATCTAAAATGTAAAATGTATGTAATGTATGTATGTTAAAATAAATAAATTACTGTCACGAGAATTCCTCTTAATTAGTGCCTCTTTTATCTAAATACACATTCTACGCTAAGCCCGTAAACTGCTAGTCGTGCAATATTTCCATTATAATCTATTCTGCCGTCCGTACGGTAGTACACAACAATGTGACAGCCGCGTGCCGGACGTCCGGTGCCGGCCGTCTCGACGCCGGTCTAAACTTATTAATTGCCCGGAGCCGCGCCGCGCCGCGCTCGCTTGCGCCCACTCCACTCTTGAAACTGTTATGCTGGCTGTACGGATTTCAGTTTGTAAGGATTAACGGACTAGTGTGTGAGACATAGAATGTTTTATTTATTTATTTTATTTCCAGCTTCAAGTGTTGAGTTATTTTTATAATTAAAAGTCAACTTTCTAAGTTCAGGAATAATAGAAATAGCTCTATCTCTAAAATCAACAGGAAATATTTTATTGGTCGCGAAAATATCTTATTTATATGCTTTGCCATCTTTCACATTTGTGATTTTCCTGAAGTGAAAATCTTTCATATACGGGCCTTATTATAAAGTATCAATGCCATAATTTTACCGCTCGGGTCGATCTGTCAGGTTAAACTACGCTTGCCGGGGTTGGTCCGTGGATGGGTGACCATTTCTACATACCGAGACTCTTCCGTGCCTCGGAAATCACATTAAGCCGTTGGTCCCGGCTGTCATTCGTGGATCTTTGACAGTCGTTACGGGTCGTCAGAAGCTCGAAAGTCTGACAACCAGTCTTACCAAGGGGTATCGTATTACCCAGTTACTGGGTTGTGGAGGTCAGATAGGCAGTCGCTCCATGTAAAATACTGGTATTCAGCTGCATCCGGTTAGACTGGAAGCCGACTCCAATATAGTTGGGAAAAGGCTAGGCAGATTTTGAATGCCATAATTTTTCCTGTGCGAAAGAGATGGAGCTATACATGATCTATAGCACTAAGTATATCTTTTTCGCAACGGAAATATGATGGCATTAGTATTCGATAATACGACCCCCGAACATAAGTAATCCTTTCCTTATTGGATCAATTTATCTCTAAGTTAAACACACAAAATCATAATATACGTAAGTACTTCATATCCTGACACCAATCACAGCACCATCCACCATTCATAATTCAAAAATAATAAGAACAACACGAACTGCAATCGTAATTAGTCGGGCTATTTCGGCGGCGTCGACTTCGTTGCGCGGGAGCATACGTCAAAACATCGTTTTGTTTTAGAAGGAAGATATATTTTACGACAGTCGCCCGCGCAGTCACGATTTTTAACTGCGCCCTCTTAATTAATGGTAATGTCGGGTCGCAATCGGCAGTTGAAGCCGAGATCGTTTGTTTTTTTTTAATCACATGCAGGTGTTGGTTTTGTATTCTTGGAGAAAAATATTTTGATTATCACATAGGTTAATTATTATTTACCCACTCTTTTTAATTGTGTTTGGATATTGCAGTGAATTTAGCACCATTTTGTGCGAATACTGCAGATACTGTACTCAATTAAGATAAAGAAAATATGACTTACGCAGTTACGTCTGATGTCAATAATTTCTTCAGCTCCTAAGTAAGTAACTATTAGTGTAATTGGTGTTTATTTTTATTTTTCAATCACATTTTAATTTGAAATACAATTTAAAAAAAATGTGTGGCACTCAGGGACTGCCGCGGTAAAGCTATTGCATAGCATTTGTAACCTCCATACTTCCTATTTGTCAACGCTACACTTGGGATGATGACGTGATGACATAAAACAAAAATTACGTTCCCATGACAACATCACGTTGTCATGGGAACCGTCATTACATGGTAGGCGGAGTGGAGGATGTTAGGTTTTATTTTTGTTACGGTTTTATTTTCGTTACGGAATTTCTTGATTCGGTCGCCGTGCTCAAAGCCCGCGATAAAAGCTATGCAATAGCTTAAAAAAATAACAGTGGCGCTCCGGGAGTGCCGACAGAAGTGAAAACTTGAACAATTTTATTGTGCAGGAAATACTTTTCTTTATTGAAGTCGATAAAAAAAGGGAAATGTCAAGCATGTCGTTGTAATATCTCAATGTTTGGAACGTCATTAATCCCAAAGAAAAGGTATCGAGCGTTGATGTCTTTTTAATGGTCAAAAGCTGGTGTTGGTAACAGTGTCGCGAGTTCAATTGTTTTTCCCATCTCAAAAATGCCCAACGCGCTTAAAGAAGTTTTCACTTCAAAAACTGAAATCGGTAGGATGGTAAATGGCTTTTCCCCGAATAGTGGTTTTGATATGAACCCTATTGTAGTATCACAGGAATCACAGTCCTTTAAATATACAGCATATCTTAGTCGGCGTCCAATCACTAGTCTTTTTCCGTCATTTTCATGCTTTTAAATAAAAGATTAATCCGGCTCTCACATTTTTCATTTTCCCGTGATCTGTAGAGCATACTTGGGCCGGCCATAAATAAATGAAGTTACACAAATAACTACAGATATTTCAGTCTGACCCAATCTGCCACACGCGTGTCGCCGAAGGCAGTTAAGGTGAACGCACCGATATTCGGTAGAAAGAGTTGTAAAATAACTTTTTGAAGTTCAGTTTTTTGGTGCTGAAGGATTTTCGCGAATCTCTTAAGATTAATTTATAATTTTGTTTATTGACCTTTAACAATAAATAAAACGTATTCAATGAAACTTTAAGTTTTCTAAAATTTTGGATTTTTGATTAAATTACATCTTGTTTTTCAAAGTAACAATTTCTAAGATCGAGCTTTAAATTCAAGTTCGACAAATATTGTAGTTTGCTTAATTTATCTTTTATTATTTTATTTTGTATTACAAATAATGATACTCTTTCGTCTGAACAATCCCGAGCGTGGGTCGCCGGAGGCATGAAAGTTGAACGTACGGATTTGTTAGTGGGAGTCTAAATAATTAATTTGTTAGTCAGTTTTTGGTAATAAAGGATGTTGATCTATCTTTTAATCCTTTATTATTTAAGGGATGTTCTTTTTGCTACCTACAATTTTGAAAAGTGAACGGTATCATGCATAGTTCTTCAAATTACCGCCTGCAAAAGAGTTTTGCAAAAGGATACATTATCAGGACGATGTGCTGTAATAATTTCAATATCTTATTTTCAGCACCTGAAAAGGTAAATATTTATTTGTCGTACAAACCAGAACATGACAAAAATACACAATATATTAACCAAATCATGCATCCAGTAACAAGTCCTCCCACCGTATTAACGCATTAATATTGCAAATACTGTTCGTAACAAGATCATAACGTATTTATCGTGACATGGCTCCCGCGCCGGCCCCGCGCCGGTGCCGTGCCGGTGCCGTGCCGGTCCCGTGCCGCTGATAGATCGGACGGATCGGAACACCTGAAGGATTCCATCGTGGTCACCTCTCATAACTTATTTACGGGTATTCGGGGAAAGGTGATAGTGAAATTGGGTTATGTATCGAAAATAACAGTTGAATCAGGATCTCTCTGAGTTAAATTCTGAGCTAGGTGTTTCTCCAATTTCCAATAAACTTATGCTTAAATGTTTCTTTATAATTGCAAATACATAAACAATAACTAAGCTAAAACAAGCATAGATAATGGAGCAAGGTTTTATGCTATCTGTCATTATGGTACAGAAATGCTGTTAAGAGCGTTTATTCTAAAAGTGGGCAACGTCGCAAATAGCTGTCAAATATTTCGCTGTTTTGATTAATTTGGCAATATTACTGTATGGAAATATGAAATCTCACCAACTTGTGAACTAGAATATTAATAAATGAATTGCAATTATAACACTGAATTTGATGTTGTAACCGTTTTAGGTGCATTTCATAATCAAAATCGTTAGAGCCGTTTTCGAGAACGTGATTACAAATATAATATATATACATATATACAAATATTGCTCGTTTAATAGTATTGAATAACGTCTACTAATGAGCAAGTCTCATAAAATCATTAAAAAAAACCGGTCATGTGCGAGTCGGACTCGCGCACCGAGGGTTCCGTACAAACCACGTTCATGAGGAAAGGGGTAGTAAGTTTAAAATTATTAAAAATATTTTTATTACATCATGTAACTAAAAATTTATGTTTTTCGTAAATTTTTCCTTAATCTGTGCTATAAGACGTTGCTTCTTACCGAATTTCAAGATTCTGAGTTCACGGGAAGTACCCTGTAGGTTTTGATTCCCTTGCGAGTGTCGAAAATTTACAGCATAAACGGCTGAATCTTTTGATTGGCTTAGAAGTTTGATTTTTTCACAGCTCCAAGGGACAGTAGATTTCAGTATTTGATATGAATTTCAGCTTGACGCGTTCCTGAGAAAAAGGGTCTTGATAGACAGACGGACAACAAAGTGATCCTGTAAGGGTTCTGTTTTTTCCTTTTGAGGTACGGAACCCTAAAAAAACAAACAAAGGAAAGTTGATCGTAGTTACAACAAGTTTATTTTAAACATTCTAAGGATGTTCAATATTAGGCATGAGATACCAATCTAAAGTTGACTCAGTACTGAGCTCTCACCTGATGACTAAGTACCTACTACCAGAAATATCCACCGCGTGAATTTTGATTGGCAGTATAAGGAAAACCGTGATTCCTTGTATTCAGTCTCCGTACACAACTCTTTACCGCACGATTGTCTATTTGAACAACTAATGTATTGGTGCGTCATTATTCTTACAGCTTGACAGATTTTCAGCAGCATTTGTAACTCCTTGATTTGTTTTATTATTTATTGTTACCTACATCTGCAACATCTTCATCATCATCATCATCATCATCAGCCTATAAATGTTCCCACTGCTGGGACACAGGCCTCCTCTCTGTGAGAGGGAGTGGGCCGTAATCCACCACGCGGGCCCAGTGCGGTTTGGTAGATGTCACATGTCTTCGAATTTCCGGTTCTAGGGCATGCCGGTTTCCTCACGATGTTTTCCTTCACCGTTTTTGAGAGTAGTGGTGATGAAATAATTTACACAAAGTAAAGCGCCTGTCTGGTTTCGAACCTACGACCTACAACTCGTAAGTCGCGGCCATAATCCGGGCCACCACTGCTCTACATCTTCATCATATCCGCTAAAAGGAGCTTATTGCATGTCATAGAGCCTCCCAATAAAATCGCCACAAGAAGAATCCTTGGACAACCTTTGGAATTCAAATCATTACTTTATGAAGAAACATAGAATAATTTATAAATTTTCCTTATACATATCTAACAGAACGCCAATATCCAAATGAATCACCTCACCTACAGCTTGTAAGTACGATGTATCCCTCTGTTTGATAAACAATGCGGATAGCGTACACAGGAGGTCGGCGGCGTACGCGACGAATGCCGAAACCGTTCGCAATCAGACGCCGCGGCCACCGGCAATGCTCGTACGGTAACTACTAAAATATCTGATTTCTCGCCCTCTGTTATGGCGATATGGTGATATATTTTTGGTACTGTAAAAAAACAGTGGCACTCCGAGAGTGCCGACCGAAATGAAAACTTGAACAGGATTGCCTTGGTGGAAGTAAAATATTTTGATCCGTAACGCAATATAAATAAAGAGCACAATCGCGTTTACAAAAATGAGGTGTCGGTAACGGTGTCGCGAGTTCAATTGTTTTTTCCCATCTCAAAAATGCCCAACACGCCTAAAGAAGTTTTCACTTCAAAAATTTATAGAGCGATTGCGTTGCGTTTAGAAAGACAGGGGGACATTAGATCGAAGGCGATGGATAAGCTGTTTCCAGGTTTAAAAATGTGCTCTGAGTTAACCCCGCGGCTGAAGGATACCGAAGTCAATGTGTAAGGTAGAATTCACTCTGAGGGTAATTTCTGATTTCAATTGACTACCTTAGCCATATGACTAGAGATTATAATTATATTCTTTTCAGATGCATTTGAACTCAAAACGAAAGTAATCATAAATTTAAAAAATATAAGATAAATTAGAGAGAAAAGCACTGTTACAATGATATCATGAAAAATAATTATGTATGTATTTACCTGTATCTGTTATTCGTAAATTGGGCATATTGTTGACTCTCATCAAAATAACCATCATATAATGTATACCTACATTATTGGCAAATAAATGATTTCAATTTCTATTTCTATTACAAGCCTTAAGGTTTTCATTTTGCATTCAAGGTCCCGACCTTGAACCTAATCTAAACTCCCGAGTTTAGATTGTCACTGACATCCCTGCATGTCGTTTGTGATGCCCGAGGATATACATAATATTAAAGTTTATTTAATCTGCTCGGAATTTTGAAAAGATAAAAAAGAAGATAAAAAATTACATGATTTTTTTGCTTAGAATTCATAACAGTTTACTTATGAATAAGTAAAATATTTTTACTATTAACTGCAATCCAAATACGGAAGTAAATAAAAACAAAAAAACGTGTGGCACTCGAGGACTGCCGCGGTAAAGCTATTGCATGTCATTTGTAACCTCCATACTTCCTATTTGTCAACGCTACACTTGGGATGATGACGTGATGACATAAAACAAAAATTACGTTCCCATGACAACACATGACAACGTCACGTTGTCATGGGAACCGTCATTACATGGTAGGCGGAGTGTGGGGTGTTAGGTTTTTTTCGTTACGGAATTTTTTGATTCGGTCGCCGCGCTCAAAGCCCGCGATAAAAGCTATGCAATAGCTTAAAATTATGAAATTTCACCTAAACTATTTATTAAAAACTTAATAATGATAAAGAAGTGGTGAGCTCGATACTAAATTTACAGAATAGCACAACATGACATATCAGTACTGTATGTAGGACGGACCAAACTATATCACAACCATACATAGCCTGTGAGATTTATAGCCCTTCCTTTTGACTTTAGCTGGGTAAAAACTTTAATTTAAGTCTTAAATCTTACCATAAATCTTGAAGAATGTCAAAACTTTCGTGTCTTCCTGTCACGTCACTGAGCTTCCATACTTTAGTCACACACAGTAATTTGGTAGATGCGTAAGCAAAATATGCGTAAGGAAGGTTTAATTTAGAATTTCAATGTAATATTCGTGGAAGTAAAAAGATGTGTAAAAAATCAAATGCTTGTAATACTACCTGTTTTAGTGTATATTTCATTTAAACCATGACTTGCGTATATGTCTAAAATGATAAATTGTAAAACCTTCCAGGTTTTAATACTTAAATCACGTAATAGGAGCTACATATTAAAAAATCATTTGTCAAGTAAGTAATTTTATTCATATGAGAAGGTTATTGATTTATTAATTTAAGAACTTTTCCCGCATCATAACAGTTTTGCCCAACCCTTTGGGGAATACAGGCTTGATTTTATGTAATATTTTTTGTCAAAGATATCCAATGAAAGAAAACTTGTCAGTAGTTGAATAAGTTATACTATTTTCTAGGGTTCCGTACCTCAAAAAGAAAAACGGAACCCTTATAAGATCACACGTATGTCTGTCTGTATGTCTGTCACAGCCAATTTACTCCGAATCTAAAGGACCAATTAAGTTGAAATTTGGTACACATATTTATGTTTTTCTGTGACCCAAACACGAACGTGTAACAAAAATAAATGAATTTTGAATATGGGGATCACTTTTGGGTGGCAAATAAGAAATATATGTGACATATTAAATGAAAGGGCTTATTTCGAGGATTTCAAATATATATTTTTAATAATTTAAAAATAAATGCTTTTTAAGATATTTAAGAAAATTTTTGAAAATTGACCACCTTATCTCCGAAAGTACACGGTAAATCTCTCAATTTTGTGCGTACAAACTCACATTTATAGTTGGAATGTATGGGAAAACATGTTTTAAACATCATGTTGAAAACATGTTTTTAACAATGTTAAGTTTGTTCTTGGGATAAATTATTCATTCCAACTACGGAACCCTTTATTGTGCGTGGTCCGACATGCACTTGGCCAGTTTTTCTTAATTTACTCATTATGGAACTATTAAGATGCAACAGTAGCCAAAGAAATTGCACCTACAATTTAAATTATGGCCAGAGCTATCGACCAACGAATACATTACCGTACCCAATGTGTTCTGCCCACTAATGCTTAAACTGTGTTCCGTATATGCATCGTATTTCAATCATTATTAATTACTGAGGCTGGGCCTTTAACGCATCTCGATAAGTTACGGTCTAAGCATACACGGTACTTGCTCGTTGGGTTAGTAGCGTCAACAGATTTTAGCATTAAATTGAGTGAGTTATTTAAATTATACTAATCCTTGACGAGGTGTGGGCAATACTTCAAATAAACGCGTCACAAAAATTACATCTTCACTAAGATTTAAATAGCTGTTTCGTTGTAAATGTGGGATCATGAATCATCTTTAACAGATCTGAATTTTACTTATTGGCATTGTGGGCGCCGTGCAGTCTTCAATACTGCGCATTGTTTGCGATTCATGACTAGTATCGACATAATTATGTGTAGTAGGTATGTCTGCCACAAGCTATGTCAATTTGCGGTCTCGATAATTCTACTCAAGTTTGCTCTTCTTCAAGTTCCACGTCAAGTCCATTGTTAACATAATTGACATTCCGAAATTAATAGCAACCTAATATTCTATCGGTACTAACCCTTTCTCATTGAGGCAGTCTCTATCAAACCGGTATCGGGGTCTAAAGCGCCGATGTTACTACACCCTTGCCATACATTATTACTTATGTCTAACCGCCGGATAACTCAATATGGGGCCCCTTCTAAACGATTTAAGATCTCGATGGCTCTGTTAAGTTTTCGAAGCGTTCGAAGGGTTATTTTGATTAATTCTGAGAGCACTTTCAACATTTATTGGAGTTTAAATTTATATTGCCTGAACGTTCAAGTGTGGTTCAAGAAAGGATCAAAAGAGTATTAATTGTTTATCTACTTGCGTAAGTTGCGGAGGTACAAACGGATTAATGTTTCTCCAATGCGGTAAAATGTTACAAATGAAAATCGTTATTGAAGTTCAAGTAGATCCACGAGTAGTTTGGATTTTGCTTTGCAAAGAATATTTCACTATTCAGTCAAGAGTTAGATTTCATATTTTCATAATAATAAATTGAAAAGGATCTTTCAGCGGTTTTCCCAGCACTCCGCAAATCTTTGAGTTGGAGTGAAGCTTCATTTCTAAAACCTTATTTCTAGGAAAACACTTCTTGTCGTACATTTTCGTTTTAATTTGGTAAATGGAAACGTTTAGATGAATACTGCAGAATAGGAAATTCGTAATCCTAAAAATACATTTAAAGGTGCCACCACATTAAGCATGATAAACGCAAAGCACTTTAAATTTTGCGTCATACGGATATGTATATGAAATGCCATTAAGTTCCCCATTTTATGACCGGTATAAAAGGTCAGTTTGCTCCCCCAAATAAGGGTTGGTTGCATTTGAAACCCCTAAAAATCCTAGGAGTGTCCAAGAAAGGATTTCTAAAATTGCTCTATGAATAAAAATGCGGCTATAACTCTTAATACCGGTCGAAATATGACCGGATGCGTTTCTCCATAGCGACGCATGCTATGAGTAAGGGAGCGTTTCCACTAGTACTGTCCGGTTGCGGTTAGTTTGTCCGGTTATGAATGCCGACCATTTGTCGGTCGTACGAGGTGGTTGATCAATGTTAGATTGTTTTAACAGCAGGAGTCTTATGTATAATTAAAGCAGTAGTATAAAACGAGCCTAATTGTATTCTGAGCTATAATCTAGTCTACAGATTTTGGATGCTGACTTAACAAATATTCCTTTTTGTCGTAATAGCAAAAATTTAAGATTTGTGCAACTTTGTTCCGTATAACATAACTCTGTGTAACTTAATACTTAAGCATACTGTATTTTCTTGCTTATTTAAACACGGGCAACGATGTAGGTATAAATTGCATTGACAGGGCAAACCCAAGGTGCAAGCAAATGAAATCAATGACTTCTCCGGTCTTCGTCCGGTTACCCTCCGGCGCTCGGATCATCTGAAGCCTACGTTAATCTAAACGTTTACCGCGATGATCTCCGATGCATAATGCATGAGCCTGCATATTATGTACTAACACAAATATATTCATATGTAATACGTCTTTGTCACTACTTATAATATCGGTTTTGAATAACTTTTAATATTGATCTTGGAGAGAGGAAAATAACTGGTTCAGTTGTTGTAGAAAACTGGCATCCTGTAAAAGTTATGGTAAGTACAGAGGGCGTTGCTCAAAATGAGTCGAAGAATTTTCGTTCGATAGGTTTTGCTGAGAGGGGCTTGTGGCTAAGTTACAACAGCTGCAGGAGTCGATCAATCAGGTTAAGCTACGCTTGCCGCGGTTGGTCTGTGGATGGGTGACCATCTTTACATACAAAAACCCCTCCGTGCCTCGGAAAGCACGTTAAGCCGTTGGTCCCGGCTGTCATTTGTAGATCTTTGACAGTCGTTACGGGTAGTTAGAAGCCCAAAAAGTCTGACAACCAGTCTTACCAAGGGGTATCGTGTTACCTAGTTACTAGGTTGTGGAGGTCAGATAGGCAGTCGCTCCATGTAAAATACTGATATTCAGCTGCATCCGGTTAGACTGGAAGCCGACCCCAACATGGTTGGGAAAAGGCTAGGCAGATGATGAGGTTTTGCTGATTTCGCGTGGGGAAATGGCGTAATGCGCAAATTCGGGTGAAGTTGTTTTGATGCCTCAAATTTGTTTAGAACTAACCGTCTAGGTATCCCCGATAACACAATATCTTGTGGCTGTTCAAACAAGCCTATTACCTACATGTTATAGGCAAGACAGATGACATTCGAGCAACTCATTCAATGCCTGTTTATTTTTTTATTATTTGCATGGGTAAGTAATTATGAAGCAACAAGGTATTAGAAATAACGTAAAACCTTATTTTTTTAAATCAGCCTTTTCCCAACTATGTTGGGGTTGGCTTCCACTCTAACCGAATGTAGCTGAATACCAGTATTTTACATGTAGCAACTGCCTATCTGACCTCCACAACCCAGTAACTGGGTAATACCATACCCTTTGGTAAGACTGATTATTAGACTTTCGGGTTTCTGACGACCCGTAACGACTGTCAATGATCTACAAAAGACAGCCGAGACCAACGGCTTAAAGTACTTTCCGAGACACGGAGGACTCTCAGTATGTAAAGATGGTCACCCATCCACGGACCAACCTCGGCAAGTGTAGCTTAACCTGATGGATCGACCCGTGCGGGTGTTATTACTTAGTCACAAGTTCCTCATAAAATCTTATTTATTTGATACAGTAAAAAACCTTTGGTTGTTGGTTTTCTAAACCAATTTTTTTTCATTAATGCCACTTTAGTATTAACAGAATGCCTTTTATCACACCTTAATAAAAGAGGCATGATAGCAATAAGTTTTTGATAGAGTTACAATATTCTTCTTTTTGTGTGGTTAATGACTAACCTTTTTTTTAGCAGTGGCGGGTGGGCGTATCAGACTCTTACTGACTAAAACCCACCCGTGTTCCTTCAGTTGCCATGTTGCCGGGGGCCAAGATTTCTCTTTCGATATTTTTCGCAACCCCGGCAGGCATCGGCCCTAGCGGACCCCGTCAATTCTGCTGACATCTCTTTGAGGCGCGCGTGGAACACAACACGCCGTCGACCCGGGCCTGGTCCTTATCGAGCGGCGAGTTACCTATTGCTTACCGTCCGCTAGCCGTTAGTGACTAACCTGCTGTCAGAGCTTTCATCGTGTGGAGAGTTACAATCAACTATAGGTATTTCACATGTTTCCAAAACCAGCAAAAACCGCAAGTAACCGACTCGTATACATGTCAATCAAATCCTGACTCATGTAACATACCGTCGACTGGCCGTAGATCGTCAAACAATTGACCGCATGTTGATAACGGTCGGTTGACTCATTCGTAGTTTACTCATTGTTCTTGCTCGCATTAGTCGCCACTCACTAATAGATAGTGGTTAACACTTACTTGCGGTTTTGTGGAAAGTACTGCGTAATTTATTGGTTTCCAAGAATTTGCGTTTATGAATCTTATTGGTTGCAGGCAATTGAGGTGTTAGTAGGAAAGTGGTGACTACGATTGAATACAGATTTAAATAAGATGTCAAAAAAATTACTATTCTTCTGGGGCTTCGACACAATCCGATTAGAACAGTGAAAACAAAATGATTAACACTGACTGAAAAAAAGATGTTCGATGCTCTCAAGTTGTCTAATGGCATTATTTGATTTTCATAAAACTAACTATTATCCACAAACATTTTATCACTAGACAAACAGTAACAAATATGTAAATAGAATAACAAGGTCCAAACCCACGGTGGGCGACTGAGAAATTAATTATGTGTCGAATGTGGTGCCATCTGGTGCATCAATATTCAATCCTATTGGGACCGCTGGACCAGCCAATTCATGTAGACCCCATCCACGTCAATAAATTACCTCCAAGCTAGTTATAAATGTTTGGGGAAGCAAAGGTTCTACGGATCAATGTTTTCTGGACATCAAATTGCGGTGTATTCAATAAGCGTTTTGTGTGGCCATACTACCAATGATAATAGAACGGATCAATTACATGGCTTCATACTAACTTTTGTTAATCAGACTATCCTAGTTTTGGATTAGTTACCTACATATATTTTTCTCTACATCAGCAACACCACAAATAAATGTGTATACTCTCAAAAAAGTCAACTCAACTCAAGCATTTATTTCAAATAAACCAATTACAGGCACTTTTGAATTATCAAGGGATCGGTCAATCAGAAAAACGAAGGGATGGTAGATGGCAAATGTCTTAGAATTTTTGGTTCTAAGACATGCCAGTTTTCTTACGATGTTTTCCCCCATTGTTTTCAGAGCTGTGGTGATGATATTATTTACACAAGTAAAACGCCTGTCTGGGTTCGTTGCTCTGAAGTTATTCTAGACAGAATAGTGTAATTTTACTTTATCAATAGGAATCTTTTTAATTAATTTGTTCACAAAGATGAATTCGTTTCATTCATGTCTAAAATTATCAGTTTTATTTCTACAGCACTTTTTTAAAACCACTGCCACTTTTATTTTCTTCTAATTAAAGATCAAAGTGACAGTTTCCCAATACATTTACACCACAAGAAATACACCATAGCCATCAGTAGCAGATAACGTTTCGTGATTATGGGGGCTGGTTTCCAAATTGCAATCAATTTGTCCGATTAACGCGGCCACCCCATGAAACCTCAGACCACATAACAAATAAATGTATACGTTGACATCAAATACTGGTAGTGTTGCAATGTTGAATACTTACTACAAATTTTATTCTAGAATATGATGATTGAACAATGGAGAGGGCTATGCTTGGAGTTTCCCTGCGTAATTGAAACAGAAATGAAGAGATCAGCAGGAGAATTAGGGTAACCAACATAGCCAAAAGAATTGCTAGTCTTAAGTGGCAATGGGCAGGGCACATTGCTCGCAGAATAGATGGCCAACGGGGCCGAAAGGTTCTGGAGTGGCGACCGCGTACTGGAAGACGTAGCGTTGGAAGGCCTCCCACAAGATGGACCGATGATCTTGTGAAGGCCGCAGGAATGCGCTGCATGCGGGAAGCACAGAACCGATCGAAGTGGGGGAGGCCTATGTCCAGCAGTGGACGTCTTTCGGCTGAAATGATGATGAAAATGATTAGTATAAAAAATTATATCGTCAACTTCTCATCTACTGGGATAAAAAGGTACAGCAGTGATTGATTTGATACTGAAAGAAATTGTTAGAATTCTATTTATTAACATCAAGTATGACGCACAGTAACTTTCTATGTAATGTAGGTAAGTATTTCTTTAAACTTGACCTTTCGAAAGATTACCTAAAAAGTAATCTAATAAACTATCAGACAACTCACAACCTGAACTGCAGGGTCCAAAAGCACCAAATTGTGTACCTTGTATAACGAAAGTGAGCTCTAAGGAAGGTTTTTTGGAAAAAATCCCCAAAAGCACAGGGAAACAGGGAAAGAAAATTTGTCTAGTAATCCATAGAGCAGTAGTGGCCCAGTGGTAACGGTCGCGACTTACGAGTTGTAGGTCGTAGGTTTTAACCCAGACAGGCGCTTTACTTTGTGTAAATTATTTCATCACCACTGCTCTCAAAACGGTGAAGGAAAACATCGTGAGGAAACCGGCATGTCCTAGAACCGAAAATTCGAAGACATGTGACATCTACCAACCTGCATTGGGCCCGCGTGGTGGATTACGGCCCACTCCCTCTCACAGAGAGGAGGCCTGTGTTCCAGCAGTGGGAACACTTATCTGCTGATGATGATGATGATGAATCCATAGGGCGCACGATCACTCAATCAACTTGGCCTGTCCCAGTCCACTGCTGGACATAGGGTGCGGGCGCAAAGCTTCTAAATAATAAATGCCCTAATTCAAATTAATGATTCGGCTTTGACTTTCAATCGTTAACTGTACCCAAAAATTTATTTCTCGGAAATTAACAAATTTTTCCAGGCGTTACTAACTCAGCTTGCTTAGTTTCTAGACGTCTCAATTGCAAATCCAATCGCCATGGTTCAATTATTGCAAATTAGTACGAAGTCTCCGTTGTATATCGAGAAATTAGACTCTATTCGTTACCCAATACTTTACTATGAATATTAGCAGTGAAATTGGAATGCTTGCAAGTTTAAGGGATTTGTCATTTTCATGATTGTATGATACGTTTATACTTCCTTGCTTCATTTTAAATGTACCCGTGCTTTAGCTCTTCAAGAAAACGATATCTTATAGATATCAGGAATAGGGTGTAAACTTCACTTATTCTCTATAGAAAAGGGAGGATTCTCCGACCGACAGAAGTGATTAAGGGCTGATTTTTTTCAACGCCAGATAATGTCTTTATCAGAAGAATAATTGTGAATACAAAAACTTTCAAACGTCAATTTTATTCCAAGGATAAAAGATATCTGACGTTGGATAAATCAGCACTAATACTTACAATTACCTAGGTTTAGAGGAAAAAAAACCATCGGCAGACTTGACACACTCCACACCTGAGTGTCCAAAACCATTATGCCTTGTCTCTGCCAATCACAACACTTCGACCAAATAGCTTTTGCCAATGATGGAAGAGTGTACGGCACACCATGACCGATTGCGCCAATTACAGGGGACTGGCACTAATAATTACTGAACCAAGATCGATGCCGCTTCCGAAGAAGGATGGAACGTACGTCAGTGGTCAAAGATAGGGGGGTGATAACAGTGGAGGGGTGATAAAAGGTATCTGCTAACACATTTATTTCTAGCAAGGGTTCTGTCATTGCTCTTTGAATCCACAAGATATTATAATAGATGAATGGACCAAGTGTCTGATTATGGATTTCTGTCCCATAAATATATATATTTTTTAAATAATTGTAAATGCGTCAAGACAAAAAATTGTAGATTGACGATGTTTAAATTTACATGTTTTTTATTGTTGTGTACGATGATTTATTTCAACGTGTTACCAATTAAAATACACAATTAATTTTTAAGAGTATTTTTGAGTTAGCAGCAGCAACCAACTGATACGAAACTCTATCAGTACAAAATACCCAACTGAACAAAATCCCAAAGGGTTGCTAGCGTCGAAAATATAAATAAATTCCCGTTACCCAGTGAACCGAAAAAACCGTGCAATCAAAGTTTATCATTAAATTGGTGTTCGCAAACATTATTAAAGTGATTATAATTACAAAATATAAAATGGCTGGTAACATTAAAGTTTGGGCGGCAATCATTTCGGTGTTCCGTCAGGCGGTCATTCGCGTACGCTCAATTGGTGACGCCGATTAATTTCATTACGAAAACGAACGGGTCATGTACTCGTTCAATTTCATTCAATTGGTGATTGTGATCGTTTAGTTTTTGCGTGAAAATTGTTTTTTATTGGACATTTTTATTATTTGGTTACAGTTTTTGATGTTTTTGTTTTAAAGTATTTTTAAAGCTTTGTGACCACCAGCATAATAGAATACGCAACAAAATATTTCACGTTACACCGGTCTTCTATATATTCATGACTATTTAATTTTGTACCTTCTCATGAAACTTGGCAGCATCATACACATACACAACTGTCACAACAGTTAAATTCTCCAAAAGTAGTAATTTTACAAAAGATGTATTGTAAACAGTACTGAAGCAATCTATTACAGCGGTCAAGGCGTTGACGAGCTCATAAATTGCGTTTTTATAATAATTTTCTGGCAGAATTAATGCACTACCTAGCCCTTTTCATGTATTTAGGTATCAATCCAATCACTATTCGCTCAAACCTTATCAATATTTATGGCATACCGAAAGTGTACCTTACTAAAACCACCTGAAACCTGAAAAATCAACAAGTATTCATTCTAAAACCAAATTCCCATAACACAACTGAGATAGCTCGCTGAATGTTTTAAAAATAGCATTCTATGGCCGTCGTAGGGGAGAAGAAAAATGGACAAAACGAACGCCTAACTTTTGAACGCATCCCACAACTTTACACAATACACTTGTATTGGAGCAAAGTTACTCAAGTTGAAACCTTATGACATGGCCCATAAGGTGTTAAGAAAATTTGTATAGGTTTGTGATAATGTTGCAGAATAAAAATCCCGAATCAATTCGGTAAAAACTTATTCGGTTCGGGCTTCTAAAAGACATGTTACGTTTTGACGTTGCGTTGGTAGAATTAGGGGCATAAAACGACTGAAAAGGGTTCGAGTAAGATCTATCTGTTGCGTAAATCTTTAGTAAACGAGCTTCGGTACGTGGCCAGTCTTGATAGCAATGTATACGATCGCTTTTACTTACGAAGAGAGCTTTATTTAGACCATTTTCGTAATATAATTCATAAAATTTAATACTACCAGGAGATTACCGTAGATTTTTCGTAACGACAAGCTTGGGTTCAACGAAAGTGGTCTTGAAATTAAAAAATATGTCTTTGATATTATCAGGTTTAGAGTGTCTGCCGTCTTTACCGAAATCGTTTACGTTTTCATTAAAATATTTCATAATCCTTAAAAGAGAAAATACATTGAAAACTTGTCGATATTAAAAATAAGATTTGGAACAGAATAGTATAGTAAATTAGACTGCGCAGACCAGAGTCAGAATTCAAAACAGTTTCATATTGCGACAAAATAGGAAATTTTTGACAAGTTCGATATGCGACTGTTTTGTTGCGAGAATGCGCATCGTCATTGTTTTCATAGAGCGGTATGTGCGCAAATTTATATCCTATACTATACTATTAAACGAGCAATATTTGTAAATATATTTATGTAAATGAAGATCATTAAAACTTTCATTAGAATTTCTCGCTTATAAACTACATGCCTTTAGAACATTTCTTTTCCTTTTAAACTCTGTGGTATAGACATTCTGCATTGAGTTTGAAACAATGGTAGAAATGACTTATTGAACTCCATTACTGAAAAATTATTAATTTACGCTAGTAAGGAATAGAGTGAAGCAATAGCTTTAAATGTTGTTTCTATTGATTACAGGTATGTACATATTTAATTTAATTTGTAAGTTAGTTAACAAGAAGTTATTTTATGTTTATATATTGTCTAACATTGAATTTAATCAAATAAATACTCTTGATTACACAGCAACGATTTGGCTTATTGTTTCCTTACAAAAAGTAAACACCTAACCACACAACACATTACATATATATATTTGTAATCACGTTCTCTAAAACGGCTCTAACAATTTTGATAAAAGTTGCAATACGTTTACGTTTATGGGGGTGAAATATCGATCTAGCTAGGTCTCTTATCTGGGAAAATTCGTTTTCTCCGTATTTTCACCCGAGCAGAGCTTGGTCGTCCAAAGTTCAGAATAAGATAATAAAATTAAAATTAAATTAAAAAAAAAAAAAAAATTAAAATTCATTTATTTCAGGTACCACATAACCCATATTGAAACCATCTTTACATTTGCGTCTCCAAGCTCACACTACACTACTAAACAAACGAATAAATACAATATGAACACAACATCAACACAAATTAGAAACATTAAATTCAAATTACATTCAATCATTCAATCATAATTAATTAATTAGCCCTTAGTCATTTCAATCGTCTATTACGTGCGACACTATATGTAACTTGTCTGTCACAGCAGTGTCGCACATAAGGACAGTCCAACCTATTTGCTATCATATTCAGAACGACATTGGAGCTGGCCCGCACTCTGCGCACTAGAGACGCGCAGCGCTTCCGCATGGTCGCATGAAAACAATCCGTGCGCGCCCATGCGAACATACCCGAAGCGCTGCAGTAGCGAAGCAGACCCAACGTCGCTCTGAACGCGTTGTTAAATTGGATGCGGAGGGTGCTGTAGCTTTTCTGCGTGTAATTAGCCCACAGGCTGCAGGTGTACATGGACGTGCAATATGCTCGGAAAAGAGTTATTTTCACGCCATCAGAGCAACGCGCGAACCTGCGGGCCAGCATATTAGCTCTTTTAGATAAAGCCCTCCGCTCCCGTTCCAAGTCAGCATGATCCCTGAGATCAGCCGTGACTACATGTCCTAGATATTTTATTTGAATAATGACATGGCAGCATAGAATTAGTAAGTACCTACTATCTTGGTAGCATGGAATTAGTATGAACTATCCTATACTATTAAATGAGTATTCTCTATTTTCACCAGAGCACTCGGTCGCCCAGGTACTTTTTTAACATTAATATAAATTTCAGAATTGTGCCCAAAACAGGTTCCGAGTGCTGTCTCATTGCGTAGCTGCTGAAAAAAGAATAGGCCTCTATCTAAGAATCTCTTATCTTTATACTTACAAACCGCTTTGCCTTAATATCGGTTAAACAAAACCACTTAGCCGAATACCTGCAATAAAAACACAAAATGTTTCGGTACTCCTAAAACCAAGAGCAATGGCATGCTGAGTTTATAGATTGCAATAAAACATAAATAGTACGAGTTATAGCTATCGGCAACATAAACAATAATAACTTTCCCTCAATTGACTTTCACAGCTCACGCGTTTTATGTATAACATTGGATACACTCGCTATGTTTTGTTTGTTAAGGATTTACTACCTGGGCGACCGAGCCCTGCTCGAAAAAAAATACTCAATTAATAGTGTAGGAAAGTTCATACTAATTCCATGCTGCCAAGATAGTAGGTACTTACTAATTCCGCGCTGTCATGTCATCATTTTAATGAAAAAAAAAAAAAAAACACCAAAAAAAATATTAGTTAAATAAAGCAAAAAAAAACCATATTGCTTGTATGACCCTTTAATTTTTTACTTAATTTTACTTTTTATTTTTTTGTTATAGCGGCCATAGTAGTACACACTGTAAAAATTTCAAGTGTCTACCTATTACGGTTCAAAAGAACCTGTGACATGACGGATGGACGGACGGATAGCGGAGCCTTAGTAATAGGGTCCTGTTGGCAGCCTTGGTTACGGCACCCTAAAAAACATATTAATTATTATATTTAACATATTATTTATTATTAATGCGTTGTATGAATAAATAAATAAAATCTTGAGAAAATAAAAATTGTGTCAAATTTTCCTTAGGCTTCTAATTATGTTTTTACTTACATTTGAGAAGCTCGTGGCTAAGTACTAACAGCCGCTCGAGTCGATCTGTCAGGTTAAGCTACGCTTGCTGGGGTTGGTCCGTGGATGGGTGACTATTTCTACATACCGAGACTCCTCCGTGCCTCGGAAAGCACGTTAAGCCGTTGGTCTCGGCTGTCATTCGTGGATCTTTGACAGTCGTTACGGGCCGTCAGAAGCCCGAAAGTCTGACAACCAGTCTTACCAAGGGGTATCGTATTACCCTGTTACTGGGTTGTGGAGGTCAGATAGGCAGTCGCTCCATGTAAAATACTGGTATTCAGCTGCATCCGGTTAGACTGGAAGCCGACCCCAATATAGTTGGGAAAAGGCTAGGCAGATTGACTTACATTTGAGCAGTCAATTCTTGTGCCTGTTGTAGGCATAAGAATTGACTGCTCAAACGTAATTATCATTACCATCTTTTAAAAGACGCAAACTTACGTATTATGTCAGTACAAGTATTTGAATATTAGGTAAGTTTAAAGAAAGTTTATTTTGTATTCTTAAAAAGAAAAAAGTTTGGCAACATCTGCGCCCCTTAAAAGGTCATGATGACATTTTAAATTTTCATCACTGGCAACTTACTTTAGCTTAAGAATAAAGTTAATACGTAGATAAAGTTAGGCTTATTTATACTGTGTCTGGCAATATTGTTAGTCAACAATTTTCTTTATTAAAATTTAGACTGTAATGTAATATATTGCTACTAAATTGGTTTACATTTCAAAGATTTATTTAGTGCCTTAGAATTTTTGAGTGAAATGAAACCCTAGTTCATGATGTAATTCGATATTTAAATCGGGATAATACAACTACAGTATAGGCGCTCGGTAATCCGGCACCCATTTTTTTTCACATTTACCGGATTATCGAAAACGCTGGATTATTGGATTTCTATAGGAAATGTCAGCTAGCTAGTAAGAAATAATTTTAACACAGATTAGCAAAGTATAAATCTTTACAAGTTTACGTAATAATACGTACTTGCAGAAGCGGACCAGACTGCAGAACAACAACGATCAATGCGCGCGCTCTGTAATCCGGCACTTTTGTATTAAACCTGCCGAATTACAGAGTAGGAGACTGATATTTCTTTTTTTGGGTGGGAAATTATCAAATCACTTCTCCCGCTCTGAGCGGAGCGGGAAGTCGTGTCACACTCATACTGACTTAAACCCACCCATGTGCCTTTAGTTGTTGCCATGTTGCCGGGGGCCACGATTCCCCTTTCGGACTTCTTCGCAACCCCGGCAGGCCTCGGCCCTAGCGGATCCCGTCAGTTCTGCTGACATCTCTTTGAGGTGCGCGTGGAACACAACGCGCCGTCGACCCGGGCCTGGTCTTTATCGGACGGCGAGCTATCCATTGCTTACCGTCCGCAAGCCCGCGCCTACGGTGGCTGGAAATCGGCCTGTGATTCCCGACGGCCAGGGCATCTCCTGTGGCAGTTAGGGGCGTGAAGGCGCGAAATTTGTCTCTCCCTCACGCGTTCCGCCTCCTCCTTTACGAGCATTACTGCTTCGCAGAAGGAGGTGACGGCCTCCCATGCCCTAAGTTAGAAAACGCAGGACTATTGGACGTGTCGCATTAGTAAGCGCCGGATTACCGAGCGCCTACTGTATTAGAATTAAATAGGTAATCAAATATTATTCATGGTATGGCAACGTGTGGATATATCTCCATGCAGGAGATATATCCACACGTTGCCATACCTACTTTCCAAACTAGGTATAAAATAATATTCATGTAAAATGCACAAGAGTATGTTTAAAACAAAGAACATTAACCTAATAATCTGTTTTTAGAATTATAAATTCTTTTATTTTTGGATTTCCATCGTTTACTCATAGTAAACTCGTAACTCACAGATGTCTCCAACAGACAAATGTCAAGACAAATACTTCTAACGTCTCGTTGTAAACTTTATCTAAATCAGTTTTTAATGAAAACAAAACTTGGAACTACGCGATGAACTTATATTAAAAATAATAGCTTTTAAATAATAATTTAGTTATTTTGAGTTATGAAATATAATACGAGGTCTCATAAGTTTTTAATTTATAATAATTGGTTGATCTGATAACCTAAAGGTACAATTCCGCAGCCGACCGCAGGCGGCAGCAGCAGGCGACGTGTTACCGCGACACGACTGGTTTCTATGTATTTCTATGAAATACCATCCGTAGTGACAAGTCGTGTCGGTTTTATAGAAGTAATAGAAACCAGTCGTGTCGCGGCGACACGTCGCACTGTGGGAAAGCCCCATACAAAGCCGTCTCAAAACCGTTTCATGTGAAAGTCGTTGTAATGGAATAAAATTAATAAATTAATTTAGTATAATAAATAAGCTTTCGTTTCGCAATTTTTTTGGTTTTTTTTAGTTAATCGTAATGTATATAAATAGGCATCAAAGCTAACTCATGTTCAATAACGTAAATTAAACGCAATACGTTACTACAATTCAACGCCACATTACTCAAAAGTTTTTGATGTAAATGTACAAGTATTATACAGTTTTGGAATGCTTATAATGTCCTTATAACGTTTAGTAATTAATATTATATACATTGGTTTAATAAAATAAAATTAAACAATATAGTTTAAGATGGTATATTTTTAGTGTTATTTTTTTTTTAACAAGACCTTTACCCTTTACCGCTGCTTGCTGCTGTCGAGATATTTGTTGTATTAAGATCTTTATACATTAGTATATGCAAGGAGAAAATAAAAATTTGCGCATACTTGCGCTTTTTCTGATACGGGATCAAAACATATCGCGAGATAAAAATTAATTTTTTTTCAATTTCGTTTTATTTCTCATAAAATTATTTTTTATCTATTAAGGTCAATTTTATAAAAAGTTCATTACAGTGATGAGTATTATTAATAGTTTTTTGTGGTTTTGATACAATTTTGACCACCTTACTTGATAAAATATGGCCAATTATCTATTAGGGTCGAATTAAAAACAGGTTGGTTATGGGAAGAGTGCAAATGATTAGTTTCTTAGGTTTTTTCCACGTAGCACTATTATATTAGCCAATAAAAGGAAGGCGAACCCTGAAACATTCACAGTTGTTGGTCAGATATTCAGTTGCCCTAAAAAGCAGTTATTACTTATTTTCAAATATTCGCAGAAGTTGACTGATTTGAAAAATGGGTGAATTTGTTTGTAGCAAACGAGAGTTGTGCAATTTATTGATAAATGGGCATAATGTAGAAGACACGAGATGTTAGGACACGAGATGTAAACGAAATTTAATTTAAATACGGACTGTCAACACTACATGCTTGGATTAGGAGTATGGAGATGATCTTACACATTTCCTATAACTTGTCTTTTGAAAAGTGGTCAGCTACTACACCCGAAAATAAAAAAACAAAGACGTAAAGAAAAAACTGGTGCAAAAGCGGTTTAGGGAAGAAATGGGACTGCATGTCGATAAACCTCGACAAAGCACTGGAAATAGTAATGACGGAAACACAGCTCGGACATTTTTTCAGAATCACTCTTGCTCTGCAGACATTACAGGAGTAGACGTAGAACTTATAAAACGAATGTACATAATACTACAAACTATGTCATCTGGAATGGCTATCGATTCAAAAAAGTTCGGTGAATACGCATATAGTACAGCCCAACTGTACGTAAATAATTATAACTAGTATTATTTGCCTTCCTCCGTGCATAAAATATTTATTCTCGGCGAAAAAATCATTGAGTACTATGCTATTTTACCTATCGGACAATTGTCCGAAGACGCGCAATAATCCCGAAATAAGGATTACAAAAAATTTAAACTTCATCATTCTAGAAAGTGTTCAAGAGCGGCTACCAATGAAGACGTGTTCCATACCTTATTGTACACTTCTGATCCATATATATCAACTTTGAGTAACATCTCAGAAACAATATCGAAAGAACTTTTAGATGAAGCCAAGGCCCTTCTTGCGGTCAATGAAAATCTGTAGGAGCTTGCTAAATTGTGTACATATTTTGTTTTCTCGTTTGGTACTATGTATATTCCGTTTTATGTAAATTAAAAAAACATATTTTGTATTTTTTTTCTTAAAAAATGCATGTATTTTTCTAAGTTTAATTTTATAATTAATTAATAAATAGAATTATCAAAATCAAAATTATACACATTAAACTTTATATATCCAAGTATATGTGTGCAAAATTACAGCTCATTTAGTTTTGAAACAACTGAGATACGGAGTTTTGAGACGAAACATACGCGATTTTCCCACTGTGCGTCGGTCGCCTGCTGCTGTCGTCTGCGGTCGGCTACGGAATTGCACCTTAAGAATGATATTTTATCATAGGACTTTTCTACTAATTATTTTTGTTAATCTAAGGCATCGTTGAATTATGATTGATAGAAAAATTGTGAGACAACTTGTGGTTTGAAATGCCACACGCAATGAATCATGAAAATCGAATCGTGGAAATCAATACGCGTTTCTTCAGCGCGTATGTACTTAGTTAAGACAAGAAATGGCTGCACTATAGATCATTTCAGGCAGATCTCATAACAGAACGTAATATAACATAACGGATCATAACAAAACTTCTCGCTTCTTTTCCCCGAAGGGTTTGGCAGAGGTGTATCTTCCTATAGTAGCTACAAATTCGTCAGATAATGTTAAAATCCCTTGTTATAGGGGGCGAGTCCCAGACACAAATCAGACTCCGGGCTGCTACTGAGAAATTCCTGGTAAAAAATCCAATAACACTTTTTCAACCTGGGAATCGAACCAAAGACCTCTTACTTAGCAGTAGCGCTTGCGTCCTCTAGAATAACGAGGTGGTCATGTCATATCATTTCTTACTTCTTATTTTCGTGTGGTTAGTGACTAACCTGGTGTCAGAGTTTTAAAGCCGCTCATGGGCCTCTGACTTGGCTTCACATACCGTCTAGAAATATCTCTCAGGCAAGCCGATTTCCTCACGATGTTTTCCCTCACCATTTTTGAAGTAAGTAATAATAATACAATACGCACATGAATCTGAAAAGTCAGAGGTGCGTGCCTTGGGTTCGAACTCGAGACCTATGACTTGACAGTCTGACGGTCACACCACTAGGCTATCATTGCCCATGACATTTGAAATGAAAGTGTAATCGAGTCAAAGTACCCGTTGTAGCCAGTACTTATTGTCTAGGAAAGTTTCAAAAGTCAACTGAGCCAAACGGATAAGTGTAGGTCGTTATAGGGCATGCAGACTTACCTTTGATATTTTACTGCCTTTACCTTGTATGCTGTGGTCATTTTAGGTAGGCTGTATGTGGTCTATTAAAGTCAAGCTGAAAAACGTCTGTGTATTATACTAACGGGAAATATAAAATTATTTGGAAAATCCAAAAATGCACGCCTAAAAACGCTCATTCGAAAACAGAAAAATATTTAAACGACTTTTCATGAAGTATGGTTTGACTGCTTTTTTACCCATCAATATGGGTAAAATTTCTCACCTCGCAATCTTTACGTACTGTCAAAGACTATTTAGGTTTGCTTTGTTAGTTGCTTGGCAACGGAAGAAGGTCAAAGTTAGAAATTTCGATATTTTAAGCGTTAGTTTTTCATTAATTATAATTAAACTACTTTGAATAAAAGAGCCATTTTCAATAAGGTTCCTCCTATGGCTGAAAGGAATCTATAAATATAAAAAATCACTCAATTTATTTATTTTCTCGCAAGCTACAATGTTTTCAGGTTTCATACATTGATTGATGGGACATTTTTAACCTACTTTGATGTTTTTTTCGTTTCTGCTGCATTAAATAAATTTTTGAAAAGTATGGTATTAATTTTCATTAAATTATCTGAACAATGGTATATAAATTAAGTAGGTTCTATGTACTAGCAGGAGTATAACAATAAAAATAGTTGCAGAAAGGAGGCAAAACAAATATTTAGATCGCAGAGCACTCTCTAAAGCTTTGCACTATGAGTCGTGCAAAAGCCAAACTTATTGAAATATTTCCGAAACCACGAAAGATAGCTTCTTGAAGTAAAAAGCAACATTCAAGTGTATTTAATAGCGCATAAAAAACACCTATAAAATTATTTACTTCATGTAGCTAACTTATGTGGTTTAGGAGATATTTAGATTTTTTTGACACTTTGCAAGTAGCTTTTTTATATTGCTTGTCAGTGTATTAACTCAAAAATCAATCATAATATATTAACTATAAAACGTCTGTGTGTAAGTTGAATTTATTGGACCAGATTGCATTTAAGAGCATTTACACAGAAAGTGGGCAACGTCGCAAATAGCTGCCAAATATTTCGCTGTTTTGATTAATTTGGCAATATTACTGTATGGAAATAAAAAATATAGCTAACTAGTGAACTAAAATATTGATTATGAAATGTAATAATTAATATCGTAACACCAAATATTTAAGTTTTAGATGTATAAAAAGTATTTGAAAACTTTCAAAATACTTTTTAACACCTAAACGGTTACAACGTCAAATTCAGTGTTTCTTATTTCCATACAGTAATTTTGCCAAATTAATCAAAACAGGTAAATATTCGACAGCTATTTGCGACGTTGCCAACTTTTTAAATGAACACTCTTAATAATACCCATAATTAATGGTACCTATACTATATTTGGTTGAATCAATGTTTACAGTTTTTTAGTCCTTCATAAATAAAATATGTTGAGCAACTGCGCAATTGTTTGACCTCAAACAAATCAGTAGCGCTATTAGTACGACTTCTCAAGCCTACTCGAATCTATAATATAATACAACAAAAACACAGTCAATAGCCTATCTAGCCTCTTGTTACCGGCAGAGTTTCGAGTACCCCAATTAAGGGAAAAAAGCGACCACGTGCCAACTTCCAGGTACCAATCAGCAGTAATACAGACTACTTATTTATTTTAAAAAAGCACAGACTCATACATACATTAAACTTAAAGATAATCATAATAACTAAAGGACTAATGTACTTGACCATTACGGCGTACATAGCATTGATAACAATATCTTAAATAAATAAATAAGTTAAAACTAAACTAAAATAAAATAAAATAAACTAAAATAGACTAACGTAAGTCATCTGCCTAGCCTTTTCCCAACCATGTTGGGGTCGGCTTCCAGTCTAACCAGATGCAGCTGAATACCAGTATTTTACATGGAGCGACTGCCTATTTGACCTCCACAACCCAGTAACTGGGTAATACGACACCCCTTGGTAAGACTGGTTGTCAGACTTTTTGGGCTTCTAACTACCCGTAACGACTGTCAAAGATCTACAAATGACAGCCGGGACCAACGGCTTAACGTGCTTTCCGAGGCACGGAGGGGTCTTGGTATGTAAAGATGGTCACCCATCCACAGACCAACCGCGGCAAGCGTAGCTTAACCTGATCGATCGACCCGTGCAGCTGTTGTTACTTAGCCACAAGCCCCTTCTAAAATAGACTAACGTAAGTAAGACTGGTAAAAAAAAAACATAAAAATTAAGAAATTAAAATTCAGAAAAATTTGGCAAGGATAGCGTGATTTTTCGAGAGACTTGTGAATATTGAATAAAACGATTCCATCATGTATTTCTCGAGCACCTGCCAATCTTGTTAAATATCCAAACAGCGAAACCACCACACCTGGCGATAAATCGATAAAAAAAGGAAAACAAGAGAAATATAGTCTATAAATCGGACCGCAGCGTAATTTACGTCTATTAGGGCCTTCACTTGAAACGCTGTAAATCTCTAGCGATCCCCCAACTCTCCTGCTTTACAACTTTCACTCACACCTACCTATACATATAAGAATACTAGATATTTCCTTTGCGGTGCATTTGATACATTTTTAAGGGGTCCGAATAGGGCTCGTGGGTTTTGGAAATAGGGGTCTCGCGTCCACCTGATTCATATTAACTCGCTGGGGTTCCCTTCCCCTATTTTGTTAAGAATATAAAACTAAATTCTGCTTGTTTAAATGGCTGTATAAAGTTACATCACGTTTATGGCTACGTGTTGGGATAACAAGGTTACATAATTAATTATTGGCAAAAGCTTGAACCCTGAAGGTATTTCTTTTACGAAGAAGTAATATGATATGTGTTTTATTTCTGACTTCAGGTTCGTATACACGATTATATTCGATATTGCTTTTGATTTAAGGGCTATAGTGGTGTGTACACGCATTAGATGACATAACTAACTGCTGGCAATGGACTAGTGAGTTTAGGCGGCTGTCGCAATGGCTTTATGGAAATGAAACCTTTCTTTTGTTTTATTTAGGTTTATTTTATGTTGACGATTGATTGTCAAGTGTGCAGCATGAAAATTGTCAACGAATTTTCGGAGATGACCAAAGAATGCTATTTTAACACGCTTTTATTATGTCGACCTGTATGTAACTAACTATGTAATGGAATCTAAGGTAACTAATTTAACCATCTTCCAAGGGTCGTAGCGTAATGAAAATTGGCAACTGTATGTAGTTCTGATGACAATACAATAATATTGTACTGTCAAACTGATCTGATGATGGAGCCGGAAGATATGAACTGGAACTTCATGATGGAAAATCGTATCATAGCTGTTTTGAATTTCTTAGAAAAGTCTTGTAATGAACTTTGACCACAATTAGGTTTCAAGGTCTGATGATGAAGCCGGAAGATAGGCACTGGCATTCCATGATGGAATATCGAATCATACTCGTGTTTGCACTTGTGAGAAAGGCCACGTAATGGACTTTGAATACGATCAGGTTTCAAGCGTGTTTTTCTAGTGTTTTTAAACTATTAATTTATTGTTATAAGAAGTAGCCATTTACTTTGTCACAAGGGACACTTTACCGATATTTTGCACGATTCGTAATGCGAAGAATTAAACAATTTTAATTTTAAACGAAAAAAAACATCAAAATAGTTTTAAAAAAAATCCCGTTAATCAATGTATGAAACCTGAAAACATTGTAGCTTGCGAGAAAATCAGTAAATTAATTGGAAATTCTTTTTTAATAGATTTGTTTTAGCCATAGGAGGAACCCTATTGAAAATGGCTCTTTTATTCAAAGTATATTTATTTATATTAATAAAAAATTGACTAACGTAATACCTATCTTTATATATATAATTCTTCTGTGAGTGTGTATGTCACTGAACTTCTCTCAAACGACTGGACCGATTTTGATGAAATTTTTTGTGTGTGTTCAAGGGGATCTGGGAATGGTTTAGATTCACAATTTTGTCCGCTGGACAATGTTTTGACAGGACAACGTCTGTCGGGTCCGCTAGTCTATATCTATATTTTCAACTTCGTTTCGACCCTCTTCCGTTGCCTAGCAACCAACAAAGCAAACCTAAATAGTCTTTGACAGTACGTAAAGATTGCAAGGTGAGAAATTTTACCCATATTGATGGGGAAAAGCAGTCAATACATACTTCATGAAAAGTCGTTTAAATATATTTCTATTTTTGAATGAGCGTTATGAGGCGTGCATTTTTGGATTTTCTAAATATTATCTATGATAACTCCTTGGAAGACTACTTGTAAAGCTTTGAAAGAATAATACACAGAATAATTAACCTCACGCGATAAACTCAGCTTACAGAACCCGATGACAATGTAACCAATCTAAAATTTTCCTCTCACCGACATCAGGAAATAATAGTTAAAGAGTAATACGTTGGATTTAATTCAAAGGTGTTTCGGTTCGATGGCCGGGCCGCGACTTGCCCGGGGCACCGCGCCTAGCTACAGATTTATGCGTTCGACTTGGAGCAACATAGTTCAGCTTTGTTTCTCTGCAAGTTCCGAATTATTAAATAGGAAAGTAGAGAGGGTATTAATCGCCTTGGTATTGGTGAAGTAAGGCTTTACTTTTATTTAGTAAATGGAATTTTAAACAAGAATTTCGTAGATTGCAGTATCTTCCGTGTAATAATGAGTTTTCATTTATCCAATTAATAATACATACATTGCAGCATATAATAGGTTGGTAGTTTTCTCTGTGTTCTTTGGAGACTTGCAGAATCAGCATGAAATTTCCTGAAACTCTATTGAAAATTCATTTTTCGAAGAGGTATCTATCTGTTCCATCACTAGTTTCAGAAATCCTAGTCAAATCTCTGATCATGAAAACGATTGCTAAATCTCATAAGCTGTTATGATCGGTTTAACCTAAGTAACCAATGGTTCATGTTGATATGATGATTATCATTCCCCTGACCATATAATCCCTATTTAATTGGGGTAGGTGCAACATGTCGACATTCTCCCATAGTTCTCATTCGTTATATCGGTAGTTCCGGTTTCTAGCCATATTACCTTTTCCACAGTCCGTTCATCGTTTCTTTAGTCTTCCTCTACTTGTAAAGCCAATCTGATTAAATTCAACAGCCTTGTTAAAGTCAGGAGCGTTGAGGACAGTGTGTCATTTAATCATCTTAAAAAGCTAGTTAATTGATTCAGGCGTGACAGTTATTCAGCTATTTCTAAAGAGCCATAAAAAAACCCTGAAAAAAATCGACACGTGTTTCACCTCTCAACAAGGCATCTTCAGGATGACGATTGACTTATCGCGAATCCGAACATAGCGTGTTGCCACACCGAGCGCTGAACGCAGAGTGATCTTAAAAAGCATTTAATTTTGTTATTAAGTTTAAAATATCAACACTTGATTCGTACCTCCAACATTTCTCAGCTCATTCGTACTTCGTCAGATAGTGAGTTCATAGCACAGGATTATAATTTACAACAACGCATGCGCGACCCTTCGCCTCGGTTGATCCATCGCGGCCATTGTTGTTATTGTCTAGCGTTGCACAGATTACCTGGCCGATTCTGTTATTCACGATGCTATTCAACTTTGTGGTGATATGTTTTTTTTTTTGTGAATTATTTTGCAAAGTATAAATTGCTGAAATTTAATTGCATACTAAAACTACGGTTTCCTTGAATAGCGGGGACCGCCATATAACGGCCTCAGTGACGGTCGTCATGAAAAAATGGCACAGTGGCTCTTTAGGAAAACACACTCAAGCCGACGTTCGCACAGACGTAATAAAATCGAGGCGATTTTTTTTCGTGCACTGGAATTTCAACGCACTTCTTAGCGCCGAGAGTTGAAAATCCAACAGTGTGTTTTTTCAACGTGCTGGGACGAGAGTGCGTCCCAGTACATTGGATTCTCAACGCTCGGCTTAACACCGAGAGTTGAAAATCCAGTCCGCGATAAAATCCCGCCGCGATTTTACTACGTCCGTGCGTACCTTGGCTTACTGTCATAAATAACGTTTCGGTGATGTCATTCGACGGTTAATTGCGGACGCTATGTAGCGGTCACCACAGTCTCAGGAAACTCTAGCTTTATTTTTATTTGTATTTAATTAACAAGTAACAATGGACTTAATATGCTAGTAACAATATTTCTTCACAACTATGTTAGTAAACTTAACTCACACACTTAACCTAACACTGCCCTATAGTTATGAGAATCCCTGCTGCAAGTTTAACACAGATTTGGAAACCTTGCAGCAAAGATTCACACTCAAGCAGTCCAGTCTGCCCGCGAAAGAACAGTATGGCCGTATAGAAAAAAAAAAAGAAATGTTTGTTTGCGGTTTGTGATTTGCGTGGCAATTTGCAACCGCCATCTTGAAAATTGAATTGACCCTTTTCGTTTCCGCTTGAACCAAGCGTTGAGCTATGCTAGCTATGTGTGTTTTTGACTTCTTTAGGCGCGTTGGGCATTTTTGAGATGGGAAAAAACAATTGAACTCGCGACACAGTTACCGACACTTCATTTTTGTAAACGTGATTGTGCTCTTTATTTATATTACGTTACGGATCACTGTTCTATGCAAGTATTTTTTTTTTGTAAACGCGATTGTGCTCTTTATTTAGATAAGGTTACGGACCAATATTCTATACAAGTATTTTTCTTCCACCAAGGCAATCTTGTTCAAGTTTTTACTTCTGTCGGCACTCCCGGAGTGCCACTGTTTTTTTTTTATAAACATGATATAATCTTCTCCAAAACCCAACTTTCCCGCACCGACTGTTTATCCTTTCATACAACAGCGCTCATAAATTTGTTTATTATTATTATTATGTCACCTTTCTTTCCTCATATAGAAATTATTACTCCCATAATTTCAACGTAACTCAGCACATACGTTTTATTACGAGGGAAATATCTTTATTAAGTCCATAGCATTTGTCTCTTGTGATACCTTATCGCTTGCCCTCGCTTCCTTCGTATAAGACATAATCTCATAAAACTCTCCTTTTACGACCCTACCTATAACGTATGCGTTTCATTACCGCTTACCTTCTACATCCGTTTATGCCCGTGTGTTAAAATACAGCAATGTATGGCGTGTAAGTAATTTCGAATGGGTTGATATAGTATGGGAGTAGGGGAACTTTATTAACCTTAGTCGCACTGTTTTAAGTTAACGCGTTCTTATGGCTACACCTTTTAATGTAACTTTTCTTGTTATAAAAGGATTATTTTGTGGTCTTATCAAATAATATTAATCGTGGTCGGTGTCTTTTAGTTGAAAGACTTAATTGTTCATTTCATTACTGCGGTATAATATGGTATGTTTAAGGTTAGATAGTTAACGTTGATAGTCGGGGTATTACTGTTGTTATTGCTCTTTCTTCTTCGTCAAGACTGTTTTAATAATAATAATTATAAATTCATTTATTTTAGGTAAAAAAATAACACCCATAGTCAAACACAAATTAACAAATAAGATCAATAAAATAAAATACACTAAAATCAAACATGAGTTAAAATGAAAATAAGTTATGTTGAATCGAAACAAAAAAAACCGGCGAAGTGCGTGTCGGACCACGCACAATGAAGGGTTCCGTAGTTGGGATGAATTTATCCCAAAAACAAACTTAACTTTGTAGTTGATAAACATGTTCTCCCATACGGAATGTATGGGAAAACATGTTTTTGCAACTGCAAAGTTAAGTTGGTCGATTATTACTCGATAACTAGTAAAGCCTACTTAGCTGTGATAGTTTTCCTTTTAATTTCGTTATATAAACTATTGCTGTGATTTTTTTCACATATCCAAAACTAACCATTTAGCCGGCAGGGGGGGGGACACTTGACTCTAACAAAAATTAGCACTTTAAAGCTTAATATTTCGCAAACGAATCCCTGAATCCAAAAATGGTTTTCACAAACTCACAATATTTTTGAAGGACCTTTCCAATGATATCCCTCACCATGGGGTAAAAAAATAAAAAAATAAACATTACCACTTTACGTGTATGAGAGGTACCCTAAAAAAAAGGATCTCGGAGCTAGACCGCGGACAGACAGACAGACAGACAGACAGACAGCCAGACAGACGGACATGACGAAACTATAAGGGTTCCTTGTTTACTACGGAACCCTAAAAATTGTTAATAAATAGTTAAAAAGTTTGTTACAAGTTCCTTAAGTTTCGATTTAAAATTTTTCCTGTTACTAAATACTCAATAACAAGAATTTTATAAACAGTTATAGTACATTACTGTCGAACATCCAGGCATTTTTATAAAAGTACTATACAAGCCTTGACCGCAACTATACTCCGTTTGAAATAAGATTAGACATTTGAACAAACCTTTTTTACAGTCCGTTCAACCGATTTTGACTTCTATGCCGTAGGCATAAGGATGGCATTAAAAGCAAAAAAATGGTTGCAAACCAACTGTTTACTGCAGCTGTCATTTGTCATGCCGCCATCGCAATAGAAGTCAAAATCGGTTGAACGGACTGTAAAAAAGGTTTAGTTAAATGTCTAATCTTATTTAAAACGGAGTATAGGCATTGAATGACAATGCCGAGGCACATACGTGAGTCCCGGCTGTTGAAGTGCATTTTTTGCCATGTTTAATAATTTACTAGTGACAGGGACTGACTTAATTAAAGCTATTCTTGCCCAAGGAAAATCATTTCCACAAGCGTTCGAAAATAATATATTTATAATTACATATTATTTAATAATATATTTTATTTATACATATTTTTTTTATTTATAATTTTGATGTGTGAATAATATTACTCAACATCAATAATTGATTACCTCATTTGTTGTTGATTGATTTCGGACTAGTTCTAATTAGCCTCGATACTAATGAAGCCAGTTTCTAAAGCCCCAAATATTTCTGACGTTTATTGAATTAACTGATATCAGCAATATCCACTAAATATAATTCTAAATCTTCTCAAACTAATCACCTGAATTCAGCAAAAACTAACCAATAGACTAAATATATACGTATTTCTCTCTGTTATTTTCAATGTTCAGACTGTAGTAAACTCCGACACTGCAAAAATACATGTCCAAAAAAATAAAATAAAGCCTTCCATCGTATTCTATTTTCAACTTTATTTAAATTAAGCTAAGATATACATTTAAATGGATGCACTACTTTTATTCAGATCCTAGTTTGTAGTGGATGGAGCATAACGATTCGATTTTCAAAAGCCGAGTGACTCTTCAAACTTACCGATTATTCCATTTGAATCGATATAATCGATTTCAATGCGTTGTTTTAAAGCTGTTCTGTTGTTTGTTGAGTTGTCTCTAGGTTTTGTTGTGTTTACTGTGGTATATTATTGGACAGTTTTGTAATGTCTAATAAGTAGGGACCTAGTTTTAAATTGTTTTCTCGCTACATTCATTTGAATGGGTCAGAAGCTACACAATACAATAGGTGTAAGAGCCGCTACGCACTACGTCCGATCTGAATCCGATCCGAATCCGAATTCAAGATCCGAGTTCAATCCAAATTGGTAATGTTCTAAATTTCGACGGACAGAGTTCGGATCTAGTGCGCAACCCCTCATACAAAAAGTAGGTACTATGGCTACTTCGGACCGACATTTCGAAATTTGAATTTGGAATTATTCGAATCGGAAGTAGTGCGTAACCGCTCTAACAGTGCAAGTAGAGTAGAAGTGAACTCAGAAAGTGCATCATTTCCCACTTCAAGAGGCATTTGAACCTTTCTTCCACTTCTTACATTTCATTCCTATAAATTGTGTTCAATTTGGTATATAAATAGAATAGAAGAGCCACTTTCCATCAAAACGATTTCAATATAGCACAAAATTCCAAAACATATTTAAATAAATCAAGACTTATTTGATCTTCGGCGCGGACTCATAAAGCTGTAAATAGCCGAGCGACCGTATGAACGAGTTGAATGGAATGCGAACGAGTGAATGAAAGAGCTCTGAACACACGGCCATTAGTCAACTACAGCCGACCATTATCCTAATGGGATCTCTAACCGCTCGGCCGTTTGATGAGATAATACAGTCACTGATACATTTGAACATTTAAAATCGTGTGTTTGAACAAATCTGATCACTGTTAATTTGACTTTCATGATAATCTGTATGAAATTGCTCTGCCGATATTATTGATGGCCGGTTTGATTATATCATTCATCGTTCCACCTGATATTTATCTTCGCGTCCTTTTGTTCGACGCGACGTTCCGCTCACTTATGAGAATTGCAGGCATCAGCTTGCTCTCCTCTTGATAATGCATTGAAGATCGCACGTGTGCATATTTTCATGCTAATTTATGGCATGATTGGAATACATAAAGAATTGGATGTACTTTTTAAAGATAATTTAGCATGGCTCGGGATGATGTGAGGTTTTCAAGTATCTTCTGTGCAATTTTATATATGTATCACTTAAAATGAGGTCTATTTATGTGTAAAAGTAAGTATACGTTAGACCCTAAATCGTTTCAGAGATTTAAAATATTCCAAAAAATAACAAAAGGGGAAAAAAGTGTGAAAAAAAAAACATTACAAAAACGAAAGGTATTCCCAAAACATTCGCAACAAAACATCATTCACTCGTTCAACATATGTTCAGAATGAGACGGTCCCGTTGCCGACTACAATCAGATAGACAGCTCATTCGAATAATCGATTCAAGCGCCCGATTCCCGTCACTATACAAACGGACAGTGTTGTCGTTGCCTGTTGTCCGTTGCGAATTCGAAATTTGAATTTGAAAAGAATTTGAATGGAATGGTTTCAATTGGACGGAGTATGTTCGATCATATGTTGTGACGTAGTTAGAGTGACGTGCTCTAGTTTTAAAGTATACTAGTCTGTCCGGCTCTGTTGGAGCTAGTGGAGTAATGCCAATATAAAGTGCATTGGTAGGGTTGAGGCATAGACAAACAAAAACAAACCCAACACAATTTTTTTTTTTTAATTTATTACTATAAGCCATTGAGGCGCTTAGGTATGATTTTTCAGAAATGCAGACGTTTTAGTAAAATTAAATAACGTAATAGTTTAATGCATTGTGTTAGGTTTCAATTTGTTAATACGTAATTGTTAGATATTGTACTGGCAACACCCAAAGATTCGATATGTCAAGATGGGGAAATAACTGCCTTCTGGGTTGGGCGCTCGTGACGGTAAGACGTGCTTAGTAGCTGTGTCGGTAAAAAGATAGATTAGTATTGGTTGGAGATCTACTGTAAATTAAGGTAACCTATTAGTTTTATGGTAAATATTAGAATACGGATTGAATTGTGATATTATGTGGGGAATCGATGTGATAGTATGGTGTAGAATATTGAATTTGATGTTGGCAAAGAAATATAAATGACTGACAAAATATCTTGGTGTTTCGTATTATTTTCCTTACCCTGAAATATTGTAAATATGTAGTTTTATTAAACAGTTTTAGATTATTATATTGGGGTAACGACTTTAAGATTCATTTGGGGATTAGCATCTATTTTGAGGTTAAATAATTATATTCGGAATTAAATAAGTTATTTTAGAGCAAGCATGGTTCTTATTTCAATTGCAAGACGGAGATTGGAAGAAGAACAAATTAAATTGTTACAAAAAACATGCTTGTAGAAGGGGCTTGTGGCTAAGTAATAACAGCTGCACGGGTCGATCGATCAGGTTAAGCTACGCTTGCCGCGGTTGGTCCGTGGATGGGTGACCATCTTTACATACCAAGTCCCCTCCGTGCCTCGGAAAGCACGTTAAGCCGTTGGTCCCGGCTGTCATTTGTAGATCTTTGACAGTCGTTACGGGTAGTTAGAAGCCCAAAAAGTCTGACAACCAGTCTTACCAAGGGGTATCGTGTTAACCTAGTCACTAGGTTGCGGAGGTCAGATAGGCAGTCGCTCCATGTAAAATACTGGTATTCAGCTGCATCCGGTTAGACTGGAATCCGACCCCAACATAGTTGGGAAAAGGCTAGGCAGATGATGAGAAACAATGTTGTACGCATGCAACATTGTTTCTACATGAACATAAACAACAAACAAATGGCTTCTCAAACACAATATACATGTAAGTACGACATTACTATAAACCCTACGTTAGCTAAGCGCTTACCACTCATTCTCTATATAGGTTAAGAAGGAGTACCAGAGCTTACAGTATGAAAACGCATAAAAGCAACGTTGGTAGGCCGTCACGCGAGCGCGGCACGCGAATCAAGTACCGGTTTGGTACGACGAATATTAGTTTATAGCTGGAAAAATAAATGTTTAATGTAAATGTAGAATTATTATGATCAAAAGTTTAGGTAACGCCCCATATTCATATTTTACTTAAATTTAAGAGACTTACCAAATTCAAGATCTGTTTGACTTTATGATAAACTGATTAAGGGGGAAAGCGTCAGGGTAGCCCACGAAACTCAATTTTTTTACGTTTTTTGCATTTTCAGGTCAGTGTCAGGTTTTATGTTGATTAAAATATGATTCGCGGTTGTAACAAATATGGCTTTACTCAATTATAATTATTACAATCAGCAATAGTGATCAAGAAGAAGATAAAGGTGTCAAATGTCATGATTTCATGAAATCATGACATTTGACACCTTTGCTAACTTATGGAGTTGTATTGCTGATTGTAATGATTGTAATTGAGTAAAGCTAATCATATTTTAATCAACATAAAACCTGATACTGACCTGAAAATGCAAAAAACGTAAGAAAATTTGAGTTTCGCGGGCTACCCTGAGGCTTCCCCCTTAAAGGCCAGGCTAAAAAAATATCGCCTAGCATCTTAAAAGCTGATTTACTTAATAACTTGTATCTACTGCCATTTAATTTGTATCTAGATTTTATTAAAGGAGACGTTTCATTTTTTTATGAGACTCCGGCCATAACATGTACACTTTAGGAAAACTGGGAAACGAACCCCTAATTACAATAAAGACTGTTTTTTTCCATAATATCTAATACTTTTTGGGCACAAAATAAAAACCGAAAATGTTTGACGTTTGTCAGGAGAAATAGTTACGACCATCGACAGCTAGCCATTTTCGCCCAGAAGTACCTACAAATCTACAATCCACAAAAGCAGTTTTTTTTATTTTTATGATGAATCACACTTTCTAATTAATCAAAAAAGTTGTATAAGATAGCTATCTTATTATAGTACAGAAATACATGCCTTTCATATTTATTTAAATAACGTCTACGTGATATTATTATGTTAAAATGTAACATGATTTCTGGACGAAAGTAGTATGCAAGTAAAACGACGCCATGATGAATAGAATATGGCAATAATTTGTTAAACTATTATTTTTTGTGCCAAAGTAATCAGGGGAATAAACAGGAAAGAATATTTTTCCTCAATTCGTCGAATTTTTTCCTTTTTTTACATTAACGTACACTTTATGGCCGAAAATGAAACATCTCCTTTAAAGGCCTTAGCTTAAAATATATCGTAGCTAACATCGTAAAAAATGAGAATGAATGATGTGAATGAGATGATGAGAAGGTGAACGGGTGTCATATATTGGTTGCGGAGAATGTTTTTTTAAATTTTGTCACTACTACCGAAGTGAAGTATTATTTTCGTTTTATCTATTAATATTTATATCCAAACCAGTGACAATATACGCTTCATCTTCATCATATACGGTTTCTTAAGATAAAGTTGACTTCAGTACAGACGTAATGAAGTCAACTTTATCCCAAAAAAACCTAACACAAATCCGATCACAAGAAAACGTTGCCGCAAATCGTTAAACTGTTTCTCCGAGCAAAGGTAAATTATACGCAATTCTAAAACGAGCATTTTAACGAACCAATAAATAAAATGAAAAAAGGAATTACTGGTTTTTTTATTCGGCATAACGAGGCAGGGACTGCGGAGCTCGCTCGCAGACATAATGAAAGCCTGGCACATTATTTTCTATGCAATTATAAACTACACACGAGATAGCACGTTTTAACGCTTATAATACATTTTTAATTAATTCATAGACGTTGATGTGAAACTATTTCTGCGAAAATGTGATTTTGATTTAATTAAAATGCTACGCTAATTTGTGAAAAGTTAAATACGAATAGATTGTGTTTGTATAACATTTATAATTAAAATGAAAAGTCTCGAAGATAGCATGTTAAAGACATCTCATATAATTGAAACACATCGTCTACAGTCATTTAAATATATCTATTTTATTTCTTTATCTTTGTAAAAATAAAACAACTGGGAGACAATGGTTATTTCCAGTAGGTATTTGCATAATCAGCCTATAATGTTGCCACTGCTGGGACATAGGCCTCCTTTCTGTGAGAGGGAGTGGGCCATAATCCACTACGCGGGGCAACTGCGGGTTAGTGAATGTCACGAATTGTCTTCGAATTTTTGGTTCTAGGACATGTCGGTTTCCTCACGATGCGATGTGTTCCTTCACCGTTCTGAGAGTACAGTGGTGATGAAATAGTTTACAGTATTTACACGAAAAAACCGGCCCAGTGCGTGTCGGACCACGCACAATGAAGGGTTTCGTAGTTGGGATGAATTTATCCCAAAAACAAACTTAACATTGTAGTTGAAAAACAAGTTCTCCTATACATCGATATACGTCACGGTCATTTCTCCAACTGCAAATGTAAGATTGAAATCGCAAAAAAAAAAAACGTGTGGCACTCGGGGACTGCTGCGGTAAAGCTATTGCATAGCATTTGTAACCTCCATATTTCCTATTTGTCAACGCTATACTTGGGATGATGACGTGATGACATAAAACAAAAATCACGTTCCCATGACAACACATGACAACGTCACGTTTTCATGGGAACCGTTATTACATGGTAGGTGAAGTGGGGGGTGTTAGGTTTTTTTCGTTACGGAATTTCTTGATTCGGTCGCCGCGCTCAAAGCCCGCGATAAAAGCTATGCAATAGCTTAAAAAAAGCGGCCAAGTTTGAGTCGTACTCGCCCATGAAGGGTTCCGTAGCAGCAAGTAACATTGAATGAAAGGTAAATTGCGGTTTACGATTTATGACGTATTAAAAAAAAACTACTTGCTAGATCTCGTTCAAACCAATTTTCGGTGGAAGTTTACATGGTAATGTACATTATATATTTTTTTTAGATTTATCATTCTCTTATTTTAGAAGTTACAGGGGGGGGGGACACACATTTTACCACTTTGGAAGAGTCTCTCGCGCAAACTATTCAGTTTAGAAAAAAATGATATTAGAAACCTCAATATCATTTTTGAAGACCTATCCATAGATACCCCACACGTATGGGATTGCTGAAAATTTTTTTTTTGAGTTTCAGTTCTAAGTATGGGGAACTCCAAAATTATTTGTTTTTTTTCTATTTTTGTGTAAAAATCTTAATGCGGTTCACAGAATACATCTACATACCAAGTTTCAACAGCATAGCTCTTATAGTTTCGGAAAAAAGTGGCTGTGACATACGGACGGACAGACAGACAGACAGACAGACAGACAGACAGACAGACAGACATGACGAATCTATAAGGGTTCCGTTTTTTGCCATTTGGCAACAGAACCCTAAAAATGGGTGACAAAACTACAAATTAACTATTTTCGGACATTTTCCTTTACATGTGCTGTGAGACCTTGCTTCCTGCCAAATTTCATGATTCTAGGTCAACGGGAAGTAATTTTGATTTATTTGCGAGTATCAAAATACAATAAATGACCGTAGTTTTTTATTGTGTTGACTTAGAAGCTTGATTTTTGTAGAGCTTCAAGGGAACAGGCTTACGTATTTGATATTATTTTCAACGACGAAGTGATCCTAGGGTTCCGTTCTTTCCTTTCGAGGTACGGAACCCTAAAAATGTATGTTCATGTGCTACAAAGTCGGAACTTATCTACAACTACCTATGTGCTTGCTAGATGCTTGATACCCATTGCTACTGCAGTGAGAAAGAAGCATTCAAAGGTATTTCGAAGATTTGACGTGATGTATTCCCGGAAGAATGTTTATTAGGCTTTTGCCAAAATTATCGCCAATGGCGAATACGCTTTTTAATATCTTTGATGTCCCATAATTTTCCGCTCACAATATAAGATGCAAATTCGTAACATCAAATCGAATGAAGACGAGTTTAAAAAGCTTTAAAAAACCCTTTCTTGTACCCTCGGGCCACGAGTAACAGGTGAACACCGTAACGGCGCAAACACATCAGCTGTCTTTCCAATATGGCGGAAGAGTAATAATAGGATGTTATTACGAAATACGTTAACGAGTTAAGGGCTGTTAGTTTTATTTCTAGTGTACTTTCTATTAATAGCTCCTTTGTTGCGTACCTATTTGAAAAGATAAGACCAATTGGGTGGTTTTTAGGGTTACCTCAAAAAGAAAAAACGGAACCCTTATAGGGTCACTTTGTTTTCTGTCTGTCTGTCATGACCCTTTTTCTCAGAAACACGTGAAGGTATCAAGCTGAAATTCACAACAAATACTCAATTTTACTGCCTCTTGAAGCTGTGAAAAAATCAAACTTCTAAGCCAACGCAATCAAAAGATACAGCTGTTTATGCTGCAAATTTTCGACACTCGCAAGGGAATCAAAACCACAGGGTACTTCCCGTGAACTCAGAATCTTGAAATGGTACGAAGCAACGTCTTATAGCACAGATAAAGGAAAAATTGCGAAAAGCATACATTTTTAATCAAAATATTTTTAATAATTTTAAACTTACTAGCCGTTTCCTTATGAGCGTGGTTTGTACGGAACCCTCGGTGCGCGAGTCCGAGTCGCATTTGGCCGGTTTTTTTTATACATGTACCTCGTGGCAAAGTAATAACAGCCGCACGGGTCGATCGATCAGGTTAAGCTACTCTTGCCGCGACCAGTCCGTGGATGGGTTACATCTGAGATCCCTCCGAACCTCGGCAAGCACGTTAAGCCGTTGGTCCCGACTGTCATTCTTGGATCTTTGACAGTCGTTACGGGTCGTCAGAAGCCCGAAAGCTGACAACCAGTCTTACCAAGGGGTATCGTATTACCCAGTAACTGGGTTGTGGAGGTCAGGTAGGCACTCGTTCCATGTATACAAAGTGTAACGTTAAATTCGCAAAACCTCAGATACCCCAACTGATTTTTAATTCAATTGATCTATTTCAGAGAGAAAAAAAATATTTAAAAAATTGTTAAGGTTTTATGTGTTGTTTTAGTTCGTAAGATTCGTATTTGCATTGAAATAAAAGCTATTATTATCCCGCGTATGAGAAAATTTAAATTGGTCGACAACAATTTGTGTTTGTTTACCTATTTTGGCGGGTTTGCGCATGTGATGGCTTGACCTATTCATAAATAGACACGGCAACGTTTTTAATGAAGATTTTTTGAAAAACGTGACCTATATTAAGTGGTTCAATTGAGTCTGCTCGTTATTCTGATCAAACTATTTTTAGGCTTTGCGCATTTAACGTTACACGTTGTATACTGATATTCAACTGCATACGGTTAGACTAGCCGACCATAACATAGTTGGGAAAAGGCTAGGCAGATAGACCTATGTAAATGATTGTGATACTTATAGTACCAATAATATGATGATAACATCTAAGTTCCACAGTTGTTGACAAAACTGTAAAGTTATGATAAATGATAAATGATTTTATTTCTGTGAGTAGGTTTGTACAAACACTTTTACACGTCAATCATATTTTAAAAACTAGATGAGGTCGGCGTTTCCTATTTGACTACTCTGAGAAGAAAGGTCGAAACAAACTCAGAGGTCACAGTCTCTTTTGAAGTCCAGACATAATCTTGGTCAGATCATGTGAAGGCCATGTGGATTAGTGTCTGAAGTGGTCTTTAGAGGAAAGCACCACACAGATTGAGAGGGCCTGTCCAGTCAGTGCACGCATTTGTCAGTTATCGTGCAGCTCAATTCAGAATTTAAGGAGCTCAACGATTCGACGAACAATACCAAAAAACGGACATTTGTGTAGGCCACATAAATTACTCAAACTGTCAGACCATGATTAAAACTAACTGTGTCATGTCAACGATTATTTGATTAAATAAATTAGTTCTACAGTTAACATTTAAGAAACGGAGTTACCGACATAGCTTGCAGAGTAAGCAAATTGTAATGGCAGTGGACTGCCCATGTTTGTCGAAGGACCGATGGCCGGAGGAGGAAACGAGACCAGCAGTGGTATTCTGTAAAAATCTCACCGTGAAGGCTAGGTGAAGTGAGCTTGAAAGTGAGCTGTCAACAGTGTCAATCTCTAGTAAATAGTGGAATGACAACTCACTTCAAGCTCACTTCACCTTAGCGTTCACGGTGAGATTTTTACAGAATAGCACTGCTGGAGTGGAGACTGTGTATCGGCAAACGTAGTGTGGGACGCCCCCCAGCTAGATGGACCGACGACCTTAAAAAGTTGGCCGGACAGACTGCGGAGGACAAGGTGTTGTGGCGCAGTCTGGGAGAGGCCTATGTCCAGCAGTGGACTGCGATAGGCTCAATTGATTGATTGATTAATCTAAGTTCTAAACTTAATTTAATGTATGGAAACGTTTCTTAAAAATATTACCTATTCATGTTGAAATTGTTTCTCTGCGTTCAGCGCTCGGTGTGGCAACACACCGTGTTTGCGACAAGTCAATCGTCATCCTGAAGATGCCTCGTTGAGAGGTGAAACACGGTCGATTTCTTTCAGGAGTTTTTTATGACTAGAAATAGCTGAGCGGAACAGGTTACTAAATATATCCACGTCTATTGTATTTTATCTGTACCTATTAAATGTGCACTACATCTAATTTATGTGTCAATTCGTGGTTTAGCTGCACTAGATTATCACGTTCCGACATAATTATGTCATCCTATTATACACATACCTATATTTTTTATGCTATACACTTTACCAATAAAATTATTTATTTATCAACAAAATATTTATCAAATCGTAATGACGTTTTAGTTACAAATGAGGACACACATAAGTATACAGTGAAAGCGGTGCCCGGTACAAATTACAGTGGCGGCCACACATATCGACATGCTATCTCAATCTTACAGAAGTCTGTTGCGCTGACAAATTATGTGGTTTGATTTGAACCTGTGTTTTTTTGGGTCAGGAAACAAGAATTTGATGTCTTTGAATTTGTTCCTTATCTAAGTAATCAGTTCTCAGGATTAGGAGTGATCATTTTAAGTGATATAAAATATCAAGCGCTATTGCTGAGCATGAGGTCCTGGGTTCGATTCCTGGGTCGGGTAAGTTTATTGGGTTTTTCCATCTGTAATTTTTCAGTAATAGGCCGGAGTTCAGATTTGAGCCCGGTTGATGGCAATAGGCTCGCCCCCGTGACTTAAAAACATAATTGGTGAAATGTGGGTAGGTACTAGGTACCATATTATGTCACCTCTGCCTAACCCTTCGAGGATTACAGGAGCCAAATTTATTTAAAAAAATCTAGTTTATTTGCGATTTATTTATTTATTTAAACTTTTCACACACAAAAAGGTACAAAGGCGGACTTAATGCCTTAGGCATTCTCATTAATCTATACATAAAAATAAATTGCCGTGCGTTAATCTCGCAAAACTAGAAAATGGCTTGACCGATTGTGATGAAACTTTGGTATGTTATTGTGTGTGCGCCGGAGGAGAATTATAACAAAAAAAAACATAACAAAAAAAAAAACAGTATAAAAGTCTCCCATATAGTTTACTATTAATTACATTACAACACCTTCCATTATTCCAAAAAGAATATCACACTCACTCTCACAATACATTTATACCCATCATTAAACTCCTAACACGAATGATTGACCGAATATTTCCGCTCAGCTACCTTCATTCACCGCGGCGGAGCTTAGGGAAACGTTCATCAATCATACTGGCCACACTCTGGCGTGATTAGGTAATGAATAACTTTAGGCTATCATTAAAATTTATTGCTAAACACCCTAACTGCAATTAAGGATTCATTATGATGGGAAAGATGGAGAAAGTGTTTATGTACTGGATGGAAATTATGTTTATCTACACCCATGCTATAAAACCTCTATAAAAGTTTCTGAAACAGCTTATTGCCAACATTAAAACAGCCAGTGTTATAAGTAACCATAATATCATCCAAATGAGTGTTATAATGTTGTACTAAATTTCATTATGCAACTCGAATTTTAAAAAAAGAACATTGCCATGTACGCGCGTTTCACTACCACAGCGCCGTAATTTAAAAAAAAAAATTATAGGGTATCCGAATTCACGTCGTATCCCGCCATTTTTGATCGATAATAGTATTGCAAATAACTATTGTGTAATCGTAGGATTTTAAATGATGAAGATAGGATGTGGGTCTATTTTTGTTATCGACAGTAGAATATAGAATCTAAAGGTATGTTTCAGCAGATGTCAAAAAACATCTGAATATAACAAAGCTCTAAGAGAAAACCTTATTTCGTAGAATTGGTTTGAACATGACATCAGAAATATGACACTTAATAAAAAGGTAATGAAGAAATTCGTATGAAAATGTATTTCGTTTATATCAATTCTAGGAACAGTGGTAATCAAAATATCCTTGGCAACAAAAGTAGTCTAAAAATACCTTTAAACCAGAGATGTTACGGAAGCCGTTTAACCGGAACCGGAATCGGAAACAAATCCGGAATCCGAACCGGAACCGAAGTCGAAGGTGGAAGTAGAAGAAATATATATTATGGGAAGGCTTAGTAAAACAATTAAAATATAATTCAGTCTCTTTAATCAGTCACATATTAGCGATAACATCCACAAACAAAACAATAAACTGAGACTTCGAGCGCGAGCGTGTATAAAATAAACTAAAATTACACTGGCGACGAGTTAAAACTTGTTTGTACGCGCTCTAGTCACGTGCATCGCTACGTTTCGAACTTCAGTATAACTCCGATTCAAAATTATCGAAACCGAAGTCGGAATCGGAGGTGTAAAATTAATCGGAAGTTCCGACCTTTCGGAACCGGAACCGAAACTCCGTAACATGCCTGCTTCAAACCTAACGAACAAAGCAATTGATAGTTTTATCCAATGTGTTTCTGTGAGCTTTCTACATAACACACTTGACCAATTAACCCCACACAGATGCATTAACATGTCATGTTAAAATATCGCAATTAGTAGCGACAAGTTACAAGTCATCGACTGTGCTAATGACCTCTTCAATCAATTGACTGCATGCACTTAAATATTCACGCTAGCTTATTTTATCTCGGGTATACAGGCTTTACATGGCTCAATTTTCTAGTGGATTTCAACAAATTTTGCTAAAGCCGCAATAGACTGAAATCGACCTTGCCTTATTAAGACGCAGATATTTGCCTGTGACCTTGAATGTTCTGTACTGAGCTCACGAGACGCATCGTACGTGCAGCCAGTAATAAGACTCGCCCATCAAGGAGCGCTGTATCAAATTAGACGTATTATTAATTGATTATACATAAAACAAAAGGTATTTTAATAAAACACGTATACTAAAAGATCAATAATTTAATTATCTTTAAAATGGTGAAGGTTTCAGAAAAATATGCGATAGATTTTGCGTGATTTTCAGTTTTTTATCCACGTTAGACGTAACTTTACAAATTAATTTCACTATGTAATATAAACATAATATAATATATTCATTTATAAAATTATTAAAAAAATGCTTTAATTTAACATACATTTTTTCCTAATCACTAACACTTTTCGTTTAGATGTGATCTTCAGTATAAAATCATTTAAAGTCAGTTATCGTCGCCTTAAACTACTAGTCTGCGTGCGGAGGCGAACCGCATGCGGTAGATAATCGCTTGAAATGAAGGAGTAAGAACGTATATTGTGCTCAAAATTGACAACAATCATGAACTATGATCATGTTTGTCGAAGGACCGATGGCCGGGGAACAGACGAGTTTTGGAGTGGAGACCGCGTATCGACAAGCGTAGTATGGGTCGCCTCCCAGCTAGATGGACTGATGACCTTAAAAGGTGACTGGGACAGACTGGCTACAGAAGGTGGATGACGGGGTGTTGTGGCGCAGTCTGGGAGAGGCCTATGTCCAGCAGTGGACTGTGATAGCTTGAATTGATTAATAAGATCTAGGAGTACTGCTTACCCCGGATTTAACTTTCCGGGATCATATAATTAAGATTTGCAAGAAGGCGTACAGAAACCTGGGTTTCGTACTGAGACAGTCGCAGGGATTCACAAACGTTACCACGCTTAGGGTGCTGTACGACGCTTTGGTAAGGAGTCACTTGGAACACAGTGCGGTGATTTGGGCTCCTCATGAAGCGAAATACAATGTCATACTGGAACGAGTACAGAATAAATTTACAAGACACTTGTATTTTAAACTTTATGGGGTTTACCCTTTTTACCCGCTGATGTATCCTACACTCTTTGTACTGGGTATGGTGGGGTACAACGAACTCAGGGTGCGCCGGGAATTTACACTTGCGGCGTATGTGCTAAAGCTCCTGCGTGGAATAGCTCATAATCCGGGTGTGTTGAGTCACCTGAAGCTGTGCGTGCCAGACCGGTATGTGTGGAGGTGGCGGCGACCGCCACTGCTGGCCGTGCCTGCTGTCAGAACCAACCTGCTGTCAAAAACACCCCTCACCCGCACAATATGTGTACGTACTCAACGAAGTGCATGAGAGAATTGACGTATTTTCGTGCAATCTGAGTGAATTCGCAAGAGTTTTGTTGAATTTTGTTAGTTATATTTAAATATTAATATTCTGTGTTAAGTCTGATTTTGTATTTTATTGTTAGGTACGTATAACTCTGTAGTCTAACTTCAGATTGTGTTTAGTTTAGAGTTGTTCTGAATTTAAAAGTTTAAATTTTTGAGTATTAGCCGTAAGTTTTTGTTTTTTTTCAATTTATTTGGTGTGTGTTTGCAAACCACTATTGTATTGGGGTCATCCTGTAAAGATAGTGTGTGTAAGTTTAAATAAATAAATAAATTTACTTTACAATTATGTTGTGTCTATGTTGTCTTGTTCGATGATTTTGTTTCCAACTAGTCGTACGGTGAAAACTAACCCATGTAAACCCTAATTAAATGTACGCCTTGTTCTAGAACAAGTTTTGTAATGGCGAAGACACAATTAGCAGCATCAATCTGCATCTAGCGGGAATAATGTGCATCGTGATGAAGAGATTACGATTTATACGAGGCTATACGCCTCTCGACTTGACTTGTATAGTCAAGTTGTATTCAGAGTTAAGGCAATTAGGGTTATTTTAACAAACTTGGTGATTATCGCTTCATTTACTATGAATAAATATTCGTTCTAGTAGTACCAACAGATAATTTTTGAAAGAAATGTTTGTGGCGGCATCTACAACACCACATGCGAACTATACATCAAAGACCTGACGTCACACTAATCCTGCATCGCGCAAGAAGCGTTTACCGCGCGACTGATATATAGGTACAGGGTTGCAGGGACATATTCGGGACAACGACGCGAAAACTTTTACCATGGATTCAGTACATGATTCCCAACCCAGGGGGGTTCGGAATCATGTACTGAATCCATGGAATCCGTTGAAACTTTTCGTCGGTTATTAATAAAAAAACTGCTGTTTCGTAGAAAAGTACAATACCTACGCGGTGAAAATGTATGGACATTTGATTTTTTATAAATAACCGACGAAAAATTTCAACGCAGGGGGTTCAGAATCATGTACTGAAACCATGGTAACAGTTTTCGCGTCGTTGTCCCTGCCACCCTGTATACAACGTCCCGAAATTATTCGTCGGACGGTAGCCCACCAGACAAAACACCCGTCTGGTCGGAGGATCCTCCCTTTCTCTAATAGAGGATGAGTGAACTTTACACCTTGTTCCTCATACCTCAATACTGGTGACCCTAGTTCAACGTGACGTCATCACGTTGGATCAACTTCCACAAGCTTCGCTTTGCTTCGCTAGCGTATAATTGATTTATTTCTGTCAATCTATACATTTAATAAATTAAAGTCGCTTTTCATGTCTGTGTGACCGCGCTGTTCTTCTAAACTGCGCAACGGATTTTGATGATCTTTTCACCATCATTTAGAGAATTTCTTCCTGAAGGTTTATACTTAGGTACATCAATGTTAAACTAACATATATGATAAAAAAATTGCAATATTGTTTTCTCATCATCGCGAGTTGTAAACCCCTGCTTGTCTCGCCCCGCTTACTAGCCCCCTGGCTAGTAGTTTATAAAAAAGCAGTGGCACTCCGGGAGTGCCGACAGAAGTGAAAACATGAACATGATCGCCTTGGTGGAAGAAAAATACCTACTTGTATAGAACATTGGTCCGTTACCTTATCTAAATAAATAGAACAATCGAGTTTACAAAAAAAAAATACTTCCAAAACCTTTAAAGTAAAAATACTTGCATATAATATTGATCCGTAACGTAATATAAAATAAAGAGCACAATCGCGTTTACAAAAATGAGGTGCCGGTAACGGTGTCGCGAGTTCAATTGTTTTTTCCCATCTCAAAAATGCCCAACGCGCCTAAAGAAGTTTTCACTTCAAAAAGTTCATATTCGCCAGCATTACCACCCCCTGAAAGCCAATGATTTAAAGGTCAGTCTTGATATGACCAAAATGCACATAATAATGTTTAATTATTTTTTTCTCCATTATCATATCACAGCTCAACATCATTGCACACATATCTTACACACACGCAAATGAATCTGATATTAAAGTAGATTGGATCTCATCCAGCCATTAAGTGATTCGCGGAACATGACGCAAGCTTTTACATGAATCAGTATTAATTATCATGCATAGTTTTATTAGTTAAGCCACGAACTGTCAGCTCGTCATCATTTTGATGAATGATTTTACTTGACATCTTATTGGTAATGGCCGATCTAAACGTGAATCATAGTGGTGAAATTCATTACTCATTTTAATTTTTTGCAAAGTTTTGATGAAGTTATTTTAATTTAATCATATGTTTTCCTTATACTTAGGTACTGTACAAACAAGATGATATAATTACCACGGCTTTACCTTGACCATTTTTGTACCTATGTCTTGATTTCTGACTAAAATATTTGCTTGTTTCGTACTTTTTAGATCATTGGGGTTCCGTAGTAAACAAGGAACCCTTATAGTTTCGTCATGTCCGTCTGTCTGTCTGTCTGTCTGTCTGTCCGCGGTCTAGCTCCAAGACAATTAGTACTAGAAAACTGTAATTTGGCACAGATATACATATTAATTACGTCGACAAAGTGGTAAAACAAAATTATGAAAAACATTTTTTTTTAGGGTACCTCCCATACAGGTAAAGTGATGATGTTTTTTTTTTTATTTGTTTATCCCATCATGTGTGGTATCATTGGAAAGGTCTTTCAAAAACATTGTGAGTGTGTTAAAATCATTTTTGAATTCAGAGATCCGTTTGCGAAATATTAAGCTTTAAGGTAAAAAAATTGTTAGAGTCAAGTGTCCCCCCCCTGCCAGCTAAATGGTTGGTTTCACATATGTGAAAAAATTCACGACAGTAGCTTATATAACGAATTTAAAAGGAAAACTATCACAGCTGAGTAGGCTTTACAAGTTAACGAGTAATAATCGACCAACTTAGATTTGCGGTTGTAAAACATGTTCTCCCATACATTCTGTATGAAAGTTTTTTTTTTTCAACTACAAAGTTAAGTTTGTTCTTGGGATAAATTCATCCCAACTACGGAACCCTACATTGTGCGTGGTCCGACATGCACTTGGCCGGTTTTTTTTTTATTTTCCCGTAGTCGTAGATAATAAACTTATTTTTTATTATCTCATATATTAGATCCGATCCAAAAATATTAAACGAGCAATTTTTGTATATGTATTATATAGTATATTTAAATATATTTGCAATCACGTTCTCGAAAACGGCTCTGACGATTTCGATGAAAGTTGTAATATAGAGGTATACGGGGGCGAAAAATCGATCTAGCTAGGTCTCATATCTGGGAAATTTCGTTTTCTCTGTATTTTCTCCGGTAGCTCGGTTGCCTAAAGTTTAGAACAAAATAATTAATAATGACATGGCAGCATGGAATTAGTAAGTACCTACTATCATGGCAGCATGGGATTAGTATGAACTATCCTATAATAATTAAATGAGCATTCTCTATTTTCACCAGAGCAGAGCTCGGTCGCCCAGGTTTTGTCTTATTACGAGAGCATCAATTAAAGTACTAATTACCAGAAATACTTTCATCTCGCCCTTATCCACCCATCGTTCTATTGACTCGTAACATACGTAACATGACAAGCACCTGACAAAAGAAGGCACTATGTCTTTCATACAAAAATAACCGTAGTAAATCTATTAGTATAAAATAATGATAAATATTTTATAACAAATAATTATGATTGATTCGAACCCGGGACCCTCAACATGCCAAGCTCGGGATATTAATTAAGAAACTAATGGGCGAAAAAGTAAAAAAATGTATAGCTGCTCGGACAAGTGATGACCTCAGATACGGTCAGCAGAAAGGGTTTTTACAGATTTTATTAATAATTTTTAAGTTACTAAAAGAACATTAGAAAATAATAAAAGTAAAAGAATGAAAAGAAAGAAGAATAAAAATTAAAAGAATATTAAAAGCGACTTCATTTAGAATATATATAGGTATATATAGAACTGAAAGATTGAACACAAAGAGCACATATCGAAATGAGGCAATCTATGCTTAATTTTATCGATGAAAAAATATTTAAAAAAAAAAACGAAATATTTTATATATTTTTTATGGAATTAAAAAAATAACAAAACGGTGGGTGTAACTTTTAAACTGAATAATCTATCGCGATGGAGCAAACTCCACAATGATTGGAAGTAATTAGGCGTCCTTATAAATAAAAAAATTACATTTAAACTTTGTGACTTGTGTCCTGGTTATGAGGACCTAGGAGCCTAACGTGGAATGGATTGCTGGGAGGTAAGAAAGTAGTAGGATGGTATAAACCAGTTATTTAATTCGATTATCACACATTTTTTTAATATTTCAACAATTCGCAAATTCGACCTTTGCCAGCATTATCGACTGTTACATCGGCACCTCCAAATATTTTTTGAACTTTTGTACTTCGTTAGATAGCTGATTAAATGAAGATGTCTTTTCCTTAATTTGTACACTTCATGCCTCAGTAAAATTTTGAGATAACTGGTGTCAAAGTTCATGTTCGTTGATTTTTTTGAAAATGGTTATTAAACTTCTGTCTCTAACTTTTAAGTATTTGATGTTTTGGGAAGTTTAGTTACATCGAAAGGTTTATTAAAGTATTAAGTATCCAATCAAATAGCAATGAAGGCCATTCAATTTGGAGAAAAGTGATATTTAGAGACAAATTCCTGGAAATTTTCAAAAATTACTAAAAATTGGAATTTCTCGAATCCCATGAATTTTCGCCTAGGCTTTATGGAGTGCTTAATTGTTGCAAATGGATCAAACTATCACGTCCTGGCGTCCTGGAAGGAATACGTCAAATTACCAGTCACCCTGTATAATCTAAATGAAGTCGCTTTTTGTATTTATCTGTGTGACCGCGTTATTCTTTAAAACTACGCATGATACATGTGAATTTTAAAATAAGGTTGAAAAAGGTACAAAACCTTTTTCAACCTCACAGTCAATGATATGCACAAATTGAACTTAATGTTTTAAGTGACATCCGAGTTACAAACATACCTATAATACAGTCAAACCTGAGACAAAACTCTACAAATGAGTAATTGCCAGGACCCGTCATTTTGACCCTTAAAACCTCTATAAGTGAGAAACAGAAACGTTTATAAGAGAAAGTAATTTTTCACTCATGGACCTCTATCATTGAGACTGCTACTTGCCTGTACCTATATAAGCGACAGTCGAACGATTTAACATCTGATAGTTAGACTTATTATTAAATTTCGGGGAACTGACATTGTTTTTGTTTTCTTAAATTTCGAGGTACTAACTAACATTTATTTTGTATCGTATTCTATTTGATAACCAAATGTGTATTTTTTACAAACCTCTAGAAGTGAGAAAGGTCTCTTCTCTATCTCTATAAGTTAGAATATCGAGTAATGAGAACCCTCCTTAAGCGAAAAAGAGATCGCGGTCCCAAGAAGTCTCGCTTTTCCAGGTACGGCTGTATAACAAAAATAAAACTTGAATCAACTGTATACCAACCACCTATAAAGTATAAACTAAGCACGTTGAAGGACGACGAATAATATTTAATTTTAGCCTTTTATTCCATGCATGCTTTGTTTTAATTATTTCAATCATAATTCATCCTTCATGTTTGCGTCGGTTGAATATCAATTAATTGCATAAAAGAAAAACGTGTTTAAAATGTATAAATTAAAAAACTAGTATTAATAAAAACTTAAAATTAATTCATGAATTTAATTTAAAAAAACAAAAAATAAAATTGTTATCTTATTTTTCGTAAGCGGTAAATATAAAAAAAAACTAATTAATAGTCAGTCACAACAATATAGGTAAGAGAAAAATGGTCTAATGGGAAACCTAATTTTCATTCACCTACATGGAGAGTGGTCTACAACGGGGTAATCGCGTAACACACAATGGCAATGCCGTTTCTTTTGACAATTCAACCACATTCATCACGGCATTTACGTTGTCCAGACGACAAATTTTTCAAACATGAAGCAATGGATTAGCTATTTTCCTTCAAAATCCTTCAGATGTTGATTAAAAGTTTGTTTCTCAATTGGGATGCAGGTCACATTTTTCATCGTAGAGACAAAAGTATCTCTCTGTCTGAGTATCTTCATAATTCGTAGAGACAAAAATTTCATAAATTATTTAATTAATGAAAAACAAAAGCGTTTAGGGCTGCTTTTGCTAACGGTTCCTCAGACTATAAGGCATCGCTCACATCGGTACGTTATGACATGGGCGTTATCTCATAAAACGTCTGAACACTTGGAATATAGCACCATTGTATATATTCCGTGCATTAGTATAAAGAAAATTATTTATTTTATATTTTCACGTGTAGTGCCTCCGTCCCACCTCACAATATTAATGACTTAGGTCATTGTAATTCTTTAATGAATAATATATTTTTTCCGCAAAGTATGATAGTGATTTAATCGAAACCTTTGATCAGCCATGCAGAAATATCTGCCCTAATTACTCTTTTAGTGAGAGGAAAATACAGTAATTGTTGCAGATGGTTCGTTACAAATGCTGGAAGGGATGCTTTTGTTTATCTCTGTTGACATAACATACAAATATTAGCACATCATAAGAATAACGACAACAAGCTTGTACTCTACCTCAGTTTCACATCCGTTAAGTCTACCAAATGTTTAATAATAAATAAAAAAATAAAACGTGTGGCACTCGGGGACTGCCGCGGTAAAGCTATTGCATAGCATTTATAACCTCCATACTTCCTATTTGTCAACGCTACACTTGGGATGATGACGTGATGACATAAAACAAAAATTACGTTCCCATGACAACATCACGTTTCCTGTGACAACGTGATGAACCGCCATTACATGGTAGGCGGAGTGGGGGATGTTAGGTTTTATTTTCGTTACGTTATGGAATTTCTTGCTTCGGTCACCGCGCTCAAAGCCCGCGATAAAAGCTATGCGATAGCTTAAAAAAAAATCCGTGGTGGTACCGGTGGAATTTGAATGGAAAATTCATAATTCTACGATGTTTGACACTGTCATTCTTTGTTATCATCAAGCTATGAATGACCATATCTGCTTACCAATGAATACCCACGAGGTTAATGTTTTACTATTGTGCAAAAAATACATTAACATTAATTTAACAACGTAAAGCAACCAGAAAATATTTTTAATAACGCGGTTAAAGCTTTTAATGTAACTAATGGTATGAAAGTGTCGGTTGTGTGGCCAATTTGCCATTTTAACGACTCTTTTTATATTAAATAATTAGTAAAAGAGATCGTGCTTTTGCTATGAAATAATTCGTAAAAGAGCGTGAATTTAAAATTATTTGCTTTTAAAATTGGGAGAGGAATCATATCGCCTTAATATACATCCATAGTAGATGTATTGGTAATGGTTCGCTTCTTCTTTACTTTTCGTGTGGTTAGTGACTGTAGCGGTTACACCGCCACATACGAACTACGCATCAAAGACATGACGTCACACAAATCCTGCATCGCGCAGTTAGAGTTTACCGAGCGATCGACATACATACAAGATTTCAACTTCAAACCGATGGGCAGTTGCCCGCCAGACACAACACCCGTCTGGTCGGAGGATTCTCCCTTTTCTATGGTGGATGAGTGAACTTTACACCCTGTTCCTCATACCCCTAAAGTGACTAACCTGGTGTCAGAGTTTTAAAGCCATCCATGAACCTCTGACTTAGCTTCATATGTCGTCAAGTAATTTCTCTCAGGCATGGCGGTTTCCTCACGATGTTTTCTGTGTTCTGTGTGCTATTAAAAATGGAGAAAGGAATTATATCGCCTTAATATCCATCCATAGAAGATGTATTAGATAATAGTTCGCAATTCTTCTTCTTTTCGTGTGGTTAGTGACTAACCTGGTGTCAGAGTTTTAAAGCCGCCCATGGGCTTCTGACTTAGCTTCACATACCGTCGAGAAATATCTCTCACGTATATTGTTTCCTTTTTTTTTTGGGGTGGGAAATTATCAAATAACTTCTCCCGCTCTGGGCGGAGCGGGAGGGCGTGTCAGACTCTTACTGACTAAAACCCACCGTGTTCCTTCGGTTGCCCTGTTGCCGGGGGCCACGATGTCCCTATCGGTTTTCTTCGAACCCCCGGCAGGCATTGGTCCTAGCGGACCCCGTCAATTCTGCTGACATCTTTTTGAGGCGTGCGTGGAACACAACGCGCCGTCGATCCGGGCTTGGTCCTTATCGGACGGCGAGCTGTTGCTGTTGTTGTTTCCTCACGATGTTTTCTGTGTGCTATTAAAAATGGAGAAAGGAATCATATCGCCTTAATATCCACCCATCTTAGATGTATGGGTGATTGCAATCTTATCCGGTAGTATGGTGCTCCTTGAAGACAGAGGGGTTCGTGGCTTAGTAATAACTGCCGCACTTGACCACTCCGTGCCACGGTTAGGTCCCGACTGTCATTCGTAGATCTTTGACAGTCCTTACGGATATTCAGAAGCCCGAATATCAGACAATCGGTCTTACTAAGGGTTATCACGTTACCTATTAACTGGGTTGTGCAGGTCAGATAGGCGGCCGCTCCATGTAGAATTCTGGTATTCAGTTGCATCCAGTTAAACTGGAAGCACCCCCACAACCCCAACATAGTTGGGAAAAGGCTTGGCTAGGTGATGGTGGTTTTTGGCGACAACCTTTGGTTCTTTGGCAAGCCTGTTTTGACTACCGAAGCGCGAGCCGAGCGAGCGAAGCGAGCGGTGCCGCGACAGCGACCGGCGAGCTTTACTTCCAAGTTGCTCGTAGCCAGGCCGGCTATTTAATATTAGCGCAAGGTGCGTTATATCGCAAGCAAGTTTGATACCAGTTCGCATTTTGTCAGTTTTTCATGGATATATTATAAACTATCGAAAAATAATGCGTTGAATTGTAATTGGTTCGTTGCAATTCACAATTTTTCGACAGTTTATTATTTAACGGAAATAATACTGATAGATTATAAACTAACGAAGTTTAGAACTATACGGTGACATATACATACAACAGCCTATTACTGTCCCACTGCAGCGCAAAGGCCTCTTCTCATACAGAGAAGGCACGAGCATTGATCACCACGCTTGCTCAAGACAGGTTGACGATGACTTATATTAACTATAAGGCCAGGTTTTCTCACGATGTTTTTCCTTCACCGATGTTAGTAATGTCCAAGATTAACTTAGAAAGTACATGAGAATTGAAAAAATCACATTGGTACTTGGCCGATTTAAACCCACAACCTCGTGCATGAGAGGTGAGGCCTTAACCACTGAGTCATCACGACGTAAAGTTGTATGAGTTGTATTTTACTCCTGGTTAGTTTTAACATAAAAAGGTACACAAAATTCCATGATTGAATCGATGATTTCTAAATCATCAAGCTCGTCAATTTTATTATTACTATAAGTTACGATTGGTCAATGAAAAAAACAACCGACCTCCAAAGAAAACACTACAAAGTGAAAAATAACTTTAATTTCGGAAGTCGGTGTCTCGGGTTTTGTATTTTCGTTTTTTGCCACCGACTTCCGAAATTAAAGTTATTTTTCACTTTGTAGTGTTTTTTTTGGAGGTCGGTTGTTTTTTTTTTTTGTAAAAAGTTTTTATTTTTCACTTTTTAGTTGTGGTACCTACCCCACACACATTCGAATACCACTACCTGCTACCAATGACAGAAACTTAACATATCATCTACATACTAAGTGGGAAAAAAATACGTATTTTGTAGCTAACTCAAAAACTATCCAAGCAAACTTAATATTTAATATCCAACAAAGTTAATAAAATTTATATGGGACCAATTCGAGAGCACACTCTTTCAAACAAAAAAAGAATTTTCAAAATCGGTCCACAATTGACGGAGAACATACATAAAAAAAAAAAAACAAACATACGCGACGAACATATAACCTCCTCCTTTTTGGAAGTCGGTTAAAAAAGCAGTAATAATGTTGGAAAACACAGCTTTCTACTGCTAGCAAAAACTACAGTTTTGTCTAGTTCCCTGATGAGAGCCTAGCCATTCTCACCGGTACCACTCGTCACTGTCAACTTTCACTTGACATTTCACTCGAGCCAGTAAAAACGGACAAGTCATTATAATTTCCTGGTTTTTGCCTTATCAATTGGTAATCATTTGGGTTTAGTAATGTTTTGTTTATTTTTGTACTAGCGATGATGTGTATTTTGATGTGCTGACCTTTTTGAGTCAATTGTTACAGACAAAGTCAAATCTTATATTTCACTTAGACTATTAAAAGGCAGTTTTGAACATCAAAAATTTCAAGAAATAATAAGAATTGATTCTAGTTGCTCCTTCCAAAAGATAGTTTCCTGTGGAGAGGAATCTGTAAGAAACGCTATTGAGGCCCATAATCAGCCTATAATGTTCCCACTGCTGGGACACAGGCCTCCTCTTTGTGAGAGGGAGTGGGCTATAGTCCACCACGCGGGCCCAGTGCGGGTTGGTAGATGTCACATGTCTTTGAATATTTGGTTCTAGGACATGCCAGTTTCCTCACGATGTTTTCCTTCACCGTTTTGAGAGCAGTGGTGATGAAATAATTTAGACAAAATAAAGCGCCTGTCAGGGTTCGAACCCACGACTTACAACTCGTATGTCGGGACCGCTACAACTTGGCCACCACTGCTCTCTATTGAGACCAATTGAGGTGATATTACAAGATATGCTCTTAGAAAGTCTGTTGCGATCTTCAATTTATTAGAATAGGGGGGGTGGTTTTATAAGGAAATGTTTTTTTAATGACGGAGCCGAAGAGAGTCTCACAAAAAGCTCCATCTAGCGGTTGTCACTGTTACTACATATTGTGAAAATGACCCTTGACCTTTACGGTTTTGGCTCGCTCTGCAAAGAGATAGAACATTGGTCTCCAGAAAATACCACATCCCAAACTTCATACCTCGTCCTCCAATGTCCCATTTACTTCTGACCCCACGGGCACCTCGTAAAATCAAGGTTCATCTACACAATAACTGTATAGCAGTAACCTTACGGTAATTTACCGTACTTTACCGGTATTACCGGTAACAATGAGGCTTGGTGGAAACGTTTTATCGGCTTATAAGGCGAACGATCGTGCCCGATTGGCCTATAAGCGATCTATGAGTGATGTTGTGATCTAGGGTTCAAAAGTATAATATAGACACATTACAACTTAACTTTGCTTTCATCTGGACTGACAGTAAATCGACGACGTAGTAATTTCGCGCATATCATAATCGACCAATAAGAAAGGTTGGATATATCCTATATCTACTATTAAATGAGCAATATATGTATATATTTGTAATCATGTTCTCGAGAAAGGCTCTGTTTCGATGAAAGTTGCAATATAGGGGTTTACGGGGCAAAAAATCGATCTAGCTAGGTCTCATATCTGGGAAAATTCGTTTTCTCTGTATTTTCACCCGAGCAGAGCTCGGTCGCCCAAAGTTTAGAACAAGATGGCTACCTTAGAATAATGACATGACAGCATGGAACGTAGTACCTACTATCATGGCAGCATGGAATTAGTATGTATATACTATACATGGAAACTTTCCTATACAATTAAATTACCATTCTCTATTTTCACCAGAGCAGAGCTCGGTCGTCCAAGTACTTATTAGTTACACGAGAAACTAGTTTGTCCATGAAATGGCAAGTTACATTTTTTTCTATGGTTAGTCGTTAATATGGTGACCCCGGGAAGCATAGAACCGGTCAAAGTGGCGGTGCTTGGGGGAGGCCTATGTCCAGCAGTGGACGTCTTTTGACAGAAATGATGATGATAATGATGGTGACCTTCAAGTATACGGTAGGTAGACGATAGATACCTATGTTATGGTGAAAATATTTATGAGCAAAGAAGTTAAACCTGCGATCAACTACGCTGCGCAAGACTATCTAAATTATGGTCACTTAAAAAGGCTATTTTAATATACGTTGAAAAAAAAAGTGCCGACAGAAGTGAAAACTTGAACAAGATCGCCTTGGTGGAAAAAAAATACTTGTATAGAACATTGGTCCGTAACCTTATCTAAATAAAGAGCACAATCGCGTTTACAAAATCTTTAAAGTAAAAATACTTGCATAGAACATTGATCTATAACGTAATATAAATAAAGATCACAATCGCGTTTACAAAAATGAGGTGTCGTTACAGTCGCGAAATCAATGGTATTCCCATCTCAAAAATGAAAGAAGTTTTCACTACAATAAAACTCTCTTGTCAACTCCGAAAACATTCGCAAAAAGCTATCCGAAAGCGCATTCCAAACCGAATTCATCAATTTATTCCGAGTTTTCCCACATACAGTAATAAAATCCGACAATATTTTGCAACAAGTACACCGAGTGCCCGAAGCAAATAACCGGCTCATATTAATGCTGCAGTGATATTTTTTTACCAATTTTTACCGTAATTTACGAGCGTTCACTAAGGTGACTGGGATCGTGACTCGACGTTTCCCGACCGACATTTTTTCCATACAATTTTCGCCAAAAGCCGATGGCTACATGTTCAGTGACAGTAATTACACGGTTTTTGCAGGAGTTTCAAATATGAACGGTATTCGGTGTTAAAAGGTGATTGCTTTACTTTAGGGCTCTGGTATTCTGGTCAGAATGACCTGACCTAGCTATGTTTCGAGAAGGCAGTGTTTGTCTTAGATAAATAAAATTTGAAGTGAAAACTTCTTTAGGCGCGTTGGGCATTTTTGAGATGGGACCAAACCATTGATTTCGCGACACTGTAACGACACTTCAATTTTGTAAACGCGATTATGCTCTTTATTTATATTACGGATCTATGTTCTATGCAAGTATTTTTACTTTAAAGGTTTTGTAAACGCGATTGTGCTCTTTGTTTAGATAAGGTTACAGACCAATGTTCTATGCAAGTATTTTTCTTCCACCAAGGCGATCTTGTTCAAGTTTTCACTTCTGTGGGCACTCCCAGAGTGCCACTTTTTTTTATTATAAGCAATACAAATAAAACAAAAAGAAACCAAATAAAATGTCAAGCCCAATTTAATACAGTATTTTCCTTCTTACTCAACAAACCGAAACGGATTAATGTTGTTACAAAACTTTATCAAGAGAATCATTTCTTCTTGCCCACTCAATAAAAAATATTCACCCTCATTCCCTTTTATACATAGCATTGAATTCATTAAACTAACGACAAAAACTTTGTCAAGAAATTCACTAAATTCACTCAAGCATTAAAGTTTATAGTCATTTATTGCAAACTTGAGTCTTTCTAGAAACCCCTGCGACATTGATTGAAAGTTGCCAGTGCGTAAAATGTATACAATCTGTAAATAATTTTATAAGATCAGCGTCTTTAGCTTGGCGGGAACAGTGGATTTAAATTTAGGGTTGTTGAAGTTTAAAACTTGGTAAGCTAATAATAATAGCTGGCAAATATTAAGTATGTGCTGAGATAACCCACGAAATTCAAATTTTCATTCGTTTTTTTGCAATTAGCAGGCAATGTTTTGTAAAACAAAACAAAAAAAATGGAAATAATAAAGAAAATAATGGGAATACATTCTCTAAATGTTGAAAACCTCATCAAAATCCGTTGCGTATTTTAGAAGAACAACGCGGACATACAGACAAACGCGAAAAGCGACTTTGTTTTATAACGTTTAGAGATGATTTATTTTATTTTGCCTGCTGTTAATTATATTGTGTTCTTTTTGGTCTGTACTAAATAAAAGTATTTTCTTTCTTTATTTATTTATTAGAGATTCACATGCTGACATATGTAAATAAGTGTACCTTCTGATTTATGTGTTCACTTATACAGACATGTCATAATTATTATGAGCTCCAATAGGCAATAACAGGTAGGATCTACTCACATTTCTTTTATTTGTCTTTGCTCGAATTAATGTAGATTTTTCTGGGTGAAATACCTATAAATGTCCTTTCTACCTGACTGACAAATTAAGACGTGAAAGCGTAACAAGCAAATAAACAAACAAACTCACTTTCGAATTTATAATTTTAGTTATGATGTTATTTAACCAAAACGTATGTAGCAATAAACCCGGAAAAGATTACGGTGTAGATGCTCCTCAACAAACCATAAGGCACTGTGTAAAGGGGCGACAACAGTGTCAAAAGTAACATGTTTCTTACGTTTGGAAAACTCAAAATCATTCGAACAATATTTCATTTCCCGTCCACACAGGTAGCAGCCCTATCTCAACATGTCAAAACGTTTTGTCAACCATTTTTTCCCTAGTTCCCCACTGAGTCCTTTATCCTTTACTATAATGAACCATAACAACGGTTCGTGTTTGTCAACCGGAATAAAAATATCAGTAAATAGATTGCGAATTTCATTTAGAGACATAATATTAATGTTTTACAGTTACTTTTAGCCTATACACCGTGACATTTGAGTCGTCTTACAAAAGCAGCCCACTTCATGTCTCCAAAGACTATTCAACATTCATAAAAAAAAAACCGGCCAAGTGCGTGTCGGACCACGCACAATGAAGGGTTCCGTAGCTGGGATGAATTTATCCCAAAAACAAACTTAACTTTGTAGTTGATAAACATGTTCTCCCATACGGAATGTATGGGAAAACATGTTTTTGCAACTGCAAAGTTAAGTTGGTCGATTATTACTCGATAACTAGTAAAGCCTACTTAGCTGTGATAGTTTTCCTTTTAATTTCGTTATATAAACTACTGCTGTGATTTTTTCCACACATCCAAAATCAACCATTTAGCTGGCAGGGGGGGGGGGACACTTGGCTCTAACAAAAATTAGCACTTTAAAGCTTAATATTTTGCAAACGGATCCCTGAATCCAAAAATGGTTTCCACAAACTTTTTTTTTTTTCTTTTTGTAAGACCTTTCCAATGATACCCCACACTATGGGATAAAAAATAAAACATCACCACTTTACGTGTATGGGACCCTAAAAAAAAAATGTTTTTCATAATTTTGTTTTCCCACTTTGTCGGCGTGTTTAATATGTATACTTATGTCAAATTACAGCTTTCTAGTACTAAGGGTCTCGGAGCTAGACCGCGGACAGACAGACAGACAGACAGACGGACGGACATGACGAAACTATAAGGGTTCCTTGTTTACTACGGAACCCTAAAAAATGATGTATTGTAACAATTTTTTAATTGCTCCTAGAGGTATTTTATTTCAGGTACACGGTGTGGCCCTTTGTAGGACGACAAAAATGTCACGGTGTATATATTTTTTTAAAATTAATGTTTAGTAGTCATTGGATACATGGGGTTTGACGCATTTGGTGCACATCTCAACTTGTACACCATGCTCAAATGGTGAACTTAGCAACTGGTGCACTTCTCATATGGCACACTTCGCAACTGGTGCACTTCTCAATTGGTGCACTTCGCAAAAGGAGCACTTTTTAAGATGAGTGAAGATTTGGATTATGGAGTGATCTACTTTTGTAAGACGACTAAAATGTCACGGATACACTGTGACATTTTCCCACTGCTGAAAAAAGCCCTCTTCACATGATTTCTAGCTCTTGCTATCCAGGGCTGATGTGGGCCATTGGTCGTTTGTTTTATCCAGCCCGTCCCGCCGTCATCTACGGGGTCTACTGCGATGCCTTGAGCCATGTCAGGATTATAGTGGCTATTTTGGTCCAAAGCCATTGGTCATGCGGCAAACGAGAATACTGCGCTCCATCGCATGTTGACTTAGTTAAGCGTTCATTAATTCAGGAGGGCATCCATAACCTCTTGACAGTCCGGTGCTCTCCTGGAGATCGATAACAATTAAAATTCTATTGTTTTTTTAATAATCAATCATAACATAACATCACGCCTTGTTTCCCCGAAGGGTTGGGCAGAGGTGACCCTGTAGCAGGTACACCCACATTTTCACCAGTTATGTTTTAAGTCCCATGTAATAGGGGGCGAGTCTATTGCCATCAACCGGGCACAAATCCAGACTCCGGGCTGCTACTGAGAAATTTCAGAAAGAAAAACCCAATAACACTTTGCCCGACCCGGGAATCGAACCCAGGACCTCATGCTCAGCAGTAGCGCTTGTGACCACTAGACCAACGAGGCAGGCAAAATATTACCTATAATGTTTGTAATCAATCATTTACAAACATTATAGGTAATATTTTAGACAACTCTTCATTGGAGCAAAATTGTTAAAGGTGAATTTTTTTTTTATTTCTATTCTAAGGCAATTCCTAATACTAGTCCAAGTTAAAATATTTTTAGTGTGCTAAGATAAACGCTCACAGAGGTATTTTGCACTATAATAAAACTAACAGACACGTTTGATGCCTCTCATCTGAAAGGCAAATTGAGATACCGAAGCTCCACTTTATAGTTTTTAATAAATCTTAATTGCAATTGGTAAAAAGAACTTCCAGTAACTTAATAAAAGCGGCCAAGTGCGAGTGGGACTCGCTCATGAAGGGTTCCGTAGCAGCAAGTGACATTGAATGAAAGGTAAATTGCGGTTTACGATTTATGACGTATTAAAAAAACTACTTGCTAGATCTCGTTCAAACCAATTTTCGGTGGAAGTTTACATATATCATATTTTTTTGTTTTTTTTATCATTCTCTTATTTTAGAAGTTACGGGGGGGGGGACACATTTTACCACTTTGGAAGTGTCTCTCGCGCAAACTATTCAGTTTAGAAAAAAATGATATTCGAAACCTCAATATCATTTTTAAAGACCTATCCATAGATATCCTACACGTACGGGTTTGATGATTTTTTTTTTTATTGAGTTTCAGTTCTAAATATTGGGAACCCCCAATTTTTTTTGTTTTTTTTTTCTATTTTTGTGTGAAAATCTTGATGCGGTTCACATAATAAATCTACTTACCAAGTTTCAACAGCATAGCTCTTATAGTTTCGGAAAAAAGTGGCTGTGACATACGGACGGACAGACAGACAGAAGACAGACAGACAGACATGACGAATCCATAAGGGTTGCGTTTTTTGCCATTTGGCTACGGAACCCTAAAAATGATGCCCTTTGCATCAGAAGCTTAAGAGAACCCTCAACATTTTAAAAGATTCGATGACACTTGAAAAGTCATTGTGACGAGGATTGAGGGTTTTGATCGGATTACGTTCGAAATGATCAAAGATTTTTTTGATTTAATCTCTCTGTTAGTAAATTATTATTCTGAATAGAATTAATGTCCTAATATGTTGAGTCTTTAAAAGCATTGTTGAATACTTTGTCGAATTTCGTTTATCTCTTAATTGAGACCGACAGTAGCGGGTCAGACAACATTAAAAAAAGTGGCGGTCATTGTGCACGTTTATAATTTCTAACTTGACGATATTTTCGTGGACATTATCACGATAACACGGGGAAGTAAAATGTATGGAAATATTATTATAAAATTAATTTTATTTCTTTCAGACATAATACTGGTCCATAGTTTTCACTCATACATTTAAATTATAAACTCTGATCTAAACAAATAAAAGCCCAAAATAAAATTTTGATTAATTAAATTTAAATATACAACTCATTAATAAACACAAAATAAATAAAATTTTCAAAAAATAATAAAAATGTCATAACGGAAAAAAATCAAAATGTAAAAATTAAAAACAAAATGTCAAAATACTTATTAAAAAATGAAGAACGAATATACGAAGACGCGCTTTATTATGACGACGCTTTTAAATTTTCGTCCACGATGTTATAACGTTATATGATATCGCTAGAATGGGGGTGGCTACCGAGATACAAGACATGTTGCGCCGACCACAAATTAATTGGGATAAGGGCAGTAGAATGATGATAATGATGATGATGATGATAACTATATAACGTGCACGTATTTCCAAAGATTCAAAGAACGTGGACGTCCACGATAATATCGTCACGTTAGAAATTATAAAAGCGCACATTGGGTAAAATGAGGTATTTCACTCAGAGCACTGATTTCAACAGCACTTGTCCGAACCGCACCTAAGCACTTCCGATAAGGGCCAAGCCCGGGTCGATTGCGCGTTGTGTTCCACGCGCGCCTCAAAGAGATGTCAGCAGAATTGACGGGGTCCGCTAAGGCCAATGCCTGCCGGGGGTTCGAAGAAAACCGATAGGGACATCGTGGCCCCCGGCAACAGGGCAACCGAAGGAATACGGGTGGGTTTTAGTCAGTAAGAGTCTGACACGCCCACCCAAAAAAAAAACATTACATAATATTATTATTTAGGTATTATCGTATGTAGGTAAGTTCCCATAATGTGTCCTTTTTATAGCATTGGAATGTAAATACAGGAAGAAGATACGCATGTCAGTTAATTAGATATCGGCAAAAAAAATACGTTTAAAACTACGCTTTAGGTATTATTTACTAAGAAGTTTATTAAAGACACGTGTAAGATGGCCGCACGAGGTGTACTCAATTTGCAACAATATGTTTTCTCTTAAAAATTCTAAGAGAAAATTCTAAATGAAATATGTATTTATTTAATTATATTTATTAGACTTGTGCAATCCTAGAAGAAGCAAGGAAGAATCTCCTTTTTTTTATAACTCTGATCTCCTGATTTTGTTCAGATCGAAGTCAACTGAATGAAAAAGTGAAGTTTTGAAATCATTCATGCATCTTTTTGCTTTAAAATATATTAAAAGATACGTCCTTCTTTTCGCAGTCACCGAAATACATAACTTGCATTTTCATAAACCTAAAAAAACAGTGGCACTCCAGCATGCGTAGCATGACCACCGTAGAAACGAGTTTTGTCGACGGAAGAGTAGACAAAATGACAGATAAACAATCACAATCTGTCATTTTGTCTATTCTTCCGTCGACAAAACTCGTTTCTACGGTGGTTATGCTACGCGTGCAGGAGTGCCGACAGAAGTGAAAACTTGAACAAGATCGCCTTGGTGGAAGAAAAATACTTATATAGAACATTGGTCCGTAACCTCATATAAATAAACAGCAAAACCGCGTTTACAAAAAAAAAAGTAATAATACTTGCATAGCAAATTGATCCGTAATGTAATATAAATAAAGAGCACAATCGCGTTTACAAAAATGAGGTGTTGGTAACGGTGTCGCGAGTTCAATTGTTTTTTCCCATCTCAAAAATGCCCAACGCGCCTAAAGAAGTTTTCACTTCCAAAAACCACCACAATCTTCATATTTCATGGCATTTTAAATTAATACAGTACAAGAGATATTTTGTTTTTCAACCCATGAAAAGTGGTATAAAGAGGCGGGTGTAGCAAAGAGCCCATAAATTCTGGACAGCGAGCGAATCTTGTACACGTCAGTGCAAAATAAAGTTGTTTCTCACAATAAGGCCTACGATCCAAGGAGATGGTTGCCGTTGACTGATGTATTTATAAGATGAAATAAGTTGCTAGTCTGAGGATTTATTTATTTTGTGATCGAAATAAATATTGTTAGATATATTTAAGGGTTTTTTGTAATGCTTGGAGATCAAATCGAATACAGATTTGATAGAAATTGCAATAAATAAAAACTTTATTTGAAAGAATTACATATATATGATGGAGAGGGTGGGTGTTTCTTTCGTTATTATCAGCCATATTTTATCTACTGTGGGCGTTCTTGGTTATTGCGCAATAGAAGAACCGTTTGCAGTTCAGATCAAATTATAATTTACGATCAAATTCATTACACTAGCAATTCATACACTGTAGGTACACAGCATAACTATACGGAATACACGACAGTTTCTAAACGTGTTCACAGTTCGACAGCCACCGACCAACTCTGCTCTGCTTAGCTCCAGCCGGTCCGAGCGTTATGTTGTAGACTCTGTAGAGCGCCGCTAGGCAGCGCTGGCGTTCCGATTATTCAAATCATTCCCCTATTATCGACAAATATATCCTATACTATTAAACGAACAATATTTGTTTGTATGTATATTATTAAAAAATAAAATAAAATAAATGTGTTTATTATCTTAAATCTAGGTACAATTAAGTTGCCGGGGCTTCCCAGAAAGTAATCCGAAGATACTTGTGATGGAATAAACCTCGCTCTTCCTCGATTAGTTCAATTGTTTCTTTGTGCTAATTAGGTATAAGTTACACTTTTTTTTTAAACCAATAAAAATTAAAAACTAATAAAAACAAAGCCAATAAGAAAAAAGAAAAACAAAAATGAATTATATTTGTACCTCACGTTCTCAAAATCGGCTCTAACGATTTCGATAAAAGTTGCTATATAAAGGGGCGAAAAATCGATCTAGCTAGGTCTCATATCTGGGAAAATTTGTTTTCTCCGTATTTTCACCCGAGCAGAGCTCGGTCGCCCAAAGTTTAGAACGAGATAATAAATAATTACATGACATTATTGACATTAGAATAATTATAATGGCAGCATGGAATTAGTAAGTACCTACTATCATGGCAATATGGAATTAGTAGGTACTATCCTATATACTTTAAATGAGCATTCTCTATTTTCACCAGAGCAGAGGTCGGTCGCCCAGGTATTATATTTTGAAATGTATCAAAATTGCCTGTTTTATTTTTAACCGACTTCAAAAAAGGAGGAGTATTTTTTTATATAATATTATGTTCATCGATATTGTTGTCAGTGGACCAATTTGGTAGAGGATACTTACGCAGTGGTCCCGTATAAATTTTATTGAATTTGCTTTGGCAGTTTTTGACCAAGTTTCGATAATACGTATTTAATCCACTTTGTGTCTTGATAATGTTATAATACTTTCTGTCACTGTTGTTTACATAGCAAGTAATGGTATAAAAATTGATAGGGATATACCATACCATAACAAAAATGTGAAAATAAAAAAAACTTTTTTTTTTTGTAAAATTGCTTACATTCCTTCATGTACTTTAGGATAGAACATAGTCATTTTATTTATTAGAACATAGTACCTAAGTATCTCAGACCATACAAACATTAAAATAAAAATACTTAGAATATGAAAGGTTTCTAAGATTTGTATAAAGATTTATATATAACTCAACCTTGTCGCGTTCAGCGAAGATGAGAGATATAATTCCTTTTCTAAAGGGAAGTTTAATATTTCTACCAGTGCAAGTGCACTAATACCCAGGATAAATTCTAGCGAAACGGTTCTAGTATTCAAGCAGTAAATTCTAGAATTCTATGAAGAATTTAGTAAAGCTACTCGAATCATGGAGGAAGCTGCTATCTATTTTAATATTTTAGTAGGTTTACTAACATTAGATGTACCTAGATTTATAGGAAGGATGCAGTTTCAAATTCGTATCCAAGGTAGACCGAAAAGAATATCGAATACATATACCAAAAAAGTAAAAAAAAAAAAAAACGAGACCCTCGCCGTAACCCCTTTTATTTGATACGTCACACGCAAGAAGCTTACTCGTATAGATAAAAGTGGAGGCAACACTCTAAATACCTTCACAAACTAAACTAAATTAATTATTTCTATGTCATTAAATAGAAAGAAAAAGATGCATTGAACTTAAATTTAAATGAAGGTAAATTTTAGTTTAGTTCTGTCAAATTAATAATAATAATAATAAAAACTTTATTCATATAAAAAAGGTAATAAGGTAATTAATCAGCGCTTGACGTAAATTGACGTAATTTTAGTAGGCAAGATTTTAATCACGTCTAAACTTGTATGGAGTAATAACAGGTGCTGATTAATTTGACAGGACTAAACTAAAATTTATCTTATGTCCTTTTCTTAATGAAATAGAAAGAAAAAGATGCACTGAACTTAAATTTAGTTTAGTTTGTGAACAAGGGAATCGGCACCAGTGATATCTGTTTTCTTTATCTTATGAATGTATTCAGAAGGGGAGTCCAACCACAGTCATCTTCACTTAGGTATTTAGAGTATTGCCTCCACTTTTAGCTATAAGCTTCTTGGTCACACAGTACAGTTTGCAATACTTTTAATTTTTTTTATTAGTCTCAAAATTAATTTATTTACGTTACACGTTCGTGTTTAGGTCATAGAAAATGTGTACCAAATTTAAAATTAATCGGTCCTTTAGATTCGGAGCAAAACGGTTGTGACAGACAGACAGACACACGAGTGATCCTAAAAGGGTTCTGTTTTTCATTCGGACGTGCGAAACCCTAATAATGTGTGAAAGTGTTAAAACAACCCTTTTTACTCGACTCAAATCAACACACATTATACATTACCTAACTCCCTAAAAAATAAAATTCAAAATCACATTAACATTTCCCACACCCGAGTTTAACTTATAAATTTCTTGCATCAAGTACACTAAGTTACCACACCCTATAAGTTCTTCGAATTAAAAACCCAATCTAAGTTATCTCACACAATTACTAGGCACTTACCACTCCCCCGGCGTTAGGGGTGGCCAGTAATAATAAAATGCAAGGTGCAGACATCACGTATTCCTGCAAGTATCCTGCAAGTGCAAATGGGTGAAATGGGGGATTCCTCCAGGGATTAGAATAACTGCTAAGGTGGGAAAAAGACACCCGATTTCCTTTAGTTTTCTTTTGCAATGAAGTCCTTTTTAAGTTTTGAAATATAGCTCTTTGTGTAATGTTTTACGTCTGGCTTGAAATTTTTACGGCTTGAATATATAGCTGTCATAATAACTTTTGTGTAATTTTGTTTTTGTTTGTGTTTACTTTGCGCTTTTTACTTGGAGCTGCGATAAAGGAAACCTGTGTCCACATTTTCTTGATAGGAAACGCCAATAACTATTTTGTAGGGACGTCACAACGACCATTTTAGTAGTAGAATTATTATGAAGTATTTTTTGCATGAATTTAGACTCGGTCACCAGTAACTCTTTTACTTACTGATTAGTTCATTAATTCAGGCGTGACCTTGCGGAAATCTGTTACAAAATACAATAGACGTGGATATAATATATTTAGTAATGTTCCGCTTAGCTATTTCTAAAGAGCCATAAAAAACTCCTGAATGAAATCGACACGTGTTTCATTTCTCAACGAGGCATCCTTAGGATGACGATTGACTTGCCGCGAACCCGAACACGGCGTGTTGCCACACCGAGTGTTGAACGCAGAGTCAAAGCTCGGTGTGGCAACACGCCGTATTCGACAAATCGAACACGTGTCGATTTCGTATCCACGAACTATTGTATTATTCTTACTGATTAGTTTACAATTTCTTAAACCTCCTATAAATCCATTATTTACAAATTAACCATCCGCTTTCCACAATTTTTTATTATTTTATTCACAAAAAACCTATACACAATCTGCAGTTTTTAATTACTGAACACTACACTACAGTACCTAAATTGATTGTACATAATAACTTTTGACCAACGACCAAAATATTGTGATTCGTGCAAATAAATATCAATCGTGTGAATGGGCCTTATATTTTAGTATTAACAACGGAGCATCGCACTGTGTGTGCCGATTTATTGTAGCGTCCGCAAAAATATTTTAGTGCGACAATTTTAATAATTTTTATGTTTAATTGTAGAATGTAAGTTTAAGTGAAATAGGTTATGAGCTGTTGGCTTGAATATAAAATGTAGAACTGAAATGTTAATTAATGCAGGTTTTTATTAGATTAAAATTAAAATGGAAAAACAAAGGTTTTTTAAAATTATTTTATAAATCGATATCTTATAGCTGATTAAAAATTTAAAGTTGTTGAAGGCAAAAATAAGGAGTTTAAATAAAGCTCTAAGTACCAACCGCATATACTTTTTAAGTATTTGAAGAACACAAAAATCGCCAAATATTTCATTTAAATAATAGGTAGATAATACAGATATTTTTATTTGCTATCTGTACACGAAGTGCATTGGCGCTATCACTGCGAGTCCATCGAACCCGTTCATACCTTGACCTGTCACACGACCGGGTTACCGTCACAATAGCTTGCCATTTACCTCGTATCAGTAACGTTTACGCGCGCGTTACATATTTATTACGTCAGTGACTCGGATGGGTAGGGTGAAGGAATAATATTCATGACAGGCGATTGTGATAGGTCAGTGAATTTATTTGTGAGCGAAGTTGTTTGTAACGCCTACATACATAACTTAACACTTCGATGTAAACGTGGAGCGATTTCGAAATCTGATCCGAGGAAAATACCTTTCGAGTAAAGAGGGATACCAAGTCTAAAATATTAGATAGGTACTGGTTGCATCATCAACTGGAAATACATCAAAGGGACTTTGCCTCGGATATATTATCAGAAAAAAGTACTATAGTTTGTATATATACCGGGAACGCTGCTTCGCACCTTAGGTATGCGCGTGGCGAGACGGGGGAGGCAGTACAGGCCGCGTATTCGTCAACTCTGCCCCCCGCCTCACCGCGCACTGCTAAGTCGCGGAACAGTGACCTCGGTCAAACTATAGTAAATAATGGCTTTTGTGTAAAAAAATACCTATACTCCGTTTGAAATAAGATTAGACATTTAAACAAACCTTTTTTACAGTCCGTTCAACCGATTTTGACTTCTATACCGTAGGCATAAGGATGGCATTAAAAGCAAAAAAAGTGGTTACAAACCAACTGTTTACTGCAGCTGTCATTTGTCGTGCCACCAACGCAATAGAAGTCAAAATTGATTGAACGGACTGTAAAAAAGGTTTAGTTAAATGTCTAATCTTATTTCAAACGGAGTATAGTAGAAACCAATGTTATAGGACGTTGGAAGATTTTCAACTTTGACAAAAATGTTTTGAATAAAATTTTATTAGGCTTTGAACCCTGTAAAATACGTCTTCTTATGAAAAAATATTCTCTTTGTTCCAGGTAAGAACCGGCAATTGAACAATAAGGTAATAATATAAAATATGACACAGCAAAAAACCGTAAAGTGGCAAGATCCAGCAATAAATTCGCAAAGGGGAGAGGCTCTCAAACAAATTAAGCCCTGTAAATATTAGTGGGGCCATCTTTCAAAATGTCAGCGGATTCGAACCTGGGACGAGGCGGCGACGAGACGACAAATAGGTCGAAAGCCTAATACTTTAAAGCTCCAATTCATTATTGTTAATTGGGGGACCCTTAATTTTTTCCCCCTCAACGAGTATTTTGGTTCCGCTGCGGTTTCTGGGTCACAAAATTTTGGTTATTACCGCTGTGCGGTGTAATAATCCTATCGTTGTTTATTGTGGGTGTATAAGGGTTTTTCGCTTTCGTATCAGTTTGAAATTCTTTTTATAAAATTCGGTTTTTGTCATGGTATAAATTTTACACACAAAATTAAAATATAATTATGACATTAAATAACAAACAACACAACAAAATGTCACAAAAAACAACGAGTATTCTATTGTATTCAATGGTCATATTTTTAAAGCTTTGTCATTGCTTTCTGTAGGTATATCCGTTCACTATTAATCTGTATGGATGATGAATTATTTTCTTTTCTAAACTATATGAAAAATACAGGGTGGCAGGGACATCAACGCGAAAACTGTTAGCATGGATTCAGTACATGATTCTGAACTCCCCTGCATTAAAATTTGCTGTCGGTTATTTTTTTAAGCTATTGCATAGCTTTTATCGCGGGCTTTGAGCGCGGCGACCGAATCAAGAAATTCCGTAACGAAAAAACTTAACACCCCCCACTCCGCCTACCATGTAATGACGGTTCCCATGATAACGTGATGTTGTCATGGGAACGTAATTTTTGTTTTATGTCATCACGTCATCATCCCAAGTGTAGCGTTGACAAGTAGGAAGTATGGAGGTTACAAATGTTATGCAATAGCTTTACCGCGGCAGTCCCCGAGTGCCACACGTTTTTTTAAAATCTGTTGTTTCATAGAAAAGTGCAAGACCTACGCGGTCAAAATGTATGGAACAGCCAATTTGTTTTTTAAATAAGCGACGAAAAATTTCAACTCAGGGGGTTCAGAATCATGTACTGAATCCATGGAAACAGTTTTCGCATCGATTTCCCTGCCACCCTGTATATTGATGTTTTGTATGTTTGTTTGTTATGCTTTCACGCTAAACCGGCTGAATGGATTTGGATGAAATCTGACACATGGGTAGATCATGACCTGGGTTAGAACATAAAATATCCCGATATTCTCACAGAATCGAGACTTATGTGGGTGAAACCGCGGGGCGCAGCTATTTCATCATTATATAAAAGTTTATTCCAAGTATTGAAACTACCAATTACAACATTTTAACGACTGACCTAGGGTATAACTACGATACCCAATTCTAATCGTCGAAAATAGAGCTCCGATTTATAGAAACCCAGGCTATATTAAGGTCTAAAACTTTTGATTAACCTTCGACCTTTCAGTTAATCTGGCAAGCCTTCCCTACAGCTACAAACCCGTGTATTCACTAACCCTAGTATCCTATATTTAGATGAAGTACATCATATACCTTTCAATGGCAAGCCAAGGCCCTTTTCTCATCAGGAACTTGGGTTTATGTAGTACAAAGTATAATGGATTTTGTTACAATTCTGTCCTAATTCATGTACATACCTAGCTTGGTAGGTACTTACAATATAATACAAGCCTCGAGGAATGAAAGTAAATGTCCGTAAAGAGCGTTAGAAGTAATTTAGTACCCAAGTAATAATGTTATAGTAATGTTAATTATTGGAAAAAATGGGTCAAGTAGCTCGTAATTTATTATAGTTAGGAGATAGTGCCTTGGCTTACCTGGAAGTCTTTAAATAGAGTCTGGACTTAGGTAGGCTGAAGCAAGGAAACCCTGTTCAGTCGAAGATTCAAAGATGACTCCACCCTGGAGTGTAAATGTGGTGCTGTTCCACAAACAATGGGGCACTTTGTCGTGTCCAGCGTGTCGTGTTGCCTGCACGATGCAGAAGCTGATGGAGGCTACAGAAGGTGCCAAATTCGTAGCCAAATTCTGGGCTGAATCTATATTTAACTTACGATCAACACATTATGAAGAAGATAGTTATGATTAAATTACCAACAATATTATTAAGTTTAGCTTCTTTAACGCAAACTCGTGGCTAAGTAGTATAAAGAAAAACACTCTTTTCTTGCTAATACTTTTAATCCACACTACTGCTGTACTATTTCACAATCAAACGACAACTAACTATGCATTACATTTTACCATTTAAAACTTACGTATCGACTTCTGCCCCTACCAGAAATAACAATAATATCATAACCGTCATTTCTAAGTGTTGCCAAAGTAAAACAATACATTCAGTTGCCATAATGAAATTACATTTTGAAGTTTCTGATAATATTAAAATTTGTATTTTGACAGTGTTGCCACAGTGGATATTATAAATCGATATAAAAATAATACATTTTTTAGATTAAATCAAAGAAATCATGACAGTAGTAACAGCCGCACTGATCGATCAATCAGGTTAACCTACGCTTGCCGCGATTAGTCCGTGGATGGGTGACCATCTTAACAAACTGAGACCCTCTGTGCCTCGGAAAGCACGTTAAGTTGTTGGTTCCGACTGTCATTCTTGAATCTTTAACAGTCGTTACGGGTTTCCAGAAGCCTGAAAGTCTGACAACCAGTCTACCTAGTATCCAGTACTCGTGTTGCCCAGTAACTGGGTTGTGGAGGTCAGATAGGCAATCACACCATGTAAAATACTGGTATTCATCTGCAAGTGCTGCAATCGGTTAGACTGGAAGCCGATCCCAACATAGTTGGGAAAAGTTGACTTGGGTTTTCTTTAGTAACAAAAGTTTCTGATTTATTTGTATCAAATATGTCAATTTACGGATTGAAAGCGAGATAAAGAGAATGGTACTATGTTTTTAAAAGGTCCTCAATAATAAAAAAAAAACAAAAATAAGTCGTTCATTTTACTCTCGGACCAAATAAAAAACCAAGACAGCGCTGTCAACAGTGACGTGAAGCCGGTTTCGTAAACATGTGTGCAATTAGTGAGGTGTAGTTTGATTGTAAATGGTTGTAAATGTGTGCGTGTGAGCGTGTATGTACAGAGCGGAGGTGTAGTTTTGTTATGCTTCACTGTATTGTTCGCAGCGCTATGTCTTAGTTTTTTATTTGGTCTAAGATTTTACTATGACCAGAAATAGGTAATAGTAAAAAAAAAAAATCGGCACCGCGGTAATCAACGCGTTGATGTCTTTTACTCCACGGTGTCCGTAAATTCCGTTACAGTGTCGTGAAATCAAAGGTTTAGTCCCATCTCAAAAATGTCCAACGCGCCTAAAGAAGTTTTCACTTCAAAAAAATTAGTGACAGAATAAATTATGAAGGATACTTTGACGTAGCAGAAGCCAGTTCATTGTCATTTTTAGGGTTCCGTAGTCAACAAGGAACCCTTATAGTTTTGCCATGTCCGTCTGTCTGTCTGTCCGCGGCTTAGCTCGGAGTCTGTTAGTACTAGAAAGCTGTTTTTTGGCATGAGTTTACATATTAATCATGCCGACAAGTGGTACCATAAAATCATGAAAAAAATATTTTTTTCGGCTACCTCCCTTACACGTAAAGTGGGGATGTATTTTTTTTCTCGTCATCCCATATTGTGGATTTAGGGATTCGTTTGCGAAATATTAAGCTTTAAAGTGCAAATTTTTGTTAGAGTTAAGTGTCCGTGTCCCCCGCCCCCCCTGCGAGCTAAATGGTTGGTGCTGGTTTTATGAAAAAATTCACAGCAGTAGTATAAATAACGAAATTAAAAGGAAAACTATCACAGCTAAGAAGTTAACGAGTAACAATCGACCAACTTACATTTGCAGTTGAAAAAACATCTTTTTCAACCACATTGTTAAGTTTGTTAATGGGATAAATTCATCCCATATAGGGAACCCTTCATTGTGCGTGGTCATTGTCCTCATCATCATCCCGCCGGTCATTGTCCTATTGGCTCTACAGGCTACTTATTATTAAAGCAACGTAATTATATTCATCATCGGATCAATCGTTTGCACATCATCAATCATATTCTGACATGAGCTGTCTTCGGTCACAAAGCCAACCGTGTGTCCAGAAATCAGGAGTGACGTACTATCGAATAGATTATAGTATATTGGGCGTAGGAACTGGTATAATAATAGTTGCTACCATATTATAAATTAGCATAATTGATTAATGTTGCCAGGTAATGCAACTTAAGCCCCATTTACACAATGCAAGTTTGTTGCCTGCCTAGCCTTTTCCCAACTATGTTGGGGTCGGCTTCCAGTCTAATCGAATGCAGCCGAATACCGTATTTTACATGGAGCGACTGCCTATCTGACCTCCACAACCCAGTAACTGGGTAATACGATACCCCTTGGTAAGACTGGTTGTCAGACTTTCAGGCCCCCGTAACAACTGTCAAAGATCCATGAATGACAGCTGGGACCAACGGCTTAGCGTGATTTCCGAGGCACGGAGGAGTTTAGGTATGGTGATCCATCCACAGACCAACCCCGGCAAGCGTAGCTTAACCTGATCGAACCGTGCGGCTGGTATTACTTAGCCACGAGCTCCTCGCAATGCAAGTTTGTTGCCTGTGGCATACAGTAAAATTGAATCCATAAATGACGTTTAGACGGTGCAACTTTTATTGTTGCTCCAATTTATGATATGCCACAGGCAATTGAATTGCACCGTGTAAATTGGACTTAATTCATACAATACCTATGCTGTACCTCTTTATTCATATAATACCTATCCTGTACCTTTTTAGAGTTCCGTACCTCAAAAGGAAAAAACGGAACCCTTATACGATCACTTCGTTGTCCGTCCGTCAGTCTGTCAAGACCCTTTTTCTCAGGAACGTGTGGAGGTATCAAGTTGAAATTAATGTCAAATACGTAGGTCTGTGATCCCTAGAAGTTATAAAAAAATCAAACTTCTAAGTCAACGCATTAAAAAAATACGGCCATTTATGCGACATATTTTGACATTCACAAATAAATCAAAACCTACAGGGTACTTCCCGTTGACCTAGAATCATGAAATTTGGCTGAAGCAAGGTCTTACGGCACAAGTAAAGACAAAAGTCCGAAAAAAGTTTGTTTTTGGTATAAATTCGTCCTAAATACGGAACCTTTCATAAATTGCCATCAACGGGTCACAAATCCAGACTCCGAGCTGCTAACTGAGAAATATCAGAAAGAAAAACCCAAAAACACTTTGCCCGACCCAGGAATCGAACCCGGGACCTCATGCTCAGCAGTAGCGCTTGCGACTACTAGACCAACGAAGCAGTCAAGTAATTGGAGGATAAATTTATTCATTTCTATCAAAGATTACCTCTTTCTTTTTCTTATTATTTTATTGGTTTTCTCGGCATTTGCCATTCAGATATGACATAAAAAGATGGCGCTCTGATATTCACTGTAATTCTCGAGGCCATGAAATCTGATGGTTTTGATTTTTGATTAGCAACGCAACAGCTGATAAAAGTTGTTCTAAGCTATAAAAACCATTTTTGGAACGAAGTTTTTTATTTAACGCGACTTGTAAACTTTCAGAAATCGTCACGCTAAAAAGTGTTAATACTTGCGACTGTCTTCTTCTAATTCAAAGAGAAAGAAAGAGAGAGAGAGAGAGAACGCCGGCAGAAAAAAACAAAAGAAAAGAGTAAAGTAATTAGTGTCGTGGGATAAAATTGTACACATCGGTCCGAATACACTGCATGCCGGAGAAAGAGAGAGAAAGCATGGATTTAGTCAAAATGTAAATCCAAAATGGCGGTTCTGAAAATTTTAAAATTTTTCATCATGGGTATCGTTTTCATGGTTTTTGAGGGTGTTAAGGTCGATAGTGGGGTCGAAATGAAATTCCAAGATGGCGACTGTAAGCAATTTGTTTTTGTTTTAAATCATACGTGAGAAAGAACTCACACGTTTTTTTTTTAAAGAAGATGATATAACATGATTTTCTCGTTAGTCTAGTGGTCTCAAGGGCGAATGGTAAGCAGGGCTATGATACCCAGGTTGGGCAATGTGTTATTGGGTTTTTCTATTTGGGTTCTTCAGTAGCAGCCCGTTGTCAAGATTTAGCCCGTGTGGTGGCAATAAGCTTTACCTATAACTTGGGCAAATAAATGACATAGGGAATTGGGCAAAAAACACAAATGAGAAAATGTGGGTGAGTGCTTCTCGACATGATAACAATCACAGCATTTCAAACGCACTGAAACTAAACTATCTATACTAACATACATAGCATAAATATAAACCTAGTTATAAGCCTTATAATATGCTCTTAGTTCTATGGTTCTTGTACTGTGATGGCTTTTGGTGAAATAAAGAATTTAGTATTTAGTTTAGTATAACTATACTAACTACAAATACTGTAAGTACTATGTCTTTGACAATCATAGCTTGCAATCCCATCCTATACTATTAAATGAGCAATATTTGTATATATATTTGTAACCACATTCTGGAAAACGGCTCTAACGATTTTGATGAAAGTTGCAATATAAGGGTTTACGGGGGCGAAAAATCGATCTAGCTAGGTCTCATAACTGGGAAAATTAGTTTTTTCCGAATTTTCACCCAAGCAGAGCTCGGTCGCCCAAAGTTGAGAATAATATGGCTACCTGAGAATAATGACATTGCAGCATGGAACTAGTAGGTACCTACTATCATGGAAGCATGGAATTAGTATGTACTTTCCTATACTATGCATTCTCTATTTTCACCAGAGCAGAGCTCAGTCACCCAGGTACTGTTAATGAACTAAGCGTAAATTGCAATAAAAAGATTACGTTTTTTACCCCATTGGTTCTCTCAAGTAATAACAGTAAACAATACGTACGTAGGCATTAATTCGGCGACTGTACCATTCACAATTTCGGTCAAGACAGAGTCGTACAACTTTTAGTTTAAAATAAAAGCTTTGGGGAACTTGGAACTTGGGAAGACAGGGCATCACCCATTCTACACACCTATGTGCAACATCACCTCAGTTTAGATGTTAGAAGCGTTGTCTTTTCAAGTAAGATGTATCCTACTGTTTGACGGTAAGGTAAAGCCGTCATTCTCGGAACCGGTTTACACCGTTTCTCTAGAGGACACCGTTATCAGATCCTGCAGTATATGCAGTCTAGACGAGAATAATAGTCGAACTCGCTGCCTTACTGGCCGCCTAACAGTTGTCTATTTCACAATAAGCCAGCGATACTGAAGGCAGATGCCGGACGTTCCAACCGCACTCTTTGTTCGCTCTAACAATGACTTGCCTCAAAACTCAGCTAGTCGAGTTACGTACTACGCATCTCGATTCGAATGTGATACCAATTATTTCGGTATATTGATCGAGACGGCGAAAGAGCTGGCCACAAATAAAATAATACTGCCCAAAAAAGATGTCACGTCACTACTGCCAATAATTAGGTGGATTTAAAAAAGGAACAAGCATCATCCTCCTCTGCAAATAACAATACAAGAGAATGAGAGAAATAAACTTATACTGGACCAAAGGTTCAAATATCAGTAAATCCATGGATTTCAAAAAAGGAATAAGCATCATCATCCTCTGCATATAAGCAAGAGAATGAAAGAAACAAACTAATACTGGCCAAAAGGTTCAAATGTCAGTAAATTTGTGGATTTGAAAAAAGAACAAGCATCATCCTCCTCTGCAAATAACAATGCGAGAGAATGAGAGATGGCAGAAGATTACGTCATCCTGATATAGTCTCAGGGACTTATCTACATCAAAATATATACCTATGTGTTAGATCTTTTAGTTCACCGTCTTCATGAACCCTCTGTCTCGAATTCATTGGGTGTTCAAGCCATAATTGGAAGACATTCAAAATTCAAAATATTTTATTTCACATAAACCTACAAGGGCATTTATGAAACGTCAGAAACTAGGTGCACGGTTCCAATTGGTCGTGTTCTATGGAGATGAGCCGGCAAGAAACTCCAAGGTTACTCTTTTAAAAATAAATGGTTTTTACAATGGTTTCAAATTACAGTGTTAATAGGTATGAGAGGACAGTGTAGGCCTATCAACAAGTACCAGATACTTAGCAAAATAGAAAATGGTCCACAAGCCTACAGCCTACAACGTTCTCACATTCACAAAATCTAAAAGAAAAGAATCTATATAAAATATAAATAAAATAATAAAAATAAGGACCTATTTAAACCAAATGACATGACTACCACTACAGATGTTACAAATCTAATTTGTGTAAGTACCAACATGAACTTTATGTAATGCTTTGAGATATGTACAGTTAATTTCGGAAAACCATCTCAAAATTGGACAAAATATTAAATACAGAAAGTCTTCAAACATTGTTCAAAATAAAGACACTGCAGAAAAATAAAACAGCGTCCTGAACAAACAATCAAACTTGGTTCTCGTAATACAAACAAACAAACAAACATAATTCAGTTGAGTGACCCGCGGACCAAGTTTAAACTAATTATGCAGAAACGAAATATATTTCTCATTCTACGGCGGAAGGCTCGAGGAGAGATTTTTTAGCTTTATATAAAAAGAAAAAAAACTGGCAAATAGGTGAAGCTTTAATGAATCTGTCATAAAAAGCTACGGTCCACGTCTAATGAGGGTACGCTGTTAGCTATAATCAATTTGATGTCGGCCAATGAAGGTTTAGTTATTTAAGTTTTATATTTAATAATTTTTCAAGGAATGCTTGATTGAGCTGTCTAAACACAAAGTGGGTGGCAAAAAGGGTGACATTATAAAAAAAAACAGTGGCACTCTGGGAGTGCCGACAGAAGTGAAAACTTGAACAAGATCACCTTGGTGGAAGAAAAACACAAGTATAGAACATAGGTCCGTAACCTTATCTAAATAAAGAGCACAATAGCGTTTACAAAAAAAAAATACTTCCAAAAATTTTTTTGTTAAAATACTTGCATAGAACATTGATCCGTAATGTAATATAAATAAAGAGCACAATCGCGTTTATAAAAATGAGGTGTCGGTAACGGTATCGCGAGTTCAATTGTTTTTACCCATCTCAAAAATGCCCAACGCGCCTAAAGAAATTTTCACTTCAAAAAACCGAATTTAATAGGTAACCAGCTTCGCCCGTGTGGACCTTAATCCTTTTTTTTATAAAATCAGCTTTCTGTCAGTGGTAGTCCCGTCAAAATCAGTCCAGCTATTTCAGAGATTAGCCGGAACAAATAGATAGACAGACAGACAAAATAAAAATGTTTTTTGTTATAAGTACCGTATATACTTTCATAAGCATTTAGTAAAAAGCTGTTATTTTGACATTACAAACAGACACCTCAATTTTATTTATTTGTATGCATATATTTAGATATTGAAATGCGAAGGTTTAGAATTAAATACCTCCTTTAACTTACAATAAGGAAAACCCATTTAAGATTCTCAACAGAACTTAACTGGGTAAAAAAATATTGTAACCCGATTTGAACATCTTCCTGTCTTTTCCTTAGCTTGTCAAGGAAAATAAAGCTATATTATTTACTGCAGTTGGGCAAAAAAATTCCCTTCCTACGCTTATTTTTGTGTTATTTTCTACTGGCTGTTGCCCGCGACTTCGTCTGCGATCCAGAGTATAAAGTAGCCTTTGCTCGCCGTTCAATAAGGACCAGGCCCGGGTCTACGGCGGCGCGTTGTGTTCCACGCGCGCTTCAAAGAGATGCACGCGATGCCTGCCGGGATTGCGGATTTGTCCGAAAGGATTACCGTGGCCCTGGTAACATACAGGCAACTGAAGGAACACGGGTGGGTTTTAGTCAGTAAGTCTGACACACCCTCCTGCTCCACCCAGAGCGGGAGAAGTTATTTGCTAAACGCACTTTCGCATCCTAACTATTAATAATACGAAAGTGAGTTCATTTGTTTATTTGTTTGTTACGCTTTCACGCTAAAACGGTTGAAAGGATTTGGATGAAATTTGGCATATAGGTAGACCATGACCTGGAGAAGGACACAGGCTACTTTATACTCTGGATCGCAGACAAAATTGTGGGCAACAACTAATTTATAATATTAGTTAGGAAAGTAAGGATCATTAAAGTTATTTCTTATTTTAGGAAAATATTTGTATTTACGCAAACTTTTCCTAGGTTTTTCTCCTTCTCGTTTCTTTGTAAGATAAGTTTTATCCATTTTTTATAATTATTTATATCAAGTGTTACTCGATACGTACTACTTAGATAAACCTCAACTAATAAATTGGATCTGACAATCTAAGGCGGGTGAGAGCCCATAAAACTGGCATACCAATTCTAAGGTTGTTGGACATCAATTAGTTTTATGGCGAACAATAAAGGACTTCACCTTATTAGTTTCGGTCAGAGATTGGTATTAAGCCACTACATAGTTAAATACGTTGTAAACTTGAAAATGTACAGTCAATAACGAAATTGTTGAAATATCTTGTAGGTTCGGCAAGTTCTGATCCTTTTAGGAGAAACCAACAGAGTATAATATTTTGTGTAGGTATGTCCATAGTCATTATGAAACTTTTGACGAGAACTTACAAAAAAAAACAGAATTCTGCGGTCTCTAAACCTAGACAAGTATTTATTTATTTTAAATAGAATGGCCGAAGCCATTACTTAAGCATATAATTTATTTAATTAACACAGTCATGCATTCTTCTCACAAAAATACAAACATTCTGACAGTATTATCTCCCATTCATTCCAAACATATCAAGATCTATGTTTGAGTTCAGGAGAGCGAGCATGACAGTTTAGTAATAAAGTACATACAAACTTTTCTAAGAAAATATCCCTTGATGAAGATGGCTTTTAAAAATGAAGCATAAATTACACTTTGCAAGATACCCTTTTTTTGCAAGTCTAAGTCCCAATTCCACTCGGGACACCTTCGATCGAATAAGCGAAACTTTTTACTCCAAAATCCTTTACACTTTTCTACGCACATGTACGCGTACAGTTGTCCCAAGATTTATATTGTGCTTACCACAGATTAATCAAATTAAGCTTTATTCGTTAAAACGTATTTGTTAGCACGGGACAAATTAATTTGTGACTTTTATTACGTGGTGGTACATCTGTATCTGTAAGAACAGAATTTATTAGTTTTGTATTTTTATATTTTTTGTCTGTCATCAATTAATTTAAGTGTATTTCACGCACGTACCTATTACTCAGTTATCTAGAATCTTCGGTAATTAAAGTAGGCTTTCGACGATAGTTTTTCTTTTAGTTAAATGCTGTTCTTTAGATTACTTATCAGGCTGCTACTCTGAGATTAGAAAAGCGAGCATTGTTCGCAAGATATTATGGTATTTGCTCCAGTATTTTATTAATAATTTTCTTTATTTATACTTCAAAGTCACAAATATCTGTGTAACCCTGGCTCTTGTAGTAGGAGTTTCTGTATCACAAGAGCCAGACCTCTCAATTTACTGGAAATATGGTACAGAAGCGCGATAGACAAAAATAAAATATTATTGCATCAGTAGAAATGAAAAAATCTTCATAAATACGAATAATAGCGATCATGTTCAGAAGATTTGTACATTTACCTTGCCAAGATTTGAGAGACGCCGAGTTTTTTGTGCTTTTATTAGATGGTAACGAAGCTTCAGGTGGGAAACAAAACTGCTTCATAGATACTATAAATACCATTCATTAACATATAGGGTGTAAGACAGCCCTGCGCAGACTGATGGGGGAATTCAGTATATCATACTAAGATGACCGGTACATGAAATTATTTCAGGAACGTTAAGGGAATCCAATAATTTCCCTCGTCGTTCTTTAGAGAATTTCAACATCCATTGCTGTTTATTTTTATTTTAGCTGTGTTATTTACATTAATGGAGTACAGCGTACAGAGAATGTAATTTTACATTGAAATAAAGAAATAGTAACTGAAAAACCGGCCAAGTGCGTCTCGGACCACGCATAATGAAGGGTTCCGTAGTTGGGATGAATTTATCCCAAAAACAAACTTAACTTTGTAGTTGATAAATATGTTCTCCCATACGGAATGTACGGGAAAACATTTTTTTGCAACTGCAAAGTTAAGTTGGTCGATTATTACTCGTTAACTTGTAAAGCCTACTTAGCTGTGATAGTTTTCCTTTTAATTTCGTTATATAAACTACTGCTGTGATTTTTTTCACACACCCAAAACCAACTATTTAGCTGGCAGGGAGGGGAGATACTTGACTCTAACAAAAATTAGCACTTTAAAGCTTAATATTTCGCAAATGGATCCCTGAATCCAAAAATAGTCTTCACAAACTCACAATGTTTTTAAAAGACCTTTCCAATGATACTCCACACCTTTTTTTTTTTTTTTTTTCTGTGTGGGAAATTATCAAATAACTTCTCCCGCTCTGGGTGGAGCGGGAGGGCGTGTCAGACTCCTACTGACTAAAACCCACCCGTGTTCCTTCGGTTGCCCTGTTGCCGGGGGCCACGATTTCCCTATCGGTTTTCTTCGAACCCCCGGCAGGCATTGGCCCTAGCGGACCCCGTCAATTCTGCTGACATCTCTTTGAGGCTAAACACCACCACTTTACGTGTAGGGAAGGTATTCTAAAAAAATGTTTTTCATAATTTTGTTTTTCCACTTTGTCGGCGTAATTAATATGTATACCTATGCCAAATTACAGCTTTCTAGTACTAAGGGTCTCGGAGCTAGACCGCGGACAGACAGACAGACAGACGGACAGACAGACAGACGGACATGACGAAACTATAAGGGTTCCTTGTTTGCTACGGAACCCTAAAAACGATTTTAAAAAAATCCTGAGAAAATTTTCGGTGGAATATGATTCAAAATAAGGAGCTAAATGCACCCTGTAAGTTTGTGGAGGGCTGTCCCTTACACCCTGTATATACACTGACGAGCAACATAAAAAATTCACTAACTTATCATGAAACATTTCCGAAACTACGCAAGATAGCTTCTAGAAGTAAAAGCAACATTCAAGTGTGTTGTTTACTTCATGTAGCTAACTTGTGTGATTTAGGAGATTTTAGATTTTTGGCACTTTGCAAGTGGCTTTTTTAAGGCCTCCAGATACTATCAGTAATAATGACATTACATTCAAGTAATATCATTACTGTTGACAGTGTGGTGATTGGAATGATGATGTGATCATTATAATTTCATAGTTTTACGTCACTATTGGAAGGAATGACAGTAACAGGCCTGTTTACAATATTATTTTTGTCCGTCTTGTAGATTATTAAAAAATATTGAACATATATTTTTCTTTTTTGACGTAATCAAAAGATTACGGCGATACATTGAGTTAAAATGTGGCACGACGTCACGCCTTGCTAGATTTAATACTGCGTTGTGACGTAGCGAGCCCCCACTCCCTAACTTTAATGCGTGTTTTCTAAGTTATTTTTGATTAATATATAAAGCAAAAAATACGTGTCTAATATATTTTTATTATCTGAAAGATGGACTAAATAAAATTTCTTTTTTTTACCTGGGCAACTACGTTATTATTAATGTTTTAACAAATCTCGGGACCATGGATCCCGGTCCTTTGGAAGGCGTACGAGGGGCCGAAGCCAACTCGCAGAGGCCCCTTAGACATTAATAAGTGGTTAGGCACCAACCGACGATTATCCCTGTATGCACCATACAAGTGCACCCAAGGACAACCCCCGGTTGGTGTAGGACTATTGCAGAACATGGAAACAAAACATATTGGGCTATGGATTTGAATGGCTATAATGGATTGGTTAATTGGAACTATGGAAAGACTATGGCCCCTGCCTGATCAATGTTTTAAATGCACACGGATAAAATGGCAGGGGGTGACTTGCACACTCAATAATGGGCCCCCGAAATTAAATTATTAATGTCATTATTACTGATAGTGTCTAGACCCCTTTATATTGCTCGTCAATGTATGTATTTTTCACAAATATCAGCTTTAATCCGTAAAATCCTTTCAAAAATCATACCGCTACCAAAGACTTATCAAGCGTTACGGATGGATGCCGTCTCAAATTCCTTCGTTCACGCCGACTTGGAACGAAGGAGCCTACACTTCGGGTCACGTCTCGCCCTATTTCCCGAACGTTTGAAGACTAATGTCGGTCGTATAGACCTAATGGCGTACCGTTTAGGACCCAGTTACAATATCCCTCATTCCAAGCTTAAAATTCCACTAGTTCTTTTTTGGGCAATATAAATACTTCTCCAATTGTCATTTCAGGTCGTTTTATACCGCGCGAGATTACAACTGGATTAAATGTAGCAAATGGATTCTTGTTTTGATGTTCCCAAAATAGTGTCTGATGTTTTCAGAAAATTGTTCGAATTTGTACGGTTTAGTGATACGAGAATAATATTGTCTGGGCTTTGTTTTTGTTTAACTACAGAAAAATGTTTTTCTTTTAATGAAAGTTAGCTTTGCGTGTGTAATGAAACCATTTAACTTAGTGTTCTAACATTCATTGCTAATGGAACTAGTAATAATCTTTTTGGGGCTTAAAAATAATAGTTTTTATAATTATTTATCATTACTCTTTGATTTATTGTTACTATACCAATATATTACGTTTGTGATATAATAACTACTATTTAATTGCTTGTCGAACCTTAAAGGCCTTATCAGACTGGCGATTTGCGAACGATTTATCAGCGAGGCGATTGTTCAACGCGCTCGCTGCGTATTTGTAGCGAGCACGCCACGTGTGCGCAGCGTGTTCGGCGCGTTTGCGTAACGAGAGCGATTGACGTGAGGGTACAAGAGAGAGCGATACAATCGAGTGTACAATATTGTGAAAATGTGGCGTATACGTCGCGTAGTCGCGGTTAACTCGCTTCACACCCGCGGAGAGTACGTTCACAGATCACCTCTCTAGAAACACACTAGCAAATCGTCAGTGTGATAACTCATAGCCGTAAAACTATTTTCACGTCTACCAACCCTATGAGGGGAAATGGTAATAAAGACAGGTATTAATGTTAAAACATTAATACTAATTTAAAATCCCATTAGCTCGTATGTTGGGTCATTCCGATAATTGAATATCAAATAACGACATATTCAATGTTTGTCCGGAATCGTATCGAATCGGAACAATGGCGCCCCGGCTTTTAACTCAATGCATTGGCTATGGTACAGTTACCTACGTATATTATGTAGCAGGAAAATATATATCAATTTTTTAATTATCTGTAACTATGTATTATAAATTAAAGTCGCTTTTCATTTTTTTTTTCTTTGTAACCGCGTTGTTTTTTTATACTACGCAACGGATTTTGCGGTTGCGGCTTCCACCATCAATTAAAAATTGTTTCCCGAACGTTTATAACTATATTGCATTCATTTAAACTTAAATACAACAGAGAAATTTCGATATTTTGTTAAGTCGAAAAAACAATACTAAGCAGGGGCGGGTCGCTAGTAGTTTATAATAATAATGTTTACCTAATTACAAAAATGTAAAAAAAAAAAGACGTGTGGCACTCGGGGACTGCCGCGGTAAAGCTATTGCATAGCATTTATAACCTCCATGACAACATCCATCACGTTGTCATGGGAACCGTCATTACGTAGGCGGAGTACGTAACGTAACGAAAATAAAACCTAACACCCCCCGTGTTAGGTTTTATTTTCGTTACGTTACGGAATTTCTTGATTCGGTCGCCGCGCTCAAAGCCCGCGACAAAAGCTATGCAATAGCTTAAAAATGGAATGGAAAAAGAAAGTGGAAAATTTGACTAACCCAATTTATTATGTCCCACGAGGAGTGGCTTTACGTCATTCGAGAGGTAGTTGTTGAAAATAAGCGCTGTTGACGATAGATTCACCCGAAGTCACAACATTTTGCTGAACAACGACCAGTACCCTAATTGCGTAGTACAACTCAATCACAATTTGTTTCGATGTGAAACAGATTGCTAATCCATTGCTTCATAAATTGTAAAAAAAATCTGCTCAACAACGTAAATAACGCAATGAATGTTGTTCAACTGTCAAAATGAAACAAATTAGCCATAATTGTTTACGAAAATAAGTTACGCAATTAGGGTATTGTTCTTGCATTTACATTGCGTAATTAGGTACTCTGTATAGCGACACTGGCAAAAACAAAAACAAAATGCCGATTGCAGAGTGGACAAATAACTACTATTGTAACAAGCAAACAATATTATTTTTGTTTGCTTGTTACAATAGTAGTTATTTGTCCACTCTGCAATCGGCATTTTGTTTTTGTTTTTGCCAGTGTCGCTATACAGAGTACCTAATTACGCAATGTAAATTGTCTTTGGTCTCTGGCCCTGACATCAAGCAATTGACAAACTTTTATGACTTGAATACCAGGCTTTTGGCTACTTTGTAAATGTGTATTTATTGGGATTCGCACAGAAGATCACAAATTAAACTAAACACACTCATAAAAACATGAAAAAAAAAACAAAGTAAAATGAAAATTAAGACAGAAGTCAACGAGGCCAAAAAGCTCCTATCTCAGCATGATGATATTTTGTAGCATTTTTGCATCCACGGCAAATTAATTTCGAGATCCTTAAATCCATTTATTATACCAGCTTCTTTTCATAACCTGTATTAATGTTCTTTTGAGAATACCAAAGTCTTTTCTTATGGTTGCGAGGTTGATCAAGATTATCCAGAGCGAAGATACAAACTTTAGTATCGCCTCTCAAATTCAAATTCATTTAATTGCGAGAATATAGGTTTACAATTTACTAGGAAACCAGAATCGAGGCGTAACCCGAGGCGCACTAATGTTCCCGGGTACAAACGTCTCCTGGCCTCCCTATTAGCTAGACATCTAACACAGGTAACCATAAGAGACCAAGCACAGTTAGAATACACCGTAACAAAACTATCAGAATACCTAACTGAAGCATACCACGCATGTTGTATACTGAGAGCGCCAAAAACCAGAAACGACAGAAGCTCATGGTGGAACGCTGAACTCGGTAAACTCAGAGATGCGCTACGTAAACAATTTAATAGAGCTAAAAACACTAGACTCCCGGACGACTGGGAGATATACAAAGAGACCCAATATATATACAAAAAGCAAATCAGAACTGCCAGGAGGACGGCATGGCGTAAATTCTGTGAGTCTATCGAGACAAATAACGAAGCCGCAAGTGTAAGGAAGATCCTATCAACCGATCAGGACCGAACCCTCGGCGCGCTTAAAAAACCCGATAACTCATACACACTAACTGACCATGAAACCAGTAAGGTCCTTCTCGAAACTCACTTCCCAGACTGTAGAATCCTGGAGGACAGGTCGTGGGAGGCTGAACCAGAATGGACCCCAACGGATCAAGACTGGTCAAGAGCCCGCAACATAGTGACAGAAGAGCGAGTAAAGTGGGCTATCGACACCTTTCAGCCATACAAGTCGGCAGGGCTGGATGGCATCTTCCCAGCCCTACTGCAGTGGGGGGTAGATTATTTGACACCATGGCTGGTGGAGATCTATCGAGCCTGTATAGCACTTAGACACACACCTCTCGCATGGCGCGAGGTGAAAGTAATTTTCATACCCAAACCTGGCAAAACCGATTATACACAACCCAAAGCTTATAGGCCTATAAGCCTTACATCTTTCTTACTGAAGACCCTCGAGAGACTCTGTGACCGGCACATCCGAGACGGACCTCTCCGGGTAATACCACTTCACAAACAACAGCATGCGTACTCCACAGGCAAATCAACAGAATCAGCGCTGCACAGCGTGGTTGGTAAAATTGAATGCGCAGTGGACCACAAATGCTCAGCACTGGCTGCCTTCATTGACATCGAGGGCGCCTTAGACAAAACCATGTTTAACAGTATAAACACAGCCCTCGACCGACACGGCATAGACTCGACCCTGAGTGGCTGGATCACCAACATGCTCAAATTGAGAGCTGTACAAGTCACAGTAAATGACACTACGAGAGCCATCGTTGCGAAGGGCTGCCCACAAGGGGGCGTCCTCTCGCCGCTGCTATGGAACCTGGTAGTAGACAGCCTCATCAAAACATTCAATGACAAAGGTTATTTCACCGTAGGCTACGCCGACGACATAACCATAATAATAAACGGGACACACGAAAACACCCTATGCAATCTCATGCGTCAAGCTCTGAAAATAGTAGAGGAATGGTGCAGCATGCACCAACTCTCAGTGAACCCTACAAAAACCGAACTGATTCTCTTCACAAAAAAGAGGAAATTGATGACACTACAGCTACCACGATTCTTTGGAACAACCCTAAGCCTCTCAACTGAAACCAAATACTTGGGCATCTTTTTGGACAAACAACTGAACTGGGCAAAACACACGAACTATGTCACAACTAAAGCCAGCATATCCCTGTGGCAGTGTAAGCGACTGCTTGGCAGGAATTGGGGGATTAGCCCCAAGGTCACCCACTGGTTATACACTACAGTCATTCGACCGCTTATCACATACGGCTCACTGGTCTGGTGGCCCAGGACAGACCTGAGTACAGCCCAAAGAGATCTCGAAAAACTGCAGCGATTTGCTTGTGTTGCAATCACTAGCAGTATGAGAACTACACCCACAGCCTAGCCTACAAGCAATGCTTGGACTGCCGCCTCTGCACCTCATTGTGCGGGAAGAGGCGGCTCTGGCCGCCTTTAGGCTGCATTTATCAGGAACTCTAAGCAGAGATTCTAGAATTAAGCACACACGCATAAAGGAAGATGTAATCAAACGTCGGCCAATGATGGCATCACCCTGCGACAAAGCCCCGAAATCACACCATTTTCAAAGGCACTACAACATAATACTTACAGAAGAACAGTGTGACTACTCTGGCTCGGAAGAGCTGAGGGTTTACACTGACGGATCGAAGACCGATTCCGGTACCGGGGTCGGAGTCTTCTCATACGACCTCAACATTAAGATATCCCGACCGCTAGGAATGTTCAACACCGTCTATCAGGCGGAGTGTGTGGGCATCATACAAGCGGTCCATGCCATTGAAGCCAGGAGAGTTACGGACACTCACATACGTATACTCTCTGACAGCGCCTCAGTTCTCCAATCCTTGAAGAAAAAATATATTACCTCGAAGTTAATACTAGAATGTCACAATGCACTAGAACAAGTAACGGTATCTAGTCGCAACACGGTGACGCTACAATGGATAAAAGGACACAGCGGTTCGCTAGGTAACGACGCAGCTGACGAACTTGCTAGAAGAGGTTCTGGCACGGCAGTCTGTGGACCCGAACCTATCGTACCAATCCCGTTCAACCAAATACGCAGGTGGCTACAGGAGTTCACCCTCACACAAGCGGAGTACTGGTGGACCTCGACACCGGGCTGCAGGCAGTCCAAGGAAGCTATGCCATCCCTGGATAGCAGGCTAACCAGGCGTTTATTACGCCTGGACAGGAACGGCCTACGCCTGGTGACGGGAACCATCACGGGACACTGCTCGCTAAACAAGCACTTCCACACAATAGGCATAACGGACAGCCCTCTGTGCAGGGCATGCATGGAGGCTGAGGAAACCGTCGCGCACGTGCTCTTCGAATGCACAGGCGTCACCCAGATTAGAACAGAAACCCTCGGGTCACCCAGATCGTTTACAGATGTTCTGAACAAACCAGGAGCTTTGATTAACTTCTGGAGGGAGGTGGACTGGTTGGAATAACCACCAAACGGCCGCCATGGCCCACGCACAATGGTCCACCTGACGGACTAAGTGCGGAAACCAAACCCCATAACATAGAACATAGGTTTACAATGTATGATTTTAAAACTAAAATGGCCCCTTTACATTCTACCATTACTTATGGTGTACAAATATTTAATTTTATCCTACACAATGCTAATTAAATAAAAAATACAGCAACAACAAATAAGATGCATGCATTAGGACTTTCATGGAAAAAATAATAATTAGTTAATGAAGTCAAAGCTATATCTCTGTCAGTTCAAGAGATAAAGTACTTATAATGTCAGATTAAGACTAAATAAATATTATTGTAACTTATAATTGTAATGGTAATTGATAGTGTCATAATAACTAATAAAATGTTAATGCCAAAATGTCAAAATTTTAGTGAATCAATTCACAAAAATTTTAACATTAATTATTAAAAATAAAGTTTTCAGTTTCCTTCTCCGCAATCTGACAAAATTGTATTCATTGAGATTGTAAAAGTACTTTTCTTTTAGATTGTCTTAATTTAGCCCTAACTTTTTTTACCTTGTAAACAAGGCACTAGAAAAATAAAAAATAAATGATAATAATTTATTTATTTATTTATTTTCTCATCACAAATGCAGATTTGTACAGGAAATGCTTAATCTAAAAATTGGGTTAACATTTGTGAGAGACTGGTGCCCGAAAAAGGCATAAAATACCTGTGTTACGGGTCACCAGGATGAATGAATGATAAAAATAGCTAAAACAAAAAAAATTAAAGAAAAACATAAATGCTAAAATGCTAATTTTTCTCAACATTAGAGCGATTTTTCCGTCTGTCTTTGCAAAAGTCCTAGTGATTACAAAGAAAAACTTTACTGGGATCCGATTTGAACCCTAAATAAATCAACACTTTTTTACTTTTTGATTCTTTTTGTTATTTAATTATCTGTGACTCGGTGATTCTCGTAAATTGCTGTGTGGGCTATCGACCAATGTACTTTCCCACCAGGTTTTACTTATAACATCCTTGTTTGAATGACATAAGGTTGACTTTTGCTTGATTTTCACTATTTGAAATTTGAATTATGGTTGGTGGGTTAGTGATAAAATCTTTCTTTGAACCATTTTTTTACTGGTTTGTTGGTAATTATTGGGCGCGTGTCGCTTCGGACGTATTTTATTACACGACTATACTGTCAAATTAAGGTAATTGTGATAAAAATGATAAAAACCGTGGAATATGGATGTTTCGTCACATTTAAGGGTTTGATATAAAGCGTGTTAATTGTTTGGGAAATTGGTTTGTTAGTGTTGTGACTTTTATTTTTTTACGTATAATTGTAATTTTTTATGATTTTAAACAAATTTTATTTATTGTCGAAAGATTGATATAAAACTAACGTCATTTATGAAGTCGAGAGATTCTTGGAATGTTGAAGTCTCAGTGTGTGTGTTTTAGTCTTCTAAATTAAAATAAAGTACATACCTGGGCGACCGAGCTCTGCTCTGGTGAAAATAGAGAATGCTCATTTAATAGTATAGAAAAGTTCATATTATTTCCATGTATAGTACTTACTAATTCCATGCTGCCATGTCATTATTATAAGGTAGCCACCTTGTTCTAAACTTTGGGCGACCGAGCTCTGCTCGGGTAAAAATACGGAGAAAACGAATTTTCCCAGATATGAGACCTAGCTAGATTGATTTTCCGACCCCTATATTGCAACTTTTATTGAAATCGTTGGAGTCGTTTTCGAAAAGGTGATTACAAATATATACTTACATATATATTTATACAAATATTGCTCATTTAATAGTATAGGATAATAGTAGCAAATAGTACCTACTTAATATACTTACGTAGCTACTGTTTTCAAAAACCAAAATATACACTTGATTCGTATCAGCCATTCTGTTGTTTATCTTTTATTTACCCACCTTATCAGGTTGTTTTTTCGTCCCTTTCTCTGAGCATCAACAAAAAACTGTGGGTGTATATTTAACCAATCTGAAAATCTCCGATCTATCAGATATTGAAAACATGTGGGCTCAATTAAAAGGCATTTTAACCGAAGAAAAAAGTTAAGATCATGACTAACGATGCGTGTCCCCCTTGTCTCCTTGCCGTGTGAAGTGGCCTTTGTTTAAGGGGAAGTTCTTGTATCAGTTTTATTGAATATTTTTTGTAAACAAAAACACAATAACGAACTCTGAACTAAGAGCGTTGTTTGTAATTGTTTTGTTGCCAGTAGAAATCTAAATTTTCAGTTGTCCCTGCCATGTTTCGTGATTAGAGACCGGATTATATGCAACATAAAAAGCTTGTTATATGCATGTAAATATGCATGAAAAATGCTTGAAATATACATGAAAATTGGCAGAATATGCGAAATTAAATGATACATTTTAGGAACCCAAACAATGAAAAAAAGTAAGTTTTAATTTTTTTTTTTCAATATCGGCATACAATTAGTAAATTATCCTTTGATAGGCGATAATAGGTACAGTAACATTACATGACATAAAAATTATTAAAAAAAAATTGTAAACGTAAGCAATCAAGTAGGTATTGTTCCAAATGTTCAGTGGTATGATTGTGTCTTCGATCATTTAAATTTTTTTCATAAGTGGAAAATTCGTGATATTATCACCTATTATTACCTATCACGCATTTTGGAACGCAGGGTCAGTGCATTGCACTTGGAAAAATATTGTAAATGTACGGATACGCTGAGGATGGCTTAAATATGCAAATGCATATAATCCGGTCTCTATTCATGATTGTAGAATTCAGTGGCCTTCATTTTTATGGGCTTTGATTAGAGATCAACCCTGTGGCTGATTATTTACTTGGAAGACTAATCCAATACCAGTTTTTTTTTTTCCTTAAACCATCTCCAAAAATATTCTAATTTAAATAAATTGCAAACTAAAATTTTAATTTTACGGCAATTTAGTCAAAAATATGTATTCCCAAACGTAAAAATAAGTAATTTTGTTTTCGAAACGGAGTGCTTCACCTTAAAACTAACTGACGCTAATTAGCTATGACGTCGCATTAGTTTTCTTTTCTTCTATCCCTTTCTAGCATACGAAATAGAAAGAGAAGCCACGTGTTTAAAATTGATGGCTTCCTTTTTTGGCATCACTTTCGGTTTAAGAACCGAGAAATATAATGCCTATTTTATTTTTACATTTAATGTCAAATAAATGAGGAGAAATTGCTTTTTTAATGTCGTCAATAGTTTCCAGGGAATGCCCCAAAAATAGTTTTCGTATACATTTCAAGTATTTTACTAGCTTTGTAATTAATAGCAACATTGTGTTGTTTTAGTGCTTAAATGAAGGATATGGACTTTATGAATGCTTTTTTAGGTAGTGAGTTTGAAATAGCCGCATAGGTACTTTATTCTGATTGAAATAGCTAATGAAAATGGGAAGTAGTAAAATCCTTATTTCCAGTAATTTTGAAGATTTAGCAACCTTAAAAAAGTCATACCTCGAACGCGTTTTCCTGAAGCAAAAATATCTGGTTTTTCATACAAAACTTTAGTGGCCACACGATATTTGTAACGCCAAGTTTACTTTAAGAACAAGTGCGAAACTTAGCCGACTTACAAAACAGTAATATTGTACTTTAAACTACATTACAGTTAACGACATCCGAGCTCGTGTTGGGTACACATAATGCTTCTATTTGACGCTATAACTTACCTCCTGTGGCGCCGCTTGAAATTTTATTTCATTGTCATTCGCTAGATTTTTGTTCGCACCTAAAAATTCGTAACGACGACATTCTGTTTTAGGCTGTCTCCAATATTTGTTTTGGGATAAGTATGAGTTTTCGAAGGAACATACTGCAGACCAAAGTTTTGTTTATTTATGGAGTGTAAACACTGCTTTTGGTGACAGATTTTTTGTAAGCAACTAAGCATAAATGAAGACTGTTAGCCGACGTTCTCACGGCCGTAATAAAATCGTGGCGATTTTTGACGTGACAACGTCTTATAAATTGGTTTGCCGGGTGACACTTCAAGAAACTGCGTTACGCTCCGCTCACGTTATGCGCTCACAATGAGAGCGAGTGAGAGGCACGCGTCCCTTCCACTCGGGCATGGTTAGCCCGCCTAAGAGCGAGAGAGACAGACATAAAAAGTGAAAGGCACGCGTCCCTTCCACTCGAGCACAGTTAGCCCGCCTAAGAGCGAGAGAGACAGAGCGAGAGAGAGAGAGTGAGAGAGATAGGCATACATTTCTGAGATTCTTTGTATAAATTAATGTTTTAAATATAATTCTTTGTATAAATAAATGTTTGAAATTGTTACTATTATTTCATCCTTCTTCCTACTATACGAATGAATATTCACATTAAAATTATTTTACCACTCAAAGTCGTTGTCACGTAAAACTTTCGCCCGTATACCGACTTTACAGGCAACCAATTTTTTTTTCATGCAATTGATTTTCAACGCTCAGCTTAATACCGAAGGTTGAAAATTCAGTGCGCGATAAAATCTCGCCGCGATTTTATTACGTTCGTGCGAACGTCAGCTAAATCGTGAAAAAGCAAGCCTATTTTCAAAATTTTTATTTTTATAAACGAGCAAAAAATTGGCAATAATAGTTTATTCATTCTTAGTTTTGGGTCCTTGATATAGATCCAGAGCTATAACAACGCAAGTCATGGCAACAACATTCCAAAATCCTCACCTACCAATGAACAGCCCTAACGATCTACTTGTCTAATATTTATGCAGCACAACCACAAATCTACAACAAACGCTCAACATTCGGCGCCAGTGAAAGCAAGTTTGGAAATTATTCGGCTGCGGTGAGCAGACGGTCCTGTTCCAGAAGTATTCACGGAGGCTGCAATGCGGATGCGGATTTACAATAGTGCATTCACAAACTTGCACCCACCTGCTACTAAATGGTCAACTTCTGCATGTAGTTACGTTTAATTTACGTATTTGTGCGAGCGAAAGAGAAAGAGTAGGATTTTGAGTTGCATTTATCGTCGGAATTTGCTCAATTAAATTCGGAATTGGATGAGCGGTAAATGCATTTTTGTTGAACGTCGCTGTTAACTGTCAAGACGTTACTAATATTGCCGTGTTGCTGCTGCAACTGTAGGTAATTCCATGAAGAGGGAAAGTCAAACCTTTTAGAGATTCGAAAACAAACTACGGATTTCCATATCTCCGTAAACATTAAAACATTTCCTGTACCAGGCAATCAGAACAAAGTATCCACCAATTCATAGATGGAGCGGAATAATATAAAATTTTACACCATACATAAATCCAGGACTGTTTTATGTTGGAGCGATGGTCGGCCATGTTTTATTGGCGCGGTATCGCGCGCTAATTTTGAAATGTGGCGAAATGAGACGCGGCAACGTCGAGCCCGATCGCTTATTTATGACCCTTGGGAACTCGGTTCATGTTTTTGCTGACCAATAAATGGTTTAAATGCTGGGTTTTTGTAGGTTTTTATGTCTGTTTCATGGTTATTTAATTTGATTGTTGCGTAAATGACTTTTTACTATGGCGTAAAACATCCTAAACACGTCATCGGATCAGTTAGGGTTACGTATCCTCTTCTACTGTTTGGTATCTAATTATTTTGATTTATTATTTATTTCATTTACAAAACATCGTGGCTAAGTAATAAATAACAGCCGCACGGTTGGCGTTGGTCCATAGATGGGTGACCATCTTTACATACGTTAAGCCATCGGTCCCGGCCGTCAATCGTGGATCTTTGGCAGTCATTATGGGTCGTCAGAAGCCCGAAAGTGTGACAACTAGTCTCATTTATCGTACCTGTTACCCAGTTACTTTACTGGGTTGTGGAGATCAGATAGGTATTCACTCCATGGTGCTTATTTCGGCATCTCAAATATAATAGATCACCAGATAACAAAACCGGTAACTTTTATCGAAATTCTATATTAAAAATCTACAAGCCCGGGCGACAGCGATGTAGCGACAGTCGGTTAAACATACAAGTGCAACCACAAACAATGTCAAAATCAATTTTATACAACAACGGACGGACAGCATAACATCGGTATACTAAATCGCTGATGCATGTCAGCCCAATTTTTTTGTTCTAAAATACAATTATATTGAAACCGATCCCTTTGTGTTCAGTATGCGAGGGATTTTTGGGTGTTGACAATACATTGCGCGTTATTTATCATATAAAGTTATTTGGATGATGACCTCAATTTTTTTGTCAAATAATTTTTATCGGGTATATAATTGAGGAGGCTTTTATAGTCAGTCAGGCTTTCGGACCAAAGAATTTCGCTCCATTCCCGGACTCCCAATTTACACTAAAGTGACTAGTTTTACCATTTTTCTCACCATGCCACATTTACGCTTGACCATGCCACAATTAAGCCTTACCCTGCCACATTTAAGCCTTACCATGCCTCATTTAATCCTCACCATGTCACATTCAAACATCAACATGCCACATTTAAGCATCACCATGCCACGTTTAAGCCTTACCATGCCACATTTAATCCTCACCATGCCACATTCCAGCATCAACATGCCACATTTAAGCATCACCATGCTACATAGAAGCCTCACCATGCTACATTTAAACGCCACCATGCTATATTCAAGCATCACCATGCCACATTTAAGTCTCATCATGCTACATTATTTTAAGCATTAAAAAATCTATCCAGAAAACCAGTGATGTACAGCGTACACAAACCAACTACCTATGACCCAAACAAGAAAGAAACAAAGCATCAGGTCTCATATTACAATTTGGGAAGACGGTAATAGAACAAGATATCTGTGTCTCGCTCTAGCGGCCACGATTTGACGAGTATCAGTTACACGTTTCTTACGGGCGCGGAATTGTAACGAGCGGAACGAAATAGGGTCCAAGTTTTTCAATATTTTGTTGGGTTTTGGGGTACTAGGACAAAAATAAGGTTGTTTAGATTCAAGTGCAGAAGT